>CM066225.1:1200000-1644895 GCA_033675125.1 Athetis lepigone | reverse complement strand
ATTTGTTTATTTCAATGTTACTGCTAATAAGCTTTATTTTATTCATACTAATATTAAAAGTTGAAAGTGACTGTTTGTCTGTCTCGCTTTTACGCCAGAATGAATGACCTAAGAAAGGACTTCGGATAGTTTTTATCCCAAAAATCCCACGGGAGCGGGACCCTCGCGGGTAAAACCGCGGGAGACAGCTTATATAATACTAGCTTTTGCCCGCGACTTCGTCCGCGTGATTAATAGATCCCGTTCCCGGGGGATTTCCGGAATGAAAACTATCCTATGTCCTTTCTCGGGTAACAGACTATATCAGTACCAAATTTCATTCAAATCGGTTCAGTGGTTTAGGCGTGAAGAAGAGACAAACAGACAGAGTTACTTTCTCATCTATAATACACACATCAAAAGTGTCTAGGGATATTTCAATTAAACCTAAATTACTAAAATTCTATTAACTTTTTGTTAAAACATGTACACATTAAAATAAACCTTGTTTAATAGACTATTTAATCTGATAATAAACTTTTAGATAAAGTTAAATTTAAAAAAAACTTAGAAGAAGAGGAAAAACTCAAACAAAATTTCAATCTTAACTTTATTTTTGAAACATCAAAACTTAAGCAAAACAACAATTTTTTTTATAAAAATTCTTGAAAACTTAAAATTAATATTCCGTAGATCCACCTAAGACTCTCCTGACACATCTGCAGCGGTTCTGCATACTCAAAACAAGGGTGTCAATATCCTGTTGTGGAATACTGTCCCATAATTGCCGTTTCTGAAGCCATGAAGACCAGTCAGAGCGTTATATCCCGGCTTTGGTCATGTTATCGTGTCACGGAGGAAGTGGTGGAACGGCACCGAGGACCTCAACGCATTACAACACATGTACAGGACCGATTCATAGTAAATGCTGCACGAAGTCAACTAAATGCAGCGCCGATGCAATTGGTTCAAAGGCTACAGAGAGAGTATGGTTTGCTGGTAAGCGGTCAACTTGAGAAGGCGACTGCATGAAGTCAATCTACGTGCTCGTAGGCCATTTTGGGTATCAGCACTAAGGAGAGGTAATCGAGGAAGAAGATTACAATGGGCTATTGCACACGAAAACTGGAACCATTCTCAATGGTCACTTGTGCTTTTCACTGATGAATCTAGGTTTGGATTTCATCCTGATTCGCGAAGAGTACGCGTTTGGAGAAAACCTGGACGTTGGAATCGACTGCAGCACCCACAACAAGTTCATGCATATTAAGGTGGCACGATTATGTTTTGGGCAGGAATTCTTCTCGGCGGTAGAACGGACCTCGTTTAGATACAAGGCAATATGACTGCTCGAAAATACCGAGATGAGGTGCTAGAGCCTGTAATCTTGCCCCACAAACAGCAAATGGGACAAAATTTCCAGCTAATGCACGACAATGCCCGTCCACATACGGCGCGTATCGTTACAAGTTGGTTACAACAGCATGTTATCCAAGCTTTAGACCGGCCTGCACAATCCCCTGACTTAAATCCTATTGAGCATGCCTGGAATATGCTTCAGAGAAGAGCTCGTAGGAATTTCCCTGTTGATATTGTGCATCAAAACCAGCTTTTCTTGCATCTTAGCAGGATTTGGGACAGTACTCCACAATAGGATATTGACACCCTTGTTTTGAGTATGCAGAACTGTTCCAGATGTGTCAGGTGAGTCTTAGGTGGATCCACGAATTATTAATTTTAAGTTTTCATCAATTTTTAAAAAAAAAATTGTTTTGTTGTTTAGGTTTTGAAATTTCTAAAATAAAGTTAAATTGAAATTTTGTTGAGTTTTTCCTCTTCTTCTAAGTTTTTTTTTTAATTTAACTTTATCTAAAAGTTTATTATCAGATTAGATAGGCAATTAAACAAGGTTTATTTTAAAGTGTAGGTGTCTTAACAAAAAGTTAATAGAATTTTAGTTATTTAGGTTTAATTAAAATATCCCTAGACACTTTTGATGTGTGTATTGACTCCGCTACGGAAGTTCGAAGTTTGAAATGTCGATGTATGTTAGTTCCAATGTGCAAGATCTCGATGTACGCCAGTTCGAAAGTTTACTGGACCGAAGTATGCATGTCCGACGTATTGTTAGTTAGTAAGTATACGATATTAAGTACGGATAAAATGGTCAACTGTCAGATTGCTGGTATATCAACCCACAGCCCAAACCGCTGTTCCCAGAGACATGGAGATTATGTTCTTTGTGAAGAGTAAGTATCGATTCAAGAAAGGATTTTATAAAGTTCCAATCCTAAAGGTAAAATATGGGATGAAAGTTCCGACATCTACGTGGGCAAAGCCGCGGGAAAAAGCTAGTGTAGCTAGCATTTTAAAGTTAAGTTAGTTGGACATAATGAATTGTAAGAAGACATTAAAGCTGTTAACAAAATGATTCAATTAAAAATCAAAACATTAGTCAAAATTACAAGGAAAAACGTGGAATTTCTTAATTAATAGGTGATCATTCGTCATGTGACACGTATTTAGATAATTAATCAATCCATCCTTAGTCATTACGTAGGTACCTGCTTATATTATTCGTTTTATCTCTATCTACGAAAACATAACCTACAACACATTCATACTATAATATTAAAAATGTGAAAGTGAGGTTCGATGGATGGATGTTTGTTACTCTTTCATGCAAATACTACCGAACGGATTTTGCTGAAACTTTACTGTAATATTGCCTATACATCAGAATAATGAATAGGGTACCTACATAACATCACGCTATGACCCACCGGAGCGGAGCAGTAACCGAAAAATAAAACGGGTTGCAGCTAGTCCGCATAACTTCTACAATGGTATGTAGAAGTTATTCGGACATGCATATTTATATGCATATAAAATGCCAGGTAACATTATTCAAACAGATGTCACAAATAGATAATAATTTTCATTGTAATTAAATAGAAATCAGTGATAATTACGAATTTATCAGTAAAGGGCAGCCTCATACCAAAAACCTAATCAAGCAGGTATAACGTAACTAAATGTTCCGCCAATTTGCTCGAGTCTAAAACAAAGATAAACCAACTAATCATCGGCGCTATCTGATAACAGCATCAGTGTGGCTACACCTTTCGACGCGAACGCCAACTTTTTACTCCACAAAAAGTACCAGAAATGACTTAGTGACAGTTCTGAAGTGGTACCAATAGTGTTAACCCTGTCTGGAATTGTTTTTTTTTGTGATTTAAAGTGCCTGTGGAACTTATTTTATAAGGTAACGTTGCGTGAAAGTATTTGGTATGTTGTTAGTCATGATAAATATTGTATGTAGTTCAATTGTTTTGTAGTATATTACGATTAGTGTTACCAACGAAAAGTGTGATGTTTTAATTGTGATAAGATGCGTTCGTTTGTAGGTCAATAAGAGGCTGTGCTAAGTAAACAATGGTTCTGATTCTCTTGTTCATAAACTGAACTGAATTTAAGTTCGGAGTAATAGAAGATACATATATTAGTTTAGTCCTGTCAAATTAAGACCCTCCATAGACAATTTAGACGCGATTAATCCTTTGAACACCCGTGATTCGAGACACAATAGAAAGACAATAGTAGTGCGACAGCCGGCTGTCACTTAGTCGTATAAAGGTGAAAAACATGGCCACGATAAATACTTCGTTTTACTTCTGGCGCTGGTTAAATTGATATGAGAAATATGTATCTGTTCTTTTCTTAATGAAATGGAAAGAGAGAGATGCAATTTAATTAAATTTAGTTCATCAGCACCAAAATCTAAGTTTACTTAGGCCGAGATACATACGTTAAGTGCGTACTTTGGCTGACTTATTCTCCGTCTCACTCTTGCTGACGCAGTTTGCCAATTGTGTGACTGTGCCAGCAATATAGCCTAACTAAAGCATTTGATAAGCACCCTTGCTTTACCCTAGATTCCTGCCTGAGAGCTAGAATGGTCTGCTGTCTGATAGCTTGTTTATCCTACAACTGGGACTGGCCACCCTGACTTTATTTCAGGGCTAGTGTAGGTGATAGGTCATTATGTGTAGCTCGTATTACCATCTTTGTGTGACGTAAGGCTGACCCCTCTGATTGTCAATCATAATCTCCTTTTTCTGAATATTAGCTGTTGTAATATTTGGATTTGTTAAATAAAATTACTATATAGATGTTCACTGTCAAGAGTGTTTATTCGAAGTGACAATTCTTTTAAAAATCAAATATACAAAAACTTAATCTAAAAGAATACTTGTGTCTAGAGCACAACAGAGGTTACTATCTACAACAGCCGCCCTTAATCGAAGTTGTGCCAGACAAACACAAAAAATAATTAAGTTTCTAAACCTAAGCTTGCAGTACACCGTTTGTGTACAATAGGCTGAAGTGGTTTTGTAAGTACATCAGCAGGCATATCGCTACTCTTAATATATTCTAATTTAATTACATTATCAGACAGTTTCTCCCTAATAAAGTGAAACCTAGTATCAATATGCTTCGTCCTGCTGTGGTGTACTGGATTTCGAACGAGATTAATGGCACTCTGACTGTCAGAAGCTAAATTAACTATTGAAAGTTTACCTGTTATTTCATAGATAAAACGACGCAAGTAACATGCTTCTTTCGTAGCAGATGATAATGCCATATATTCACTCTCGGCTGAACTTAAGGCTACGGTAGGCTGCTTCTTGGACTCCCAGGATACGGGACCTCCACTTAATTTGAAGACATATCCTGTATATGACCTTTTGTCGATTGGACAGTTTGCCCAGTCTGCATCGCAAAAGCCTTTTAAAGGTTCTCCACTCTTCCTGTAAACCAACGAGTAGTTTATAGTACCCTTTAAGTACTGCAGAACCCTTTTTGCAGCATTCCAGTGTTCCTTAGTAAAACACGTATTAAACTGGCTTAAGTAGCTCGTGGCGTAAGCAATGTCGGGTCGTGAGTTTACCGTTAGGTACATAAGACATCCTATTAAGTTTTGATAGGGGTAAGACTCACTGACTTGACCATCAGCTCTCCTTTCCATATTCTTTTTAACAAGAGGAGTATCCACAGTCTTGCAATCCTTCATGTTAAACTTTTCCAATAAAGAAAGAATATAATTTTGCTGATTTACTTTTATACTCTTCGAATCGTATTCAATTTGTAAACCTAAGTAACATTTTAATATTCCAAGATCTTTTAATGAAAAATATTTCGATAATTCTTTCTTGACAATATCAAATGTCACATCAGACTTATAAATGACAATAATGTCATCGACAAATATTCCCAGTATTACGAGTTCCTTACCAAAAAGTTTTTTATACACACAGGGCTCGGAAGGAGTTACTTTGAAACCTATTTTTAATAATGTTTCATTTAACTTTTTGTTCCATGCTCGCGGTGCCTGTTTAAGGCCGTAAAGGGATTTCTTCAGCAAGCAAACCTTGTTTTCCTTATTCTTTTCGATGAAACCAAGGGGTTGCTCCATGAAAACTTCTTCGTCTAAATCTCCGTTTAAGAACGCAGTATCAACATCCAAGTGTTTCATTTTTAATCCCATATCTGCAGCCAAGGCAAATAGAGTACGCAGTGAAGAATGACGAATCACTGGTGCGAACGTCTCGTCGTAGTCTACTCCTTCGACCTGATGAAAACCTTTTACAACGAGTCTCGCCTTATACTTCTGGATATTTCCATAAGTGTCCCTTTTTGTCTTGTAAACCCACTTACATGGAATAACCCTTTTGTTAGGTTTGTCAACTAAATCCCATGTATGTAGTTTCTTAAGTGAACTGTACTCATTCTCCATAGCATGATGCCACTTATCCGCATCATCGGTATGAGTAGCTTCGTAATACGTCACAGGTTCACTGGTATCCATGGCTGAAGTATTGTATGAAAGGAAATCTGGTAGCTTCCTATCTCTTCTCGGATATCTGCGCTCCGGAAGACATTCCTCTTCCATATAAGCTGGCTCTTCTACCACACTAGGCTGCACTAAATCAGTGAGAGGCTCTTGCTCTTGCAAAGTCACTGATTCATCTGTACTTTCTACATTTATTGGTAAAGATGCTTCAGCCGCAGGGTTTGTATCACAGCAGTCATAGAATTGACAATCTTGAATATTTTCAGGCTCAGACTCAGGCTCTCTTCTATCTTCAAATAATAAGATAGAGCCTGACTCAGCATTTCGTTTCTCTTCAAATAAAATTGTTGAGTCCAACTGTGCCACAGACTCGGATTGTCCTTGCTTTAAACTTGTAAAGTTATTCTCAAAAAAGGTAGCATCTCTGGATGTAAATAATTTTCGTGGGTTAGCAGGATCCCTAAAAACATAGGTACCCGTATTCTCAGTATAACCAACGAAAATTGCTTCCCGTGCCTTGACATCTAATTTCCGTCGGTGACACGAAGGAATATGGACAAGTGCTCTACATCCAAACACTTTCAAATGACTAAGATCACTCTTACGTCCATACCATTTGTCATACGGAATATGTCCACCTAAGGCTCTGTGAGGAGACCTATTCTTCAGGTAAACAGCAACTTGAAAAGCATCTTCCCAGAATACCTTTGGTAACGAGCTTTCAGCTAGCAATGTGCGCGACCTTTCTGTAATGGAACGATGTGTGCGTTCCGCGACTCCAACTTGTTGACTGCTATACGGCGCCGTCGTTTGATGTAAAATACCTTTAGATAAAAGATAATCAACAAACTCCTTATTAACGAACTCTTTACCGCCGTCCGTCCTAACTGCCTTTATTTTCTTGTCTAATTGGTTTTCAACAAAGTTTTGAAACAGACAGAATTTATTTTTGACCTCAGTTTTTGAAGAAATAAAATAGGTAAAAACCATTCGCGTAAAGTCGTCTACTATTGTCAACATATACCTGTTCCCCTGAAAAGAGGTAGTAGAGACCGGTCCCAGGAGATCCATATGGATCAGTTCAAGGGGGGCAGAAGCCCTATTAAACGCTACTTTCTTAAAAGGTTTTCTAGCTTTTTTACCTTCCACGCAAGCAATGCAACTGTTTTTATCTACAACTGAATACTTTACGCCTACCTTGTGATTCTTCAGTTGGTTCATGCCTATACGACACAAATGTCCTAATCTCTTATGCCAAAGTTTATAACTATCCTGACAGTCAGAGTGCACATCCTGCGTCAAATAATTGTCCGCCACTTTCTTAGGAACATTGACAGTACCGTCTAAAACGTACAATCCACCACAGGGCGAGGCATGAGCAACAGATTCACCTGTAAAACGAAAATTATCAGATTTATAAAAATTACAACCATTTGTATCAAAAACACATATAAAACCCTTCTCAATAGTTTTTTGTACAGATAATAAATTAGCTTTCAAATCTGGTACAAAAGCAACGTCACTAATCTTATTAACAACGTTCTCGAGTGTGTTTATTAATATTTGTCCAACTCCGCAGCTGTTTATCTGTTCTCCATTTGCGACAGTAACTGTACCTTCGTTCTGAATATTTATACTCTGAAACCAATCTCGTCTAGAAGTCATATGTCGAGTACAACCAGAATCCACATAAAAAACGTCTCTGATTGAGGTGCTAGAGGTATTGAGAGCGGTTAATGAAGTATTGTTAACATTCTTCTTGGTACTTCTCAATGGACAGTCTGGTCGCTTATGTCCAGGCATCTTGCAATCATAGCATATTTTCTCTCTCTTCTTCGGCTTTGGCTTCTTCTTCGCATGGAAAACGGAATCTTTTGGTTTAGCTACATCCTTTGACATCTCATTTAGCAGTTTGGTCTTCACCAACTCAGTAGTCACGTCTATGTTGCAGTTTTCTAAAGCCATTATTAGAGGATCGTACTTTGGAGTAAGACCTCCTAATAATATTGCAGCTATAGACTTGTCTTCTATGACTACATCAATGTCTGCGAGATCCTGTGCAGTTGACAAAACTGCATTGATATACAGCTCTATATTTTCGAAGTCCGACAGACTCAGCCTGTATAATTTGCGCTCTAAAGCAAGTCTTCTTCCCATTCCCTTATCCTCAAAAGCATGCTGCAGAGATTTCCATGCTTCGGCAGCAGTTTTCGCACATCTGACATGTGTTATAGCTGCACCGTCTACTGTTAAGCATATCTTTGCCAGAGCTTTAGCGTCTTTTCTTACATTACAAGAAGCAGGAGTCGTGTCTCCATCAGGGTAACCTGTGATTGTTTCCCACAGATCTTCATGCAACAGGTAATTGCGCATCTTAAATTTCCAGGTTGGATATCCATCCTTATTTTTCAAGGAAAAAGATGGAATCGATGAGCTCGACGAAGGGAAACTTTTAACACTCGAACCATCTCCATTTTCGTGTGACATTTTTAAATTTTACTATTTCCGGTCACACAAACACTTATTTAACAAATCACACTTTATTTTAGCTCTTAATTTCTATTATTCAAGAGCTTCGTGCTGATAACGTGTTGTAATATTTGGATTTGTTAAATAAAATTACTATATAGATGTTCACTGTCAAGAGTGTTTATTCGAAGTGACAATTCTTTTAAAAATCAAATATACAAAAACTTAATCTAAAAGAATACTTGTGTCTAGAGCACAACAGAGGTTACTATCTACAACATTAGCACAACCGAATTCGGCTGGATTTTGATCATACCCAGTGTTTTACGTGAAGCGACTGGATTTCAGATCTGCACAGCCAAGGTACTGGGCTACCTACCGGTAACGACTGTCTGGCCTTCGGACTGTGTAAGACAATAAAACGGATATTTTTGACTCACAGCATATTTGTCATGCAGTGAACTAGGTTTAAGTGAATCAAACCAGCCTTTATCAGAAAAAAGATTATTTAGAAACTTAAATTCCAAATTTCGGCTCGTGGCGCCACCCGAGACAGCATCTTTATTTGCAATGGCGCTTTCTGAGATAGATGCGCCTGGCTGCCTTTACTGAATCCCCATTCCAGCATTAAATTTCTTTGAACAAAACTTTTTTATATTTATTTATTTATTTTATTAGGGTCTCCAACAGAGAATACACATTACATGCACAATATTTAAAACAAAAATACAATTTCAAAAGTCGTATATCTGAAGCATGGAATGGAAAGAACATATAACTTATGTCATTGAAGAGTTTTTTCTCGGATATATTATCTAAAGTATTAATTCTTACTCTTGGTTTTATTACCAAAGAAGTTGTAAACTTGAAACAAATCAATAGGCTGTTAAGTCAAGATTTTTAAATGATTCACTGTTGATGTTAAAATAAGCGTGAACTTTTTAACGAATATGCTATTATCAACATTACAATTGAATCAAAACTAGAATCTTATGGTTCCTCATAGGTCTTTCAAACTAAAACACTAAAATAGTTTGTTCAACAGGTTTTTAGGGTTCCGTAGTCAACTAGGAACCCTTATAGTTTCGCCATGTCTGTCTGTCTGTCCGTCCGTCCTCGCTTAATCTCTGTGACCGTTAGCACTAGAAAGCTGAAATTTGGTACCAATATGTATATCAACCACGCCGACAAATTGGTAAAATAAAAATTGGAAAAAAATGTTTTATTAGGGTAGCCCCCCTATATGTAAAGAGAGAAGTGTTTTTTTTTAATTTCAACCCTGACGTGTGGTATATTGTTAGATAGGTATTTAAAAATGGATAGGGGTTTACTAAAATCAGTTTTTGATAATGTCAATAATATCGGAAATAATCGCTCCAAAAGGAAAATTTAAAGCGTCCCCCCCTCTAACTTTTGACCCGTAGGTTTAAAAAATATGAAAAAAATCTGGAAAGTAGAACTTTATAAGTACTTTCTAGGAAAATTATTTTGAACTTGATAAAAAGAACAGTTTTTGTACAAAAAAGGCAAAAAGGTTGTACAAAATAATTTCTGAGTATGTCAACGTAACAAATAGCCTTTTTTTTAAACTTATAAGTGGGAACACTTATTGTGACGGACGGGAAACTACGGAACCCTACATTGAGCGTGGCCCGACACACTCTTGGCGATTGGGATCTATTAATTTACGCGGACGAAGTCGCGGGCAGAAGCCAGTAAAATATATTTATCTGGGGCTGAAACCTTCAACCCGTGAAACAGGAGTACCCATATGCTCTTTATGGATTTGTCCAAAGGGTTGGTTGACTCTTTTCATGACCCAAGAGCTAGCTTTTTATTTACTCTCGTTTTCATAACCAGTTGTATTGCTCACACTTACAGTTACACCTACATCCATACTAATATCCATACTTACTAATATTATAAATGGGAAAGTGTGTCTGTCTGTCTGTCTGTCTGTATGTTTGTCTTTCTTTCACGGCAAAACGGAGCGACGAATTGACGTAATTTTTTAAGTGGAGATAGTTGAAAGGATGGAGAGTGACATAGGCTACTTTTTGTCTCTTTCTAACGCGAGCGAAGCCGCGGGCAGAAGCTAGTATATTATATCCGTTAAATTTTCTATCAAGTTTATCACGACAGGATTCTGTAAAAAAATGAATATTTGAGTAAGTGAATTGTTCAGGAACATCTTGCCATCACTTTCCTCCGTGCGGAATGTCATGTCAGGAACAATGGTTATCATTAGGTCAGCCATCTTGTGTCATTAACCGATTAGGCGCATAAAACACGTCTGACGTATATTAAGCTGTAAAAAATATATTATCATTAAATTCCAATATACGAATCTACTGCTTTATCTATTGTTAGTAGATATTGCTTAATATTTGCTAAGTTACCGCCCCTACGGGTTGGGTGTTGAGTACTGTATGAGTAAGTCTCTGTATGCCTGTAGAAAGCCTTTCTTCAAGTTGTATTTTTTTTTGACCATGCCTTCATCATTTAATAAAATTAAATATTTAGGGTCTGTTTCACTTTGTAATAATAAGTTCTGGTTACCGCTGGTCCTAGAGACATGAAACTTGGAGTTTAAGTTCTTTGTGAAGAGTTAGGGTCTCCCCACATTTATTGACGCGGAATCGGCTAAAGCTGAGTGCGTATCACCACAGCGCCGTACAACTGCGATCAGCTAATAGGCAAACGGCTCGTTTCGCCGTCGGCTGGCGTCGTGACACGTCTTCCGAGCCGAGCCGATGAGAATGGTATTAGTAACACCCGTATTCCGTAGACATAAAGGCTTTCTTGACCGGTGTTAGCCGATTTCTCGTCAATAAATGTAGGGAGAAAGTAAGTATCCACTAAGAAAGGATTTTTAAATATTTCATCCCGAAAGGGGGAAAATAGAAGTTGCGTCATTCACGCAGGTGAAGCCACGAGCGAAAGCTAGTTTTATATAAAAGTATTATTGCTATTCCTTACGCTGTCGTCGGCACCATTAAAAAGAACAGCGATTATCTGCAAAACTAGATCAAAACCATACTCTTTAAGATCAGTAGACGCACAATGACGTGTTAGATAAACAATATTCTTACAAAGTATCTCGGTGTAAAGTGAAAAAGATCTTCCGATTATTTTTTTATCTTATCACCAACCTTATTGTTATCTGTTGTTTAGTTACGGTTTCGCTGTGAGCACGGGCGCAGTGTCACATTCTTCTTTTGAAATAATGTGTGGAGAAGTTTGAACTTGGGGTGAGTCTTGGTGGGGGTGACATTGTGAGGGGTTGAAGGGGGTTGTGTATTTATTTGTGCTTTTTTGGTTGGGGTTAGTGTGTTTTTGGAGTTAGGTTGGTTCAATTCATTGTGCAATGGTTTGATTTCTAAATAGGGCAACGTTTTTGATAACTTGAAGATGTTTTTATTTGATTTATGCAAGATTTATGTCTAGAAATAAAGCGTGTTTGTTCTTTTCGTATAAGTAAATCTTATCGATACTTATTCAAATTTAAACACATGTTAATAAACATATACATATACACAACATATACGACATATAACATATAACAAACATATACGAGCTTCCACTCGCGGCTTCGCCCGCGTGTATGCCAAAACAAAACATCTTTTTTAGGTTTGATGTTTCAAAAATCCTTGCATAGTGGATAGAGACACATTATTTATGAAGATTACCTACTCTTCATAAAGAATGTACCCTCTAAGTTTCATGACTCCAGGACCAGCGGTTTGGGCTGTGCGTTTAGACATCTATACTAATATTATAAAGAAATAAACTTTGTTTGTTTGATTGTAATGAATAAGCTCAAAAACTACGAGACCGATCTTAAAAATTATTTCACCATTCGAAAGCTACGTTGTCCACGAGTAACATAGGCTATATAATATCACGTTAGGTCCCACGGGAGCGAAGCAGTAACCAAAAACCTAACTTAATGCGGGTGAAACCGCGAGGAACAGCTAGTATGTCTATATAGTCAGTCAGTTAACCATTTTATATTTATGGATTGATGTAGTAAAAGATCAATTGCTTATTGAATTGCAAACATACAATTGATTGTGTCACCCAATTGCATTTTCAATTATGCTTTTCATAGTCACACTAAAGTATAATGCAGCATATTGTCATTAAAAACTAAAGAAAATATACTACAACTAAGCTTCTTAATCCCTGTGGTTTCACCTGTATTGGGTTCCTATTACTCTCTCGTAGTCGTGATTTTAATACTTTACAATTATAACACATACAAAAAAATCGTCAGTTTGACTGGTAGTTCTAGAGAATTGTGTGATTAAACAAATTACTTTAAAGTACATTAGTAGTATATTAGGTATTATGAATTGATATCCTTTATACACGCCATTTACCAAAAAGGTGTTTTTCAAAGAAACGCAGCACAAATCGTGCGGACACGTGAATAACAACCTTCCTGTAGGCGCCGCCGAGTCGAGTTCACTTAGCGTTCTGTTTGTTTAAGGATTTCGCTTTAACTGAAATAATTATAATTACCTGTAATGTGAATGTAACACAACACAATAATATTTCTGCAAGATATAAATAGATTTGAAGTCATCATCTCCCTAGCCTTTTTCCCAACCGTGTTGGGGTCGGCTGCCAGCCTAACCGGATTCAGCTGGATACCGGTGTTTTACGTGGAGCGACTTTTTTTCTTTTTTATTATCATGGGCGTGCTCTTGGTCCCAGACTAGCCCGAGGGCAGAGACGGAGCCTACGATGGAGCGAGCTTACCCAGTAGATGCCTATGCACTCGTTTCTTAAATACTTCCGGGTTATATGAATTTGGAAACACAGACGCCGGCAGGGAGTTCCATTTCTTTGCGGAATCCACAGCCCAGTAACTGGGCGAGACGATACCTTTTGGTTAGACTGGTCAGAGTTTCTGGCCAACCAGTAACGACTGTCAAAGCTCCATGAATGACAACCGGGACCAACGGCTTTACGCGCTTTCCGAGGCATAGAAAGTACATAATTATGAATTGAAAAAGTCACATTGGTACTTGCCCGGATTCGAACCCACAAACTCTTACACGAGAGGCGAGCGCCTTATCCACTGGGCCATCTCGACACACAGATTTGAAGTAAATGATAAAAATAGAATTCTGCATCTATGACGAGGAAATTGCGTGTTTACGATGTATAAAGTATCTTGCCCATTGTGGCCTGCACAGATCATTGAAAAAGCAAAGTCCAAGAAACTTAAAATGAAAAGTTACTAAGCAAAAGGTAAGGACAAAAAATAACAGTTTTAAAAGACTTCAGGAGTTGAGCTCCTGATTGTCCATTGCTTCATAAGTACGTAACCACTTATGCCCTTACTCACAACCACTGTGTAAAGTTATGCAATGAATAAAGCCTGTGTAACCATACATTTTTTGACGTATAAACCTGTCATAACTTTATGCAGCGTTTATTAGTAAGGCGCCTAGACTTTATGCAATTATTCATTTAATAGCAAGAATTATGTTTTCTTGTCAATAATGTTCTGGGATCTAATGCATACATAGCTGATAATATTAGCCTATGAATAAGTTATGGATTTTGTCAGACAAGGGGAAAATGCGAGGACTGTTTAGGTTAATGACCAAAGTGCTCTCTTGATGAAAGAAGCACACATATTTGAGTAGACCAGGGGGGCGAACCACAAGCCCTTATAGCAGTATTACTTTGATATTACTTTCAGTGGGAAAGAGACGGCGCTAGACACCGTGTCTAACGCTGTCACTTGCACACTCCTGCAACAGGACTAAAACAAACTTACTTTAAACGTCATGGTAAGGGGGCTGCAAATGATTACACTATTTACCTAGTAACTATTCAGCTCAACTGAAAATGCAAGCATAAATATATAATCTAAGCATAAATATAAGAACAGTTTATTAAAACTCCACATAACACAATCATGTCCAAAATATCCGGATTTGCAATTCTCGTTAAAAAAAAACTAACAATAATGAATCATTATACTATAATTAGTGTATCATAGTGTTAAGTACATAATGCGTTTAACAGCTTTCTTTGATAGCACTTTACATCTACATAACAATGACAATGTTATGTCGTTATTGTATAATGCAATTCTCTTGTATGACTGGTTCTGATTGTATCTCGGGAACGGCTGTAGCAGTTTTCATGAGTTTTACGTCGTAAATGGAAATTTATGGAAATCGTTGGACTATAAAGGTAGGTATAGTCAGTTTACTTTATTCTCTGTGTAAATATTATTTCTCTAAGACTGCCAGAAGCGCAGAGGTCCAAGCAAGAAACATAGATTTTTAATTGTTTCTTTAATAACGGCATTTAGTCGGTTAAGGAGCAGCCTATGTTTTTCCTTGGGGTTCAGGCTTACTCTTACTATGAAATTTTATGAAAATTACTTCAGTAGTTCAATTGCAAAAGCGCAGACAACAGACTGACAGACAGTGTTACTTTCGCAGTTTTAATATTATAATGGATTTTTTAAGATGTTTATTATGTGTGTGAAACATTTGAGATGTTTACTTTTCATTCGTTTGAACAAAAGTAGTGACTTGTCCATCTGAATTATGACAATTCTTTGAAGCTGACGTAACTGGAAAGATGAAGTAATAAACTGAAGATGTTACTGTCTGAACAGGTCAACTCAAATCTGTGTGCTTCACTCATCAAAAGAACACCTCGGTCATTAACCTTCATAGTCCTTACATGATTAATACAGTTTTATGGAATTCAAAAGAGACATTGACCTCTGAGTTTGTTTCAGACGTTTCTTCTCATAGTAACTGACTTAAAAACTCCATTGTTTGCTTAACATAACTAATACCAATACGGACATGTAACCAATTTACAAAATAAATGTCATATTCTAATATACTACTGAACATACCTATCACACGAGGAAATCCAAGATTTCCATAAAAGAAAAAACTGAGTTAAAATATTCCACCTATAAAGTATTTCCTACTAGCTTTTGCCCGCGGCTTCGCTCGCGTTAGAAAGAGACAAAAAGTAGCCTATGTTACTCTCCATTCCTTCAACTATCTCCACTCAAAAAATCACGTCAATTCATAGCTCCGTTTTGCTGTGTAAGAAAGACAAACAGACAAACAGACAGACACACTTTCCCATTTATAATATTAGTATGGATTGTTAAAAGATTAGAGTTTTTCTTTCACAGCTGATAACTGGTAACTATCAGAGTTGTGAAACGTTGTGGAACGTAAGGTTACCGAGTTAACCACGAGATAAGATCAGATTATGTGAACGAAGATTACGCGGTTACACTGTCTGTTTGTCTTGGAAATTGTTGAGTTTGTTCGGGAGCTGGCAGGCTGGGAAAATTGGCAAGCTCCTGTGAGTTATAGTTGAGGGACTTATTAAAGTTATTAGCTTTTGCCGTGAGCAAACTTCAGGTTTGAATCGGTTCTAGATGCGAAATATCGAATGAATTAGTAGACCTCTCCGTATTAAAATTGGACTTGAACCCTTCGACCACACGTGTTTTGAGACTCAATAGATAAATAATAGCTGCGCGACAGCCGGCTGTTGGTTGGTCATTGAAAGGTAAAAAAGAAATTGTCGCGGAAAGTATAATTGATAGCAGCTAATTTGGTACCAGAGTCACGTCGTTGGCAGTGATTTTGTCACAGTATGAAATATAATGTGAATCATTCTTGTTAACTTCCATCACATGTTAAAACTAAAAATCATATTCAAACATAGGGACTTACTAACATAAATAATTATTTCACTTCTTAGTGATGATCATAGTCTTATGCTATTGCCAAAAAATGTAGAGACTCTTTCACAATAACCATGAACGAAAGGCGTAAACTTAGTCCTCAAACCTAAGCAGCGGTTATATCTCCAGCTGATTCAGTTCCTCATTCCCAGGTGTTCGGCGTAAGTCCAGATGTGGCTGAGAAGGTCCACCCTGATCAATGGCTGAGGGGAAGTGGAGCAGCGTCTGCAGGGTCGTGTGCAGGAAACGAGAGAAAGACGCTGGAGAAATTGGATACGCAGACCCTGGGAAACTTAGAAGGCAAGGAGAATTTGATTGGTTTGGGAGTGGTTCAGAACTGGTAAAATTAAAGATGTTTGTCTTTGTGCTAATGGGCAAGTTCTGTTTTGTCATGCACCATTTATGAGTATAGAAGGAGGGCATATGTCTTAATGTTAATTGTATGAATAATTCAACTGCTCGTGTGCATAACGACTGTCGCAGCCAGCAGCCAGCAGAACGATGATCCTCTAGGTTTGTAGGTAGAATTTATTTCACGGGGAGTAGGGAGTGGAAGAGTGGGGAATTCTGTACTGTTTTTCCCGGACCAAGGTCCTAGCTTAGACCTTTGACGACAAAGGTAGGTTAAGCAATAAGAAAAATATTTGTATGATCTAGTAGTAGTAGATAATTATTCTTAATCTGGCAGCTTACGTATGAGGGACAAAGATATTAAAAAAAAAACAATCGCTTACGTGCGTTGATCTTAGAAACCTGTGACTGAGTTACTTACATGCTGAATCCCCAGATGTGTGAACCGCTGGGACGTGACTTCCCTGGGCGTAGGCAGCACGCTCGGCATCGGTGTGTATGTACTGCTGGGTGCAGTGGCGCTGCAGTTCGCTGGCCCCTCCATCCTGCTGTCCTTCCTCGTTGCTGCTCTCGCTGCTTTGTGTGCAGGTATGTTATAGGCTGGTTATCATCATCTTCCCTGCTTTTTCTAACTATAATTAGGGCCGGCTTCTAGTCTAACCGGGTCTAGCTGAATCATCCTTGTGTGAGTTGTCCCAATATATTTATTTATTTATTTATCTCCCCAGTTTTGAGCGACTGTCAATCAGACTCTCCAAAAAGCAGTTATCACAATATCCATACTTCCATACTAATATTATAAATGGAAAAGTGTGTCTATCTGTCTGTCTGTCTGTATGTTTGTCTTTCTTTCACGGCAAAACGGAGCGACGAATTGACGTGATTTTTTAAGTGGAGATAGTTGAAGGGCTGGAGAGTAACATAGGATACTTTTTGTTTATTTTTAACGCGAGCGAAGCCGCGGGCAGAAGCTAGTCTCACCATAAATTAGGTTGATAGCCAGATAACAATTTGGCTTCTGATCACGCGAAAGAGTTGACTAAGATCTAGGAATGACAACTGGGACCAATGACTTTACGTGTTTAAAGAGGCACGAGATGTCATTGATGTCCTAGGTGAGCTTGGAAAGTACATAAATATGGATTAAAAGGGTGAGGAAAGGTTTCAAAACCGCCATCAATGAGGGCGCATCGCCCTCCATTCAGAAATAATCGAATAATAATAGGCTGCTATTGTTCGAATATTACAGAAATTGAGTAATCTGATACTTATAATTGTCTTAATCACTTCAGATGGCATTGTTTGTACCGGCACACCTAGCATTGATAACGTTTATTGTAATGAAACATGAGCAAGATAATTTTACACAATGTATTATTCCTTAATGAAGTAAAATCTTTGGAAATCTTGTCTTATGTGAACAGAGTGAGAAGTTGCTCATCCTCCGTAGAAAAGGTGATCCTCCGACCAGACGAGTGTTGTGTCTGGTGGGTTACAACCTGACGGTTCTAATCGGGACTTCGTAAATTTGCTACGGTTCTAGTCGAGATTTTGTATATGTTATAGGCAATGTGTACAATGCAGGCATTCTATACAATACCTAGGAAATGTATAGAATGCCGGGGTCGTTCAGGCAATGTATTAAATGTTGTTCAATGTTTAAACTATTTTACACTTTACCTAGGAAATGTATAAACTACCTAGGCATTGTATAGAATGCCAGTTGAAGCACAGGCAATGTATGTAATCGATTTTTCTTCTCTATGATTTAGTTAGATAGGTACTGATCTTTTGAGAGCTAATCCTAATTTCAACTTCCATTAGCAGACAGCGATAAGACATGTGTTCTATTGGTTTGGATGCCTAATTACATACGAGTTTTTGCGTAGAGAGCGTCTCTCACATAGCAGTTGCCTTCGGATAAACATTTACATCTACAACGTATTAAAAAATTGCTGCAGAAAGTCACCCTGTTCATTTCTTACCACTTGATTATGGAAATTGGATCATGATACGAAAAAAACCAACAGTTTTCATTTAAAATAAACTTTTATTATACTTTCAATAAACTGCAGGTAACATAATTATAATTTGAAAGGTAATAAAATCTTAGGTAACATCCTTGGCAAACTAAAATAGAGTAATATGAAAATTGCTATCTAGTTACTTGTACCACTTGTACGTACTTAATAACAAAAACAATTATTTTCTTAAATATCTTCACATGTTCAGTAATCGACACAAAATCTATGCGCTACGTTATCAAAGTAATAACATATTTAAATCAACATTATTAAACTTTAATTTAACACAAACATTACTCTAAATAATATAAATTAAAAATCTTCTAAAAAGTTTTCATAATTAGGTATTAAAAATGTGTAGTCAAGTGTGAAAAATATTATTTACCATTTAATTATTAAAAGTAATAATAGAAATGACATAATGAAATAATAGAAACACGTGTCTCCTTCTCGTGGTCGTTCATTATACACATTGCCTGATGCGCTTTGGGCATTTTATACAATACCTAGGCAATGTGTGAAATGAATCGTATTATACACATTGCCTGAACGTTTTAGGCAATGTATTCAAAGCCTAGGCATTCTATACAATGCCGGATTATACACATTGCCTATAACATATACATGCTACGGTTCTAGTCGCGATTTTGTGTATATATGCTAATATTGTGCCAAACTCTCTTACTAAGCTCACTAAAATCACTTTAATTATAAAGACGTTCAGAGTTTTTTTGAAACCATTGGATGGGAAAGCTGATGATCCACTGAGAATCAAATTGTCAATGCCTTTAGATATCTGTAATACCAGACGCATCGCAGATTCGCTACCTTCCCAGAGACAAAGATGATATGTCTCATGTGCATGTAATTACACCGGCACCCATACTTTTAGAACTAGAATACAAGAACGCTGATTTAAAGCAGATTTGGGCATGGTAGTATTTCTTATCCAGACGCACTAGTTCAGAAAGAGCTCTACTACGACTATCTACTTTTTTCACATTCCTGAAACTTTATTCCCATTACATGTGTTTCACAAAGTAATATTTTGTATATTTTCATATAAACATCACTTGACTTTTGTCATAACTTAGGAATTACTCTTATCAGACTATTAGTATTTATCGATCCGATTGTTTGAATATCGTGAACGGAGATCGTACATAGTAGGCAGATAATACATGATTACTGTATAACAGGTAATGTACTTTTATAAAAATATTGTATGCCTACCTACGACCCTCTGAAACAAAGGCGTTTACTCAATTAGTCACTTTAATTCATAGAATTTTGAATATCTAAACTACTGGATTGATAACAAACATTGTTTTGTTTTGTGTTATCACCTTGCAAACAGCCGACGCGAAGTGTTTGGTACCTATTTAAAAGGTAAAACTGCTAGCTGTAAAGAAATTTAAATATTGTAACTTAAATCTGTGGCCATTCTACTACTAGCAAGCAAAGGTCCAAGTTGGGACTGCAAACTATTATACTTACTTCGTAACTCCAAACTACAGATTCAAAAACAGACTGACATTTTCTATTTTACGAGAATATCCTCATAAGACACACTTACCATGGAAGACCTGGAATATAAAAAAAGAATATAAGGAAATAAACCCTTTGGATAAGTCTTATTGGTCAAATTGATTGTTAGATATTAAATTTTAAAGCACACGGAAGGAACTACGGATCATTCTCCTGTAATATGTTGTCAAAACATTGATTTCCTCTATCTTGATTCTCACACATAACTCTGGAACTTAAACTTTCAAGCAAATGCTCCCAGCCTGCTCGCATTACGTTCATTGTCCACCATCGTTATTTCAATGTTTGTTCTAACCGTCACGCGTGGTGTTCCAGGACTATGCTACGCGGAGCTAGGAGCCAGGGTCCCGCTGGCAGGGTCATCCTTCATCTATACCTACGTCACCGTCGGAGAATTGGTCGCTTTCATGGTCGGTTGGAACAATATACTTGAGTTTGTATTTGGTGAGTTACCTTTATATGATTGTTCATACTTTTCTATAATATGTTTGATGACAAGGTGTTAGACCGGTTCCTTATCAGCACCGACTGACGTAGTAGCTACGAAACCAAGTCGGTGGTGTTGGTTAATTTGTAAAAAAACTTAATAGAAAAGAATGTGTGCGGAGTTTTTGGCTTGTTCTTCTCCATAGAGAACTACGAAATTCTTAAAAATTCCTTTTAGACAGTTTTAAATACTCGTCCAGTCTCATTCCCTCACCACTTTTCTGGTGGTGGATTTGGCTTTGAACAATAACAGTAGTTGGTAATTGTGCAACGGGCTTATCTAGATCCTACATTTTGGAGAAAGTCTCAGAGGTCTACAATCAAGTAATCATTGGTACTTGGGCGTTAACCTGTTTCAATATTCATTCCTCTCAATTCCAGCGACAGCTAGCGTGGCCCGTGGCTTGAGCTCGTACATCGACGCGGTGGTCGACAACTCCATGTCCTCCTGGTTCCAGGCTGCCATGCCCATCCCGGAGAACGGCGGCTTTTCCCCCTACTTCGACCTCTTCGCGTTTCTTCTCGTTTTGGGGATAGGAGGTAAGTTGCCATAACCTATAGGAAGTATTTGTAAGGGACCTTTTAATTTAACTGGCTGCTGGTCTGCTTCAGGGCCGATGGAAAAAATAGTTTGATTAGAAAAAATACTTTTTACAAAAAAAAATAACCGCCTTCAAAAACTAAAAACTTAAAAATAACAAAAATTTCGGAAGTCGGTGGCTTTTCTTCTGCCAGTCAATTTGTGTTGCCACCGACTTCCGAAATTTTTGTTATTTTTAAGTTTTTAGTTTTTGAAGGCGGTTATTTTTTTTTTTGTAAAAAGTATTTTATTTTTTACTTTTTAGTGTCGAGTCCCAATGTCTGACTAAAGTACCTATCCAGGTTGCCAATGTCCATACCAAGTTTCATCCAAGCGTAAAAAAAGTCAGTCAGTCAAACATCAAACGCGGAAAATATACAATAAAACTTCTATAATATGAATGCATTTTTATAATATATATTGTACCTATAATAAATTGTCGATTCAAAACGACAAAACACATTTCAGTGTAAAACTAACTTCAATGAAGCTGGAACACGAGGTAGCTGCTACGAACCATTTAGGATATCCTTAAACTGTATTTTGTCTTCACTATTGAATCTGCATTATAATCAATCTCGGTGTAAAGGGCTTATCAATACTAATAAAATAAGCCCAAACACTATGTAGCTGCTATCAACCATTAAGGAGTTCCCTTAACTGTAATGCACCTGCATCACGGAGCTTGCAGTGGCAGTCATAACCCATTTCGATGTAAAGATCTTGTCATCACGAATAAAATGAGCCCAAAGACGAGGTACCTAAGATGTACCGTTAAGGAGTTCCCTTGATTCTCTGTCGTCTCCATCATCAGATCAGCCCTAAACCTCCATGGTATTGTAGTCTCATCAGAAATACACATTAATATTAAGTTTTTACCCGATGCTCGCCTACAATTTTCTAGAGATGCCCTCAATTTCTCAGGGTTTCCACCACCAGGTGACAATGGGACCAAATGACAAGCATACCCTTTCAAATAAAAAAAGAATTTTTGAAATCCGTCCAGGCGTTTTCGAGAAATCGAGTAACAAACATAAAAAAAAAAACATACAGTCGAATTGAGAACCTCCTCCTTTTTTTGAAGTCGGTTGATGAAAAAACAGAACCGACTTTTGGTAAATAAATAAACGATTTTATTATTATTTCTAATACTACACCCACCGCAGTAGCAGGCAGTAAAGGCTTAAATTTAAATTGATTGAGTCTGACTTTGAACTTAGAACTCCTACTATTAGTAAATACATTCATTCACATCTATTTGTCTACACTACTGGTCACAATAAAGTATATTTAAATTATACACTACACTTTTCCAACGGCACCTCGTCCATCTACAAAACCAATTCACCAACCGTAAACATCTTTCGTCACCATGTTTATGTAGAACCCTATTTAACAATAGTGTTTATCTTATGCAGGTCTCTTGTGTTCCGGCGTACGCCTGAGTTCGGCATTCAACCATGTGTTTTCGGCCATCAACCTTCTCATCATCGTTTTCATCATCATCGCTGGAGCCTTTAAAGGTTAGTTTATCTTCTGTTATTGTACATTTGCAATATTTGGTAGCCCTTAAATCTTTGAAAGGAACGATATCTATGACTAACTAGAAGTCTGAACGCTTAGTTAATTAAATTAAATTTGAGGTCTGGTTATTCTTTAGCAAATTAGTAAATTTATTTAATTAAAATTCTGACCTTGAAAAATTTATCTAAGTAATCATTATCGCAAATTATAATTCAGTTTATACTTCTGAGTAGACATTTGAAATTGACATGCTGATGGCAATGGAACATAATGTTCATCATTGTTGAATAGCCGGGTGACTACTATTGGGCTATAATTCTTGATTTTCAGCATCTATCATAAAGTAACTGCTACCAGCTACTGCATATTTGGAATTTTTCAATTTCCAGCAAACCCTGACAACTGGAGTGTCCCCCCGGAGCAGGTCCCCGTCGACCGTGGGGAGGGAGGCTTCTTCCCCTACGGCGTGTGGGGCATGTTCAAAGGCGCCGCCATCTGCTTCTATGGCTTCGTTGGCTTTGAAGTCATCAATTCTTCGGGAGAAGAAGTGAGTTGGTTTGTTGGAGGTAGATAACATTGAAGGTTTTGGAAAGTTGTTGCGGAATGTTTATAATAGTTACCGTGACCCTGAAACATAAAGGGCAATCGAAGGAACATGAGTGGGTTTTAGTCAGTAAAAGTCTGACACGCCCTCCCGTCGCACCCAGGACGGGACGGTTTTGGAAAGTTGGCCGTTTTCAAAGAGGTTAGGGAGGTAGGATTTACAAGAAACAATTTATAGCCACTTCGAATTTATTTCATAACAATGAAATTGTAATTTTATGAAAATTACATCATCACTAAATACAAATGTTTGTTTTTGCGTTACGATTGTGTTTTACTATTTATAATTATAAACAGAAAGCAGTTGACGTAATTGTAGAAATGCTTAGCAGTAATGAATACTATTGTGTGATTATTTAAAAATAAATTATATCTATCAAATATTAGGTATGCTTATTACCTAAATAAAATATGGATGTGATAAAAAAGTATAAATGAAGTATGTATAAAAGTAATAAGACTTATATTGATTTGAGGAAAAAATAATGCGAATCAGTACGATATAAAAGTCTATTCAAACTTCAATTTATAATAATGGTGTACTGTTTTAATGAGTGCATTGTTGTAATAACTTTTGTTAAATAATTATTACGATAAATACGGAAACTAGTTATCCACAAATTAGACTGGAAATATTTATACTACTTATTGGACAGTGTTTCCCACATTTCAGGTCAAAGAGCCACGAAAGGCGATACCTCTAGCAATCCTGTCTTCTGTCTCCATAGTCTTCGCAGTGTATGCTCTTGTGACCATCATTGTCACTATGATGGTGCCTTATTATGAGCTGGTAAGTTTATCTTTTATATCTTTATTCATATTCATATTCATATCTTTATTTGCGTTCCATAATGTTAGTTTTACAGATCTTATAATAGGCTTAAAGCTAGGTACAATTATGGACCCTGTAGGGCACAGCAAAAGTATAAAAAAATAAAAAAATAAATTAAATTTAACATAAGTACTACTAGAATTTGAAAATGTTCTTCATAATAATTATTTTCTTAAATTAAACATAGTATTTAAAATAAAATATTTAGTGAAGGGTTAAAAGCATATATCCTTTTTTAAATACAATAACCAAATTAGATTTTGACCAACTGTGGGTATGTATGGGTATTCTAGTGTCAGTTCTTCTAAACAGAAAAGAGTTAAATAATTACTTTGTCATGTATGTACTCGTTTATTGTGTTATAAGCCTTTTTAATTAATATTTCCTTTAGTTTGTTAGTAAATGTCTTATTGCAAGTTTCATCCTTTAACGCATCAGGTAGTTTATTGAATACTTTTATGGACATTACGTAGGGACTATTGGAGTGTAATTTCATGCGCGATGACGGTAACATTAGCATATTTTTATACCTAACGGATCGATCATTATGTTTATCACCGCGAGTTGTAAAAAAGTTCATGTATTTCCTGACAAATTTGCATATTTCCATTATATAGATAGATGGCAAAGTGAGTATTTTGTGCTTTATAAAATAGGGCTTACAGCTATTGGTTTGGTCTATGTTAACAATGATACGAATTAATTTCTTTTGAATGATGAACAGTGCTGGTGCGTCTGTGCTATTTCCCCACATAATAATGCCATAGCTGAGCCATGAATGTGCGTAGGCGTAATAGGTCGTTATGGAGGCCATACACGCTAGGGTTTGCATGATGGTTATAACTCTGCATGCAAAACCGACAAGCATAACCGAGCTTCATACTACACATACACGTTAGGTTTTGCATGCACCGTCTTGCCATGAACTCTTAGTTGACTGACCACCTAGTACGTGACGGGGTGTGTAGGACGCCAATACCAAACTATTATGGACGACGACGATGTGTTAGCTGTACTTGGCCTTACACTTGTTCTGCAGAACAGAAAAAGAAAAAGAGTTCGCACTGAATGAAGTTCCAACTGCGATAGATACAATTGCATGCACTTGCACGCTTATTATCATGACACTCATTACATTCATTAATTAACCTCATATGACCCTCGTTCACCTCACATGGCACTTATTCACCTCACATGTCAATCATTCATCTCACATAAAAACTTTTTCCAAAAAAAAGATAACCGACTTCAAAAACGAATAGATCAAAAATAACTATTTCGGAAGTCGGTGGCTTCTCTTCTGCCGGTCGAATTGTGTTGCCTTGCCACCGACTTCAGAAATAGTTATTTTTGATCTATTCGTTTTTGAAGTCGGTTATCTTTTTTTTGGAAAAAGTTTTTTATTTTTTACTTTTTAGTTAGAGTCCCAACCGTTTTAGAGTAAGTTTCAAAAAAAATTTACGTTTTTCTATAAAAAAATTGAGGAGTTCCCTCGATTTCGGCATGATACCATCATCAGATTCTGGACCTGATGGCAATGGGACCATTTGGGAAGTCTACCCTTTCAAACAAAAAAAAATAATTGTTCAAATCGGTTGGCAAACGACGGAGATATGCGCGAACAAACATAAAAAAAAAAACATACAAACATTCGAATTGAGAACCTCCTCCTTTTTTTTGAAGTCGGTTAAAAACTGCGAACTGTGGCAGGCAAGCTCGCCGGACGCCACACACGCTCGGTTATGCTCGCGCGCAAACATAACCGAGCGGCATAAAATATCAATTTTGATATTTGCTCGGTTGCATGTACATGCACCGATAACTGTACAGTTTAATCACATACACGCTAGGGCTTGCCTGTCGGTTATGCATGCACGGCTAAAACCATCATGCAAAACCTAGCGTGTATGGCCTCCATTAGCGCAGCTTGCAAATCGGTTGTTTTTTTGACTTCTCGAAGTGCGTAAGTGAATTTCGCGAGTTTAGCTCTTATTCGTTTTATGTGGGGTTTCCAAGATATGTGTGAGTCTATTGTAATTCCTAGTAATGTAAAGTCGTTGACGACTTCTAATTTTGTGCCGTTTGTTGTAAATTTGATAGGTAAGGGGGATTTTTGATGTGAAATTTTGATGTGTGTAGAAAGTAATTAGTTTGGTTTTTTTATAATTAATCTCAAGGTTGTGGTCATCCATCCATTTAGTTGTTTTATTTATTTAAGTGTTTAGTTGATCTTTAATTTGACTATTTACTTGACATGTGGTAAGCAGAGATATATCATCTGCAAAAAGCACACAAGGCTCATCCATGATTTTAGGAAGGTCATTGATGTAGATGATGAATAGAAGACATCCGATGACACTGCCCTGGGGAATTGATGCATTTATAATTCTCTTATCGGATCTTACTTGCAGTATTTGTTTTTGGTCGTGATCGAAATGCTCTATTTGTACATATTGCTCCCTATCTTTTAAGTATGACACAAACCAATTATAAGTGTTTCCACGTATTCCTATGCCGTAAAGTTTATTTAGTAGGATTTTGAATTGAACCTTATCATAAGCCTTGGTCATATCCAGGAGAATACCAACTGCATATTTTTTATTATTTATAACATTAATAACTTCTTGCATGTATTTATAGACAGCTAGGGTGGTTGACCGCTGTTTCCTAAATCCATTTTGTCCTTCATCAAAGATTTGAAATTTTTCGCAGAAATTATACACTCGGTCGCACATAGCCTTTTCGAAAATTTTTGATGCCGTAGGTAAAAGGGCTATGGGTCGGTAATTACTTGGGTCAGTTTTAGAGTTTTTCTTATATAATGGTTTTATAATTGCTTTTTTAAGTTGGTCAGGAAAAATACCTTCATCAAATGACTGGTTTATTAAAACACAAAAGGGACCAGCAAGTTCATCTGCACATTGTTTTATAAGAGATGGCGGTAATTCGTCTATTCCGTGGCTTTTTTTGTTTTTTAAGTTTTGTATAATCCGGTGCGTTTCTCGGAAGTCTAAGGGTCTAAGAAAGAGGGTATTTTCAGACGGGTTGACTACAGGCTGGCCTTTTGCCTCAGTTCCTACGGGGCGAGTGGTCTCGTCGCCAATAGATGCAAAAAAGTCATTGAATTTGTTGACAATTTGTTTTGGATCTGAAATTAAATAATTGTTTATTTGTAATTGGATGTTGAGTTTGTTTGAAGCTGTTTTTTTGTTAGTATTACTAGATTAGTTAGATAGACAATATTGAGATAGGACTCTGTAGTGAAAAGAATGGATAAAGTGTGAATAAAATGTGGCAGTTTGAAAGTGGCGCCAGTGGCAAAAAGTTGAAGTGGCCGTTTGCTTTTGTAATGGACAAGTCAAGAGGAGGGATGATTCGCTCTTCTAATAAAGAAACGCAGAATTATATACTATATTTTTTCTAAAGCATCATGGAATAGTGTAGCTTAAAGTGTATGTGACACGCCCAATTTGAAATAAATATGTATCTCTTTCATTATAGGTAACTATTGCTTCTATATCGGCGGCTTTTAGTCACGCAGGCTGGGAGTGGGCCCGATGGATCGTCACTGTTGGTGCTATCTTTGGGCTTTCTGCCAGGTAATGATATAAACTTGTCCTCCTGGTATAATTAACACAAAAGGTTTGTGACAATAAAAACTTGGAAACTGATATCATGTTACGGCGTGACGTGATTGGTTTAGTTTAAACTTTTGAAGTTATTAACAGGTAAATATTTAATGTAAGTACTACACTAAGATGTAAGATAACGAATAATAATTTTAAGGGGAATATTGTGTATGATATTTGGGTAAGCGACTGTTATTAATTCTGTAAATAGTAGAATGCACGACAAGTAGGTTGCTCCGTAAATAGCACTGTTAAGTCAGTTTTTGGCGAGATTGTGCCTAGTCGTGAAAAACTTAGTGGATCAATAACTATAAGCAACTCAATAATTCATTTCCCTATTCTTTCCCAACAAAGTTAAGGTTGGCTATCTGGGAATCTTCGGGAAGACCACATATTCGTATATACCCATTCTATTCAGTAGTCAGCCAGTTGTATAGAAATCTTTTGATAATATTAAGTCACATTTGAATCACTATAATTTCCAGTTTGATCGGCGCCTTGCTTCCTCTACCCCGTCTGCTGTACTCCATGGCTAGTGATGGGCTGTTTATACACTGGTTCGCCAAAATCGAAGCCACTACACGGTTGCCCATCATCGCCACCGTTATACCTACTGTGATTATATGTAAGTCAGTTTTATTTAAAATAAAAAACTTTTTACAAAAAAAAAATAACCGACTTCAAAAAGTAAAAACTTAAAAATAACTTAAATTTCGGAAGTCGGTGTCTTTTCTTCTGCCAGTCAATTTGTGTTGCCACCGACTTCCGAAATTTAAGTTATTTTTAAGTTTTTACTTTTTGAAGTCGGTTATTTTTTTTTTGTAAAAAGTTTTAAATTTTTTACTTTTTAGTGTCGAGTTAATGTTAGTCCTGTTTAAAATGAGCCCAAACACGACTACTGTGCTGTAATTTCAAAGGTTTGTACTTTTTCTGATGCTCCTGGCTTCAGCATCAGGTCTCTATGTACTTCGGTGTTCCTCATTAACAGTACGTTTATCCACACATCGAGCCCTTTTCAATGAGCCTAAACACGATATATCTGCTGTTATTTGTCGAGGAGTTAGGTACTAGATCCATCGGCGCGCGAACGTTGTTATGAGCGGTCACGTTATTGAGCCCTCCGAATATTTTATTCTAAAATCGTAGTAAAAAGTGCAAATACCATAATAAAAGTTATATATTTAAGTGTGCAAAAACAAGATCCACAAAACAGTGCAAAAACTATATCAATACGAGAACGATTACCAAAGTTATGAACAAAAAACGTTTTAAAACTTTCCGTACTTAGTGTCTTTGTGCATAGTGAATGACCTTCATAAACAAAGAACTGAGTCATTAACGGCCATTCGCACATAAATTTACTGGATGTCTTGACAACAGAATACCATTTTTGAACTGTGCTACTAGCGTACAGTTGGTCTTGCGGCGCAGCTAATGGACATAGAGCGTCTCGCATGTGAGAGCGGGTTCAAACCCAATGAATTGCTAATCTTTTTGCAAGTTTTTTTCCGTTCTCTTTTGCATTTTTAACATCTAAGTAGTAATTAGAAATCAAGAATTGACAACAATGGCAAACTTTGAAGTAGATAACATTACTGTCCGAAAACCATCAAGGACTAATTCAATGGACAATATATACATAACTAACTTAAGAGATCATACCACATTACTTGACACTACGATGAGGAGCTTGCCAAACAGCTCACTGACTGACACCGACGTAATTGAGAGCTATAAGGACACAATCAAAAGACTTACCTCCGAACTAGAAAGCGCTCATCTGGAGATCGACCACCTAAATAGTGAAAATTTTAGACTAAAAATGGATATCGGACAACACCAAAAAGTTATAGAGACATATAAAAAGATGAACTTATTAGAAACGAGGAGCCTTACACCGAAGTCTGCACGTAAAAGGAATATAATAAAATCAAGCAGTTGCTCTACTCCAACCAAGTTAATTCTTCCTCCTGTAGCGAGTCATCAACATGACGCAGGCACAATTGCACAATCTCCAAGCGATGTCGGAAATCTATCATTCAACACAGCCGGCTCAATATGCAGTGTGGAGGGAGTACAACCTACTAAATCACCATCAGCTCATAAAAGCACAGGAAATGAAGTTCTGATAGAATGGATTGACGAACAGCAAATCCACCATAAGGACGCAGATGAAGTTATTACGAATAATCTCACCGATCAGCAACAATTTGACAGTAAAACTACAAAAGAAATTGCTCCGGTCTGCTCAACGAACAAAGTGAACAGAATAGTAATATTTGGAGACCAGCAGGCCCGTGGCCTCAACAAATGTATGACTAAAACCAGGGTAGACCAATGGAACGATAACTACAAAATTATGTCTTTCATCAAGCCTAATGCAACAAGTGCCCAAATCTTAAAAAGCTGCAATGACGACTTTGTAACATCATTGAACAATGAAGATATTATAGTTTTAGTGATAGGATCTAATGACGATAATCCATATTCTTTTATGACTGAGTTGTGTAACGCCCTTTGTAAATTGCGTAACAATACCGTATTTATTACTAACGTGCAATATAATCCTTATTTAAAAGAAAGCACGCTTAACTACAATCTAGAATTAATAATACAAAATTATAAGAATTGTAAATATCTTAAAATACACAGTTCAGAATACATAAACAAGAGCAACTACAGGTCTATGAAAAGTTACCATCAAGACTATCTCTCGCATTTGTGTCTGAAGTTGAACACGAGAATTGACTACAAAAAAGACCAGACTGAGATTCTTAATCGATTTAAAGTTAAGCACATTGTCCAAAACAAAACAAACATTCTTACGACTCCACAAAATACCACACAAACTAAAATTACCGACTTCTTTAGAAACACAAAACAAGTAAGTAAAAACATGAAAACCAGGTTTTTTCGCAGACAAGACTCAATATACTGAAATCACAATAATCCACCAAAATATTGCGGGAGTATTAAACAAACAGGAATTAATAGAGGCAGCCATATCAAATTTACAAAAGGAAGTAGGTTCCGTGGATGTTATATGTTTAACTGAAACATTCCTGAAAAGCGGTTGTGAACAAAACCTTAGACTATCTATATTAATAATTTCGTCAAGGGGTACGGTAGACTCGATTGAAACATTACCTGAATAACAAAACATAAAAAAATATCGATTTCGAGTCGACAACATATATCCGCAAAATTCGGATTACGGAGATTATTTCGTTTTATTAATTCATTAAATTTTGAGTAATGACACTGACGGAAAAACCGCAGTCGACATTTTGAGTAGACAATATATTATCTCTCAAATACGTCTCACCAATCAACACGTTGTCGCGTCAAAAAAGTACATTATTCCGACCATACCTATATGTGTACCAGTAACTCATGACAAAAAAAAAGTAAAACAAATAATGATTTTTGGTATTGTTGTCATGTCATCTGTCAAGTGACATTACGTTTGTTTGTTTACATTTGTTATTTTCATGAAATCTTTAGTAAAAAGTGAAAGAATAAAAAACCACCGCGGTTACAATCCAGAAGTACTGTTTATAATGTGTACTGATAAATCTGTAAAGAAGAAGGTGTAGCTTACATGCAATTTTCGATTTTAGACCGCGTGCTTAGCTTGCGTTGACTGGTTAGTATGAGTCGCTAAAGTTGATACTTTGTTTCATAATATCCATTTATATGAGTTTATCATAATGTATATATATATTGCGTAACATATAACTTTGGCTTATTACAGGGGCGTGTACTAATACTATGCGACGAATTATTGCAGAAGGCCGATGAAGAAGGCAGTAGCCTTGGTGTCAGATTCACATGAGCCGCCTAAAGACGTTTGACTTGCCTTATGTGACGATCACTACCATAGTCAATGCGCTAAACGAACTGGGATACCAATCACAAAGCGAATAACCATTTCTTTCATTTTTGTTGTGTAAATAAAGTACTTATATTATAGTTTGGGTTTATCTTAATTTATTTTATACTAGCTTTTGCCCGCGACTTCATTTCCGTTCCCGGGGGATTTCCGGGACGAAAACTACCCTATGTCCTTTCTTGGGTCCCAGTCTATATGATGTACCGAATCTTATTCAATCGTCTCATCGGCTCACAGAAAAATACAACTAATCAAACATCACTGTTGAAAAAACTGCACAAATTATCACCTATGTCATGTCTTATTCTGATTAATAATAACTAATAAGACATAGGCGATAATTCTGTAATATTCCGTAAAGTTTGATCAAAATCCATTCAGTAGTTAATGCGTGAAAAACTAACAAACAAAAATACATACAAATATTTCCTCTTTATAATATTATTAAAAGAACATAGGCCCGATTTAATTGCCAGAATTTTTAAACTATAACATATTTTTGGAATACCAAGTGCGTGGTTTTACACCATTGAATTTCAGAAACGTGGGCTTCCACATGCTCATATGCTTATTATTCTAAGAAATGAAGATAAACCAAGGTCATCAGAAGATTATGATAAATTTGTGTGTGCAGAAATACCTGATCCAGATAAAGACCAGGAATTATTCCAGACTGTGTCAAAAATATGATCCATGGGCTATGTGGATATATGAATTCACCCTGCATAAAAAATGATGGAACTGCCTCTAAATGTTCTAAAAACTATCCAAAGACATTTTGCGGAGAAACTAGAGATGGTACCCAAAATGGAGGTTATGCTATAATAAGAAGAAGAGACGACGGAAGAACAATAAAAAAGAAGGATTTCGAGTGTGATAACAGATGGGTGGTGCCTTACAATCAATATCTATGTAAAAAATTTGATGCTCACATAAATGTGGAAATTTGTTCAAGTGTCAAAAGTGTGAAATATATAAATAAATATTATTTATAAAGGTCATGACCGAGCAAAGATACAAATCACAGTAGCACCACAGGAGTCCAGTGATCAATCGAAATCAAGCAATGAAATGAAACACCATGATGAAATTAAGACTTATATTGATACCAGGTATGTTTCGGTTCCTGAAGCAGTTTGGCGAATATTTGAATTTTCAATGCACAAAATGAGTCACACAATTATACAGTTAGGTGTTCATTTGGAATACCAACAAACTGTCGTATTTACAGATCTGAATGTTCATGAAGCAGCAGCTAGATCAGCAGAAAAATCAACATTATTAGCATTTTTTGAACTAAACAGAACCAAAGAAAGTGCTCGACAATATCTTTACACTGAAATTCCGACACATTTCAGATTTATCCATGGACAGTGGCAACCACGAATATCTCAGTCAGTGGCAGATAAAGTAATTGCAAGAATGTATAATTATTCCTTTTCTGACCGGGAACGATATTATCTCCGGCTATTACTTTTTCACGTCAAAGGGCCGACTTGCTTCAGAGATGTTAGAACTTATGAAAATATTATTTACAACTCATTTCGAGAAGCTGCTCAAGCCCTTGCCTGGGCTCCTTTTTGACGATCAAGAATGGGAAAGATGTTTGGATGAAGCAATCGGTTTTAAACTTCCTCGGCAATTACGACAGCTGTTTGCGTTAATTTGCGTATTTTGTGAAGTAACTGATCCTAACGCTCATTGGGAAAAGTTTGCATCACATTTTATCGAAGACTTTACAAGATCACGCCCTGAAATATTATCCAAACAGCTGGCTTTACAAGAAATTGATGAAGCATTAAAACTCCACGGAAAGAGTCTGACAGATTTCGGTCTTCCAGAGCCCGATATTAGTGAAAATGATGCTTTCTTATCTGATTCCGTTTATGACTGTGAACATGAAAAAGCAAATGGCTATGAAAAATACCACAAATTGAACTCCGAACAAAAATATGTGGTCGATACAATACTAAACGCTGTGAATAATCCCACAGAGAAAAAGCTGTTTTACCTTGACGGCCCAGGAAGAACTGGAAAAACTTTTATATTTACCACTATTTTACATATTTTAAGATCTGAAAACAAAATATGCCTGCCCATAGCGTTTTCTGGTATTGCAGCAACTCTGTTAGATGGTGGTACAACAGCACACTCGCGATTTAAAATTCCAATTAATTCAGATGTAGATTCTACGTCTCATATGTCGTTAGGCTCACCAGCCACTAAGTTATTGAAGGAAACTGATTTAATCATTTGGGATGAAGCACCCATGACTAAAGGTCGTTATTGTTGTAGTTGATCGACTCCTTCAAGATATAATGAAAAATAAATTACCTTTTGGAGGCAAAACTTTATTATTCGCAGGAGATTTTCGTCAGATTTTACCAGTTGTAGTAATGGGTCACGAAATGATATTATAAATGCTTCAATTAAGCACTTTTCAATGTGGCCAAACTTTACTCAACTGAGATGAGAGATGAGAACTCACGATGATTTAGAGTTTGCTAAATGGGTATTAACGGTAGGCGATGGATCAGCTAATGAAGATGGTGACGACCATATTGAACTGCCTCTGCGATGCATTGTAGATAAATCAATTGAAGACCATATTTTTGGTGTTTCCCTTAACATAAAATCATAATGTTTATGTTAGTTGATTTAAAATAAAAATTATTTATGTAAAACTATTGCAGTTTTTATTTACTATATTTATTAAACACAATGACCAAAGCTATACGAATCTATGCCTTGCTTGCCTTTAATATTCCTTAAGAACTAATAACTACAGAAATATCTCCCTACATTTTGTATCTAGAGGTGTAGTATTATGAGTCACATTTCACCCGAGCGAAGCCGGGTTTTCATCTAGTATAATTATAAACTAGCGTCTTTCTTCTCGCGAACTAACCAACGACGGGGAGGTTCGTGCATATTAATAAAAAACAACTTACAATTTAAAGAATTAATAAAACTGCCTGCCCCTGTTACTTTTCAATTTGAATGCTGTGCCATCGAAATAATCAAATTTAATTTAATTATAGTGTGCATATATAGAACACCTACACGCGACGCTACGATATTTTTAAATAATCTGGAACTTCTTACCAATGAACTAAGTAAAAAAGGGAACAAAAAAATTATTATCTGTGGCGATTGGAATATTGATACACTGAAATCAAATAAAACATCAAGTTACTTAAATTCTATACTCAGTAATAATAATCTAATAAACCACATAAAATGGCCGACCAGAAAAAATGCATGTTTGGACTTGATAGTCAGTAATATACACGACGCAAAATCTGCTATTCACTATCTAGCGCTTTCAGATCACGAATCAGCGCAATCACTAACGGTTAGCTTAAAAACTGATTTTCGAATTAAGGACATCAAGAGCTTTTGGTTCAAAAATGTTAGACAGCTCAGTGAAGAAAATATAAAGAAATTTAATAACTGCATCTCGAGTTTATCTTTTTCTGAAATCTATGAAGCACAAACAACTAATGACGCTTTCGATAGACTACATGACACAATTACCCTTTTCTATAATCTATGCTTTCCGTTAGTTAAAATAAAAAATACTTGTAAACAATTAAAGAATAGAAATCTAACCAAGGGTATAAAAAAATGCTGTATAAAAAAAACGAACATTGTACTTAAAATACCATCTCTACCGACATAACAAAAAACAAAACAAAAAAATATATGATGACTATGCCCAAATTCTAAAAAAATGTATACACAAGGCCCAGCAGATTAATAGCTTAGCTTACATTAATAATGCTAAAAATACTAGTAAAGCTGCCTGGAACATAATAAAAAAAAACACAAATAATATGACTAGTAACTCTGAAATTGACGTAATTAATATTAATGATAAAACTTATAACAATCCAAACCAAATCTGTGACCTATTTAATGACTATTTTATATCTCAAACAAAGACGACTAGTAATAATACTCAGAAAAACACTCAATATGACAAGATAAAAACCACTCCTCAAAATCCTAAAAGCATCTTCCTTACACCGGTAAATGAATCAGACATTTATAAAATAATTCTTAGTCTAAGAAACACGAACTCAACTGGGTACGACGACCTATGCACTAAGGTAATAAAAATATGTGCATTGAGTCTAGCGTCTCCTTTAACCTACATTATAAACCTATCTTTAACTGAGGGACTATTCCCTACGCGTCTGAAAAAATCAGTTGTCAAACCACTTTATAAAAAAGGTGTAAAATCTGAAATGAGCAATTATCGACCAATAACTTTAATCCCAATTTTATCCAAAATCTTTGAGAAAGTTATGTGCATTAAATTAGAGAGCTTTTTGACAGCAGGCAATATTCTTAAAAAAGAACAATTTGGTTTTAGAAAGGGCAGTTCCACTACCTTAGCATGTTATACGTTAATGAAACACATAACTGAAAGCCTGAACCAAAAATCTAAGATTAGTTGCGTATTCCTAGACATGACTAAAGCATTTGACTTTGTTTGCCATAAAACCCTTCTTTCAAAGCTTGAACACTATGGAATCCGAGGTAAAGCCAACGACTGGATCAAAAGCTACCTTTCTGAAAGAGTACAATGCGTAGAAATAACAAAAACTTGTCAAAATGTTAAAAAAAGCTATAGATCAGAATATAAACAGAATAATTACGGCACGCCACAAGGTGGTATTTTATCCCCACTACTCTTTCTAGTATATATCAATGACATTCCTGAGGCAATAGGTAAAGATTGTATATTATTCGCTGATGACACTACCATAATCGTTAAGAGCGACAATAACCAAAACTTGGAAACTGAAATCGTCCAAGCTCTGGATAATGCAATCGTTTGGCTAGAAAAAAAATAACCTTAAGATAAACATGACTAAAACAAACATTATACAATTTCAGACATACAATGCAAACGTCAATAAATTAAATTTATTTTATAAAAATTCGCATATGAGTGCAGTAGATAATTGTGTATTCTTAGGTATAACAGTCGATGAAAATTGCAGCTGGAAACCTCACATTGATAAAGTTGTAGCTAAAATAGATCGTTTTATATATGTTTTAAAAAGAATTAAACAAATAGTTAACCATGACACCGCAATGCTGGCTTATCACGTTTACGTATCATCGGTGTTTAGATATGGCATTGTAATATGGGGTAACTCGGTTGATTTCGACAGAGTATTTAAAGCCCAAAAAAAATGTGTCCGAGCAATTTGTGGAGCTCATTTTCTAGACAGCTGCAAGCCACTGTTTTTAAAACTTAAAATTCTACCACTGCCTTGTTTATATATTTTTGAGATATGTATTTTTGTCAAAAGCAATTACAACTTATTTGTAACCAACACTGTCAGACCAAATAGCCGACCACGACATATAGACAAACTTCAGCTGCCATCGATAAAGCTTAAACTATTTAAAAAAAATGTATACTGCATGTCGATAATTGTTTTCAATCATTTACCAAATAAAATCCAAGAATTACCTTTGACAATGTTTAAAAAAAAACTATTTAAACTGTTATTATGTAAGAGATATTACACTGTTAAAAATTATTTAGAAGACAATTAGAATCCTTTAATTATGTATAATTTTTTTTTTTTTTACTAATATTGAAACAAAATTACTAATATTGAACTAAAATTAATCACTGACTGTGAAAAAATTTGCACGCCATGTTATGACAGGATATGCCGAAAACCAATGTACCTATACCACCTTATGTACCATATTCTTGCAAATAAATATTCATTCATTCATTCATTCATTCATTCATTCATACTCTGCAGACTATCCTGACTGCAGCATCAGGTCATGACTTGATGATCATAAGCCCAAATGTGGCAAATGCCCTATCAAACATCAAAACAATTTACTAAAACAGTCCTTGCCTGTTCGAGTAACTTCTTACTGTTAAGGAGTTGTACCTTCCATCATCAGCTCAGCTAACTGAGATGGTGACAACCATACGCAAATACACAAGATACTTCATAAAATATGCGAAAAACAATAAGTGAGCCTATAAAATTTGAGGGTTGCCTTCGATTTCTCTAAGATCCCATCATCAGATCCTAACTTGGTGACAATGGGACCACCTCAGAACTATCTGCTTTCGAACAAAAAAAGAATTTTGAAAATCCGTTGACAATTGACGGAGTAATCGATGAACAAACATACAAAAAAAACATACAAACAGCCGAACATAGTACCTCCTCCTTTTTGTGAAGTCGGTAACTAGTTTTTGCCGGCTTCTCTAGCACTAGCAAGAGACCAAAAGTAGCCTATGTCTCTCAATTCTTTCAACTATCTCCACTTAAAAAATCACGTCTGTTTTGCCGTGAAAGATGGACAAACAAACAGACACACGCACACAAACTTTTCCATTTATATATTAGTATATTTATTTATTTATTTACACTTTATGCACAAAATTTTTGTACAGAGGCGGACTTAATGCCTTAGACATTCTCTACCAGTCAACCGTCGGTAGTGCAGAGATATGATGGCAGTATAGATAGTGATAGAAAGAAGTCGTTGGATTAGAATGTTCTTGATCCATGTGATATGGATCTAATGGCATATCCGATGTCATATCCAGTTTTAAAATAGAGCCTCAGGCTCATATAGAGAATCTATTCATACTATGGAGACAGGAATCTTGGGCTAAGGTTGTTCTTGTATGAGACCGTTATCGCGCGGAAGGAAGCTGCGGAAAGGGAGAGAGCGACTTCTACTTATCTCCCAACCCGCAGCGGCCGCACCGGGCGTTGGAGAATGCTGCCCTCCTCCGGCTATCCTAAATGGGTCCAGGGCGGACTTAAGGACGTCCGTCGCCCTGATTCAACTGGACCCGAGGTGGTGTCGCGTAGTCGAATTTTCCCGCGCTCTTTGATGTCGCGGGGGAATTCAAACACCTCACTCCCCCTCCAGACCTGAGGAAGTCCGCAGATGCGGGCCGACACTAGTCAGGGATTGCGGAAATTGCATCAGTTCCCGCGATCCTCGGCGTAGGTGGGAGAAGGAACACCGGGGTGGTTTTTAGAGTCTGGCAACCATCAAGGTTTTTCCACCTCGAAACAAAAAAAGGTTGTATTTGTAAAACGATATACAATTGCAACATGTAATTTTCAACCTTGTATAAATGCATTTAAATATTCCTGTAACAGACAAACTGACGCCTGTAAGATATTTCGGAAAATTTATAAAGGGCATAACATTTTGTCACAATATTTTAGAACAAGCTGAAATGTAGACAAATTAATGTTGGCTTAAGAACAAAATTAGTGGCGAAATAAGGTGAAACTATAATTTGAATTAAAATTTTGTTGACAAGACTAAAATAAGTAGCGTTTTCTTTCTTTGTCAATTTTAACTCATGCCTCTGCTTATTTTTCCAAATTGTTATATTTCCAGCACTTCTGGCCGCCTTCCTGAGCTTGGAGCAACTGATTTTGATGCTGTGTGTTGGAACACTATTCTCTTGCACTATCGTCGCCATGTGTGTTGTGTTACTTAGGTGAGTATTGAGACTATGGCGAAAAATTAAAGAAAATTAGTTTTTCTAACGAATAATATAACGTGGCAAGTCAAACGCGAGTGTTGCATATTTTGAAGGTCTAGTAGTAAAGGAGCCCACTTCGATTATTCGAGGTTGCATTGGCTTTTTAATTCATATGTTAACATTCTAAGTTTATCCAGGATAGCACTGATTTTTCGTCCCTAGGAAAGCACGTAAAATGATCGGACCAAGGGGTATCGTGTGCCTCAGTTACTGGATTTGCATAGCATATATTCAAATATACCCCAAGTATAAAAAAAAACTAAGAAGATATTGATGTCATTATGAAGTTTTTGATTTAAACCTTCGAACACACGTGATTCGAGACACAATAGAAACAGCCGGCTGTCTCTTGGTCGTCGAAAGGTTAATGATTGAGTTATCATAATCCAATTATGCATCTGTGAAATTTTTTCACATAATCGTAAAGCCACACTGAAAGTCAAGGTAATTTTCTTCACATTGCTAAACAAAGGAATCATTCGTGGCATAATTTTTTGGCTCATTGTCGTGTGTTAATTTGGCACAATCTCGATGTCACAACTCCTATTTTAGACAAATTCATCACAATCGTAAAATATATTCATAATGTTGCAATTAACACCTCCATCGTGAATGTTCGTTCAGCTTATATTTGCAGTTACACGCTTATAAAGATTTAATTATAGACAACTAGCTTTTGCCCGCGACTTCGTCCGCGTGGAATAATGGTTCCCGTTCCTGGGGGATTTCCGGGATGAAAACTATCCTATGTCTTTTCTCGGGTCCCAGACTATATCTGTACCAAATTTCATTCAAATCGGTTCAGTGGTTTAGGCGTGAAGATGAGACAGACAGACAGACAGAAAGACAGACAGAGTTACTTTCGCATTTATAATATTAGTATGGATTCATGTCTATTCTCTAAACATGTATTTGTTCATCTTTGCATGCAGTATACTGATTACCAGCTTTTGTCTGTCCAAGTTGTTTGTCCAAAGCAGCAGTAATGGTAAACTAATGTCATGTCGTAATGAAAGCGCAAAAGCACTTAATTTCAAGACGCTTTTAAAGGGATCGCGGACTCTAAGGGGTAGAGGGATTAAATCACATCTTTCATTCAATAATTAAAACATTTTAAATTTGAAATAATATTAATTCTATAAATAATTATTTAGCCCTCTTAATTTTGCTGTGCCCAACAGGGTCCGTATTGTTCTCTTTATCTAACCTCTGTAACATCTTTCGTTACATATGGATTGAAATAAAGGTTTGATATTTGATATCTGAAAAAAGTAAGGACGGCAAAAGATTTGAGAGCGTCTTAAAATTAAGTGACGTTTAAGTATTTCGGGGTTTAACTTTTAATTCAGCGCTTGTTCAAACTTGTTTAAAGTATTTACTATACAGACCCGTCTGCACTGTTCTGTTTTTTTCAAAATATTTTTTTCTATCTTCTTTTATTCAACGTTCTGCATTCTGAAAGTTTGTATCTCATTTGTTTCAGATACGGTTCAGAACACAAATCCCAAGACTCGCCAAGCTTGATAAAGCAGCTCATCGGCCGAGGAAATGAGAAGGCTACCAGAACCACCTTCAGAATCACCGCCATAGCCATGCTTTGCTACAGTAAGGGACCATTATACGACTTGGCTCTTCTCCCATTTTTAATTAACAATAATGACTTTTGTTTTTGTTGGATAGAGTTTAAGTTCTTCGAATATCCAAGTATCACTTACAAAGTTGCCAGAAATTTAAAGGCACTACTGGTGTTTCTTGTGATCCTGGATTTAACCCCTTCAATGAAATTATTCCCAACAGTGGATAATATGCTTGCCCAGCAACATAGAGTTGTAAATGCCAACCGTGATACCAACCTGTTAATAATACTGCATAAAGTTAAAATAAATAAATAATTAAATATTATCAAACTACTCATCTCAATATACACGATACGATGTCGTACTGTGTTTTGCGACATCTATTGCCCAACATTTGAACTACAACTAGAATTAGACTTTAACGCGTCACTAACTTACAATTCAAAAGCTCGGCAAGAACCGTCGGGCAGTAGCCCACGAAACACAACACCCGTCTGAAGGAATGCTTCTCCCGTTTTCAATCGAGTATAAAAACCTTCCACTGCGTTTCTTACACTTGTAAATGTGTATTTGTTTAGGACCTTTAGGCCGGACATATATACACGGGCAGCTTGAAGCAGTCAAAATCGACTGCTTCAAGCTGCGACTGCATAGTGAACTACAGACTTCTACGTACGTACATACACGAACCGCTCAAGCAGTTGCCACTGCGTCGGGCGGTTGGCAGCACGGTAAAATTTCATCATGCGGTCGGGCAGTCGCCAGGCATAAACTTGACTGCTCGAGCTGTCGACTGCTCTTGCGCAGTTACCTCCGCCCGCACTTTTCATTCTACGTCGTTTCAACTCCTTTTATTTAAGCCGTATTATCTATTGACAAGTTTACTATAGGATATTCTTTTGTTTCAGCGTGCATGTGTCTAGTGATAGCGCTGGTGGTGGTCTACGCTCCGCATCCTCTGATCCCCGCCGTCATTCTACACGTGTTTGCTCTACTTATTGTCATCGTCATGGCTCTGCAACCCAGTAGCCATGAGAGCTTGGCTTTTAGAGTAAGTATTCTACTCTATTTGATTGTGCCTTAAAAAAATACTAGCTGACCCGACAGACGTTGTCCTGTCAACTATGAATATTGAATTCGAATTGACATACTACCTACCTACTACCTACCCACTACCTACCCACTACCTACCTACTACCTACCTACTAACTATCCTATCTCTCAAGTTGGATCGAACTGCACATGGTGTGCGAATTTTATTATAATCGGTTAAGTGGTTTAGGAGTCCATTGAGGACAAACATTGTGACACGAGATTTATATATATTTATATATGATGCTATCAAAATACCTAGTTAAAATTTTACAAGTGATGCATGAATAATCTTCTCAACAAAAAGCTACAACCAACCCTGGATTGCTTTAAGTATTTCAGTATAAGTTTGTTCAGGTATTTTATTATGATAGGTATAATTTATTATAGATGATAGTTAAAGTACGAAAATTGAATTAATTTTCAGACACCGCTGGTTCCATTCGTTCCCTGCATTAGTATATACACTAACGTGCATCTTATGGTGCTCATAAGTTATCACACGTGGATCAGAGTCTTGCTATGGCTTGTAATAGGTAAGTGAATAATGCAGAGTGCATTGAATTATTTTTCTACACAAACGTCCCTATTAATAACAATTCTATTTTTACATTACAGGCATTCCAATATATTTAATTTGCTTACGATGCTACAAGCAAAAGGCAGGCAAAGTAATACCAGATGATACGAATAATGAACTGCACTCTAATAAAAATGGAAAATCACAAATGGTTCAAATCATAGTTGAATCACCAACGCCACCTGATACATTGGCGCGGGCAGACGAACGCATGGAAGAATATGATGACGCGGAGGAAATACAACAGGAGTTAAAAGTTAACCCAACAGATACTCAAAAAGTCGAAGAAGTTATGGTAAAAGAGATACAAATCGAAAATAATGAAGAAAAAGAAGCGAAAATTATAGATCTATTGGATCAAGTATTACAAGCTGAAGAGGATACTTATGGAGAAATTATTAGCTTAAAAGAGAGCAAAGAAGATGATAATTCAGCTAATGTAAATGGCATCCCTCATAGAAAGTCTTTGAGTGAACTTTCAGATGCAGGGTCCGACGCGTCATTAGGTAATCAAATATTATCTAAATACGACGTGATTGCTCAAGTACACAGGGAAGATTTGCCAAAAGTAAGAGAGGAAGAGGAAAGATTAGACGGCAACGAGGATAACAATAACTTTGAAGACGAAGAAATAACAGCTTTTAACGACAGTGACACGAATTCACGAACAGATGAATCTGGATATTCAGACACAATCGACAAACAAGCCCTAAGTGAATCATTGGATGAAGCGCAGGAGTCTACGAAACCACCACCACCACCGCCTCCGCCACCTCCGCCACCCCCTCCCCCTCCCCCTCTAGACGAAGACTTTTTCAAGCCTAATAATAAGAGATATTTTACAGTTAATTATAGACACACTGAACCAGCGCTGCCACCAAAACTGGATGAACATGAAGTCACTGAGCCTAGAGTAAGCTTACAGTCAAATCAATCAGCAAGTGACGCCGGCACTATGAGGTTTGGAAGCGATAGACAAATGAAATTCATGTCAAAATTGAACAATATATTCCAGAAAACAATAGATGGAGAAGAGGACGGGGAGGCAGAGCCAAGAAGAAGATCACATTCAACTGGAAATGCACCTGTTCCAGATTTATCACTGAGTCGGCCACCTATGTTCGCGGATTTAAAGAAAGAGTTGCTGTCTAGAGAGGCGGCACAAAATTTACGCCCCGTTAGCATGGATATCAAGCCTCCGACACCACCTCAAGAGCGTGAGATAGTTAAACTTCCAGTTAAAGCTCCAGTAAAACCAGAAAAAGAGGAAGAAGAAGAAGATATGTCGATGAGTAGACAAGATTTAAAGCATAAATTAGAAAATATATTCGCAGTAGGGGGTCCACAGCTAATGAAGCCGCGACTTATAAAGACTTCTTCAGCAACACCTGAAACACCAGAAGAACCTAACCAGGCAGATAGTTCTAGTACAGAAAGTATAGCGAAACTGCCGAAAGTTGACAAAAATGATACTTTGAAGAGACAAAGAGCAAAATTCGGTTTAGTATTGAATTCAATCCGATTAAGTATGAAAGACGATGATCAAGTGTAGCTTGTAAAGAAAGTGATATTAGTGAAGCAGTACAATTTGTTTGGACATGTTGAACAAATTAATTGAGTTGTTGTTACAAGTCAGTTTATCTTAAACTTGTTCTTAGGTCAATTCGAATTGACTTCTTTGATTGTAAATTGTTCAACTGACTTTTTAAATGTGTTGATACCCGGGTATAATACCTAGTCGTATAATAAGTGCCTTATTTTGTACTGATATTTATGTATGAGTGAGTTCATAATTTCCATCTTTATTTACAATAATAACAAACCATTTTAAAAATACACATAGTTTAAAAGGAAATAAGTGGAGTGTACATTTCATATTTTTATAACTTTTTAATTCTGTTTTATTGCGCTTGTTGGTGTCGCGTTTGCGATGTTGTCGGGTGTACTTAATGCAAAGAAAGCTGTCTCCTATTGCAAAGACGCTATCTCCTATTCCAATTGGGCAGATGACACTATTAACCGACTAATGAAAATATAAGTATTTGGTGAAAATTGCATAAAAATCCGTTGTCATTTTTTAATTTACCGCAAACTGACAGTCGTGGCGGGAATTTTTAATAAAAAACTAGAGAAACTGAGACACAATAGAAAGACAATAGCAGCCCGACAGCCAGCTGTCGGTTGGTCGTCAAAAGGTTAAGTTCAAGTTAGAAATTCAAGTTAGAATAATTTTATCATGGCAAATCGCAATTTGCAATGCCATCTGCCCAATAGAATGGCTATGTTCTACTTATACTAGAAAACTTATAATGTACAGTGAACATTTTGTAGACGATACGAATTTTAGTATGTAAGTAGCGTGTTGAGTAAATATAGAGAATCATGATCAGTAAGACTGACGGAAGATAATTTGTCGATCAATTTTAACAGTGATTCGAGAGCGTATGTAGTCGCAGATTTTAATAAAAGACTTTTTAAGTTTTATATTTTGAGTTTTGATTACCCCATACCTTTACGGTGTTAAAACAGGAAACATTGTGGTTTCTACGTAAGTTTAAAAAAATTTTTTCACATATTCCATAAAAGTATAATATGACGTCGTCGTAGAACAAAATGAGCTTTTCCTGTTCATTATTGTAATAACTTACTTCAAGAATGTTGACGTGACTTTAGCCAGCGACCAGTAATGCAAGAATGACACCCTAAATGGCAGGCATAACTACCTTAAAATTTAGGTAATTCAACATTTCTATAATAGTGAACCGTATGATAAAATGTAGAAAACTTTGAATAAAATATAGTTTGTATAGTTTGTTCTATAAAACAATGAAGTAAAAAATACTATACTATACTTCTCTATTTAGTCGTAGAGTTCTAGCAAATTTACTCCTCAACTTGGAGCAAGATAAACTTAAGACGCTGACAACACCCAAATAGGCTTCTTTCAATCAATTATTTTGCCAAATCTATACAGTTTGTGACGGCAAAAAAAATATATGTTAATTTTAAACATATTTTTGAGAATCCTATAGAATTCAAAACACGTTATTAAAAAGTTTTCTCGATACAAAAAAATTGTAAACTAACCTCTTAAAATGATTTTAAAACGAATATATTTGTATTACTTATCAACGTACGTCGGTAAAATTTATAACAATAACGTATCTTATTTAAATACAGGATTTGGTTAAGTTTAATTTTTGACTACTCAACTTATTTTAAAGAAATTAATAAATTTTATGGTTTGTAAAAAATTATGAACGCCCTGTCATCACGCTTCTCTGTCATACGCATACAATCCGACAGTAACCGCGGAGACGCGCTGCTAGACGGACCTGTGTCACTTTGCCTCGCTATTCTTTCGTGTCATATTTTGATGTTTTATAACTACAAACACACATAATATTTTATTTTGTTCCTAGAACTACCTACACTAAGTTGTAAAAATATTGGCACGTAAAGACATTAGTATATTTATTTATTTAATGCAATACATATTTATTTACATGTTCAATTATCGTCGTAATGCCTGTCTAATGGTATTTTATAGATGCTGAAAGACGAGTTTCGAGTTCAAATCCAAGTTGATTTTTTTGAAATCAAATTGTATTCTTTATATTTACTTATTTTTGGATATTTACATCGTTTTTTAAATATATTTTTTTAGTTTATAGAATAATTTCGAATTTTCTTTACAGTAAATAGATACTTTTGGCAAACAATTCAGAAACAGATGAAGCTTCGGATAAAGATACTAATATAGATAAAAATTGCATTATTTTGATCATAAAAAGAAAATCACATTACAAGTCTAGTGAAAAAGTATTGAATTTACATAGACCTATGACTATCTTAGAACTGGACTTATAGGATTATACACTCGAGAACAAAATACCTCACAATATATTCAACTAGCTTTTGCCCGCGGCTTCGCTCGCGTTAAAAAGAGACAAAAAGTAGCCTATGTTACTCTCCATCCCTTCAACTATCTCCACTTAAAAAATCACGTCAATTCGTCGCTCCGTTTTGCCGTGAAAGAAAGACAAACAGACAGACAGACAGACACACTTTCCTAATAAAAGTTCATAAACATATATTTTCTTCAAATTGCGCTCACATTTTCTATTAACCACTTCACACAACTGCGCGCCTAGTACTTTTGATTGATTTAAGTACTAAGTATCTCAGTATTTTAAATTTTCTCACATTATCACTTCACATTACTGCGCTCCTAGTACTATTGTTCTCTTAAGTTTTCAATCTTTAATTGAATTTAGAATTAACTATAGGGGAAAATGATTCATCTTTTATAATTATGTTCTCGTCGATTTTTCATTATTTTTAAGATATATTCTGCTATTCGGGGCGGGGACAAATCCAACAAACCAAAAACCATGAAAATTGGTCTAGCCGATCTCGAGTTATAAGTGTTGTAACAAACCCGACTTTGTTTTATATATATAGATTACTTGACAGACAAATAAAGCATTATTTTAGAACTAACTTTATTGCCATAAAAGTAACAAAATAGAGAACTTTTTAAGAGGAACAATTCTTTAGTATGTAATTTTTGCGTAACTTCCCGTTTACGCAGCACCCTCAACGAAGCTTCCAAATAAATATTTATTTCCCGTTTTTATCGCAATATGCATTACTGCCCGGCTCCTTTGTGTCTAAGCATTATGTCATATAGCCTAAAACCTGCATAGGAATTAGAATTACAATCGTACCAAGTTTTGTTAATGCATACACGCCCTCCACTCATCCTCTAATATTCATTTTTAATAATATAAGAATAAAAATAATTTATTCCACAAAGAGAAGAAATAAATTAATGTATGTTACATCAGGGGTTTATATACAGGGTGTCCCACGGCTATGCCACATGGAGGGAAAGTACCGTAAATATTGTAGATAGAACATTTTACTAAAAGAAGATATTATTTGAATTAAAAAAAAAATTAAACTGCATTCATAGATATTTAAATTATTAAATGGTTGGGCCGGGAATCGAACTTGTTCCACGAGGAAAAATAATCAACCTGTTGTTTTATTATACCGATCGAAAGGTTTCATCATAAGGATTATTTTTTGCTAAATAACATAGTGTCACAAATAAAAAGAAGACCGGGAATTTTAACACTTGATGTGAAATTTTGTTTACAAAAGTTAAAAGCTTTGCCGTAAGGTCATACAATTGTCAATAATAACTACTTATTACTAATAAATCTTCCCATTTGAGTAGTACACATCATTTAAATAAATAAATTTCCACCACAATAAGACCAAAAAATCGTCAGTGAATGAAATAATTAAAAGTCATCAGTTTGTATTCAAAAAGAAGGGACTCATTTTGAGCATGTGAAAATTGACTAATTTTGTATTAAAAATGTTAAAATTCATGGTCTTTCTTTTATTTTTGACACTATGTTATTTAGCAAAAAATAATCCTCGTGATAAAGCCTTTCGATCGGTAGGATAAAACTACAGGCTGATTAATTTTTTCGAGTAACAGGTTCGATTCCCGGTTCAACTATGTATTTATTTAAAAATCTAAGACTACAGATTAAAATGTTTTAAAAATCGAATAATGTCTTCTTTCAGTAAAATGTTCTATCTACAACATTTAAGGTATTTTCCCTCCATGTTGCATAGCCGTGGGACACCCTGTATACTCTCGGACTCAGTTAAATAGTCCAAATGAGGTTTCACCATGGAGTTATTTCCAAGGTGAAACCTCATTTGGACTATTTAATAGATAATGAACATTTCACAGATATTTAGAAAATACTTAGGATTAAAATCCTATTTAAAAGAGAAAATCTCTAACACCTATTTTTATTTTATATCGTTATATTTAACCGTTTTTTTAGTATTCGCGACACGTGGCCTAATGTATCCAAGTTTTTTTCTCATATATAAGTGACTATATATAGGTGTAACAAGATCCTAGATTTATATATGTTGTATAAGCACTATTTCTATTTTTTAAGTGGGTTAATTAAGTTAAAAGTTTGACACTTTATGAATGGCGGTTGAAACTATAGTCATAGTCACTTAAAAATCTCGGTGATGCGATGGTCTCGTGTGCGTTGGACCATTTGGTTCCTTACAAGATGGTTGAGCTAAATGGTGCCGATACATATGTCATGCTCGTGAACGGGCGCTGTCATTTCGGATTGGCCAATTCTTAACTGCCTAATATTTAATTTTTAATTTCCGTGATTTGTTTTATGTTGCTCCTTACCTACATTGTTTTCACGTATAGAAGCAACGCAAATGATGTAACCAATTTTTTGTAAAACTTGATGATTGGAAAGAGTGTCCATGGAGTTTCTTGCTTGTTCTTCTCCATAGAGATCTACGTTTTGGAGCAAACAACTACTTTTAGAGGGTATGCTTCACGGTAGCCGTGAAAATAAAATTTTTGAATGTTTTTTGCAATGCCACTCAATGTAAAATCATAAAAAATAAAAAATCATAAAATCATATTTATTTTGTAAATAGGTTATATATTATAACACTTTTACACGTCAATATTTTGTTTTTTTTTTATTTATTTTAAGCGAACGATGGGGCCGGTGTTTCGTAGCTGGACTGCTCTGAGAAGAAACATCCGAAACAAACTCAGAGGTCAAAGTCTCTTTTAAAGTCCATACAATCGTATTGGTCAAAAATGTGCGAGAACCATGGAGGTTTATGTCTGAGGCACTCTCTTGATGAGAGGAGGACACAGATTTGAGTGGACCTGTCCAGACAGTGCAAGCATTTGTCAGTAATCGTTTAGCTCAACTAAAAACTAAGGAGCCCAACGTCTTGACGAACAGTACCAAAGTAAGGACATTTGGGTAGGCCGCATTAAATACTCAAACCGTCAGACCGCATATTTAATAAAAAAAAAAAAACCAACGACTTCCATAGTCCTCACATTCACAAAAAAAAAATGTCACAAAAACATATACACAATACTTTAAAAAGTACATATCAATGTCAAATAGTAATACATAAAAAAAAAAGATTATATACTTTAAAAAGTACACATCAATGTCAAATAGAAATACATAAAAAAGATTATATACTTTAAAAAGTACACATAAATGTCAAAATAATAATTGAAATGACAAAGAGAAAAGAAATGTAAATAAAGTAAATAATGGCCAATGTATTAATCGAAACAGCTCAATCCCAAGCATTTGAATCCTCAATGTAATCTTTGACAGAGTAAAAAGCTTTCTGACAAAGTTTACGTTTTATCAATAATTTAAATTTAGTAATGCTAAGTTCTTGAATTTGTCTGGGTAGTTTATTATAAAAGCGTATACATTGACATTTAAACGAGCCACCTATTTTCTTAAGCCTAGTTGAAGGAACTATGTATTTGTCCTTATTTCTTGTATTTATATTATGGATATCACTGTATTTTTTAAACAAATTAATATTTTTATGCGCGTACAACAAATTTTCATAAATATATTGGCACGGCACAGTCTTAATATTTACCTCTTTAAATTTGTCTCTGAGGGAGTGTCGAGGACTCAGTTTATAAATTGAACGAATAGCCCTTTTTTGCAAAACAAATATAGTCTGAATATCGATTTCGATTTCAATTCGAGCATGTCACTTGTAAAAATGTAATTAAAACCTTTCACTCATTAAATGTTAAAAAGACTGCAGATTTATGGGATAACTCGGTTGATGTTGCTAAATCTATAATAAATATTGTAGCTCCAACTTTAGCCAATATCTTTAATAATTGTATTGATTGTGGTAAGTTTCCTGACTTAATGAAATATAGTAAAATAATACCATTATTTAAATCAGGTAGCACATCTGACCCCAGTAATTATAGACCAATTTCAGTGCTACCCACTTTTAGTAAAATTTTTGAAAAACTAATTTTAAATCAAATGCAAATACATTTTAATAAACTCGAGCTTTTGCATAAAAAACAGTTTGGATTTACCAGGGGTCGTTCAACAACTGATGCTGGTGTTGAACTTTTAGGACATATTTATAATGCATGGGAAGACAAATGCGATGCATTGGGCGTTTTTTGCGACTTGTCCAAGGCATTCGATTGCGTTCTCCATGAAACTTTAATCAGGAAGCTACACCACTATGGAATCCGGGCCTCCTCTCTGAATCTTCTCTCTTCGTACCTGAGTGATAGGATTCAAAGAGTTGATGTGAACGGTAAAAGGTCACCTGGATCTGTTGTGAGAATGGGGGTCCCCCAGGGCTCAATTCTTGGCCCTTTCTTGTTCCTCATTTATATAAATGACTTGCCTTATCTTATTAAAGATAAGCATGATATAGTGTTGTTCGCAGACGACACGTCACTTTTATTTAAACTAAGACGTCAACAGCTATGTGTTGACGTCATAAATAGTTCTCTCGCGTCAATAGTCAACTGGTTCAACGTAAATAATCTACTGCTGAACGAGAAAAAAACTAAACATGTTAAGTTCACGCTACCAAATGTTAGACAATCAGAAACCAGTGTACTAATAAAGGGACAGGAATTGAAGCCCGAAGATTCCACAGTATTCTTAGGGATAACCTTGGATGCTAAACTTCAGTGGGGCCCTCATATAGATAAATTATGTAAGAAACTTAGCTCTGCAGCATATGCCGTCAGAAAAATTCGTGGTTTAACTGATTTGGAAACAGCCCGATTAGTTTACTTTAGCTATTTTCACAGTTTGATGTCGTACGGCATTCTATTGTGGGGAAATGCAGCCAAATGTATGGATGTGTATTCATTCAGTATCATTTATTGCATTGATTGTGGGTTGATATAGAATGATTTGCGACTGTAATAGACCATTAGTTACAAAACAGCCATCAAAGAGTATATAACTCGATTGAATGACTTTTTCATGAAATAGAGAAGTAATTTGATGATTTCCCATCCAAAAAACTATACAAACTAACGTGCAACATCGCGTATTAAGAGTTTGACAACACAAGCATAAATACAAAATCCGAAAAACAATCGTTGGGCCTTGAGAAGCTTTACGCTCCTAATACTTATAAAAAGCTAAATCTTTTGTTTTGTTAATTTATTTTAATGAAAATATATGTGATGATGAACTCAAATAAAACCAAGGGAATAGGAATGGTCGCACAGTTTTATTGCCATAATGGAATACGTTTAGAGTTTACGAGAACAAGCTCTAACAGAATATCATATTTTTTTGGCCTTTGCCCTTTAACTAAACAAGTACTGAATTCAATAAAACAAGTGCAGGACCACAGGGCCTGTAAGGTCGGCAGTTTATGTTTATATTTTCCTTACATTTATTGTTTACTAGCTTTTGCCCGCGACTTCGTCCGCGTAGAATAAAAGTTCCCGTTCCCGGGGGATTTCCGGGATGGAAACTATCCTATGTTCTTACTGGGGTCCCAGACTTTACTTATCTGTACTAAATCGGTTCAGTGGTTTAGGCGTAAAGAAGAGACAGACAGACAAAAGTTACTTTCCAATTTATAATATTGGTACAGATAAATTCAATATAAATAAAGTATCTTAAAATAAATAAAAAAATACATTAGTTTTTTTAATCGCCTTATCTAATTTGTTGTTAGCTCTTCATGCAGAACAATAAATATATAAGAGCCCCATCTATTGGTTCATTGTTGTCCACGTCCTTTGTTTCTTACTTGGTAGTTTGCTGTAGCACCGCCCGATTTAAACTTTAAGAATGGCGCTACGTTATCGAAGAAATTGTGGGCGTGTCTAAAAATACCAAAACATCGCAACGTAATAGCTGTTGTCAGCGTCTTAATAATAAAAATCCAACAAATTCAGGTAAAAAAATATATTCAAATAAATATAAAACGAATGCACTCATCACAAAACACTCCGTCTCTCAACAAAACAACACAAAAAACTCCGTCTCTTTCGCACGGCGATCAGAGTCATGAGGTCTCCTTCTTATACAGCTCTTGTATCACATCGCGTAATTCCATATCCTTGACACAGCTCGTCAGTACTTCGTCAATTATATTTTCAGAGACACTGGAAACAGAATACCATTTAAACTTTAGAATACACGTGATTTGAGACACAATTTTCTATTGCACAATAGCAGCCCGACAGCCGGTTGCCTGTCGCATGGTCGTTTGATGAGCATAATTATTTTATTTAGCAAGTTGGTCAAAAATAACAGTTTCACATGTCAGAATTGCTTTTGATTATTTTCAGATATATTATTAACGATGGGTCCGGTGTTTCTTAGCTGACTACTCTGAGAAGGAACATCGAAAACAAGTTATGGGTCAGTGAATACAATTGTATTGGTCAAATTATGCGAAGACCATTTATGACCAAGATGTTCTCTTGATAAGAGAAGCACAAAATTTGAGTGGACCTGTCTAAGTTGTGCAAGCATTTGTCAGTAATCGTTAAGCTCTACTAAAAAGGATATTATGATAGCTCAATAAAAGTACGTCAATTTGCGGTACTATTACAACGTCAATTCCTAAAGCAAATAGACTCAGTCAAGTTACGATCTAAGACCTATGATAGTGGGATAACGATGGCCCATTACCAAAGGACCTTAAAGGTTATTCTTCACTTATAAGGAACAGGGCACTTATTCAATATAACTAATTCTGTCCTTGCTATTGACATAGACACTGATTTATGTTAACAAATCAGAACTACGACATAGTGCTTTTTAACAAACATCTCGAGACTTTGTCCGTCATGTCTAAAATCTTATTTACTACGAGCTATTTCCTGCGGTTTTGCCCATCTATTTTTATTCAAACGTGTATCCTTATGTTACAATTTCAGAATTGAATTACCTGTCTTTGATTTAAATATTAAATTTTGGTCTCTCTACGATGTCTGATCTATGTATAAAGCATTATTTCTGAATAGTTTCAGAGATTACTTCTTACTTATTTATTTATTTCTTACAAGCCCTACAAACTCATTTTACCTCTTATAATACTTAGATGCACTAATTTCAGATATATAGATGACGATGTCATGAATCTTCATACCACAAAAGGTAGATGACGATGTGATGAAGATGTGATGTGGTAATAGGTAGAGCACGCTACCACACAATTATAAGGTAGGTAGAAACATCGAAGGGGATAAAAGGGCAGACAGCTAGTGACGTCATCGTTCGTCCCCTATCCCCTGCGGTCACATCTCGTCTCATTAGAGAGTTTTACGACGTTAACATGATGTAATGTAGTAAGTAGATATATCCTCTATGGGATGGCTCAGCCAAATACCAACTGGCCGCATTGGACTCGGTAGAACGCAGAGCCAGGAGGTTGATTGGCGACAAAAAGCTGGTGGCCCAACTACAACCTCTAGCACATCGGCGTAAAGTTGCCTGTCTGGCGGTGTTTTACAGATTGCACTTCGGTGAGTGTGCTCATGAGCTACACGAGCTCATTCCCCCGTCTCCGTTTTTCCACCGGACATCTAGACGTACGGCGGGATACCACCCTTTCTTCTCGCACGCAGCGTTTCTCGAATTCCTTCATTATGCGCACCGCAAAAGAATGGAATTCCCTGCCGGCGTCTGTGTTCCCAAATGCATATAACCCGGATGTATTCAAGAGACGAGTGCATAGGCATCTTTTGGGTGAGCTCGCTCCATCGTAGGCCCCGTCTATGCCCTCGGGCTAGTCTGGGACCAAGAGCAAGCCCATATGTAATAAAAAAAAAAAAAAAAAAAAACCTTGAATGTCCTCCAGCGAAATTTTTATTGGCAATTCTTTTGTGTGGTGTGCATTATTTTCTGTTAGGGATATAATTATACAATACATGGTAATACGAAAGCGGGTTCATTACTATCTTACTAAGAATATAATTGTTATACGGTTCAAGTTTAGTCATTTAATTATATTACTTGATTACTTGACTTGGTGAAATATTTGCAATAGTGTAGTGTGGAAGTAAAGATTGATTGTCTCAAAACTAAAAAACATACTTGACTTACTTGCATCATAGGTAGTTATACTTGAGTATAAACATAGTAACTAATTAACATCTGTCAAGACAGTTTGAGGGAGCCCCGCTTGACGGGGTTTCTATTTCTGCGTAGTTAATAAAAACCCTTTAAATACGTGCCTGTTGTTCTACTGATTAGTGACCCTGACTGCAAAACCGGAGGTCATGAGCACAATTCCCACCTAGGACCAACTTTGTTTGATGTGCATGATTGTTTGTGCTGTGTCTGGTTGTAATTTATCCATTATATGTTTGTATTTATAAGTTATCTGTTGTCTTGTTACCGTACTACAAGCACTGCTCAGCTTTGCATCAAATGCCCGTATGAGAGTTGTTCCACGATTTTTTCATAGATTACGCTATCATCGTCTGTTCTTTCTATCGAGATTCAAACTTAAACTCAAATCATTTATTTTTAATAGACCATTTAAAAGGCACTTTAGAACGTCAAATAAAATAAAAGGTTGAATACTTACTTCCCAATCATCTCCCAAGGCTTCCCCACAGCGCTGTTGGCATACATGGAGCTGGTAAGCATGTGCTGAACGAATTTGGTGCGGTATTGGAACATTGCTTCCGCCGTGTTGTCGGCGATGTTGAACACCAGCCGGTACCGGTCCGGTGCGCGCGCCGGTGCCGCCTTCTGGAGGGGCTTTGGTACCTTCTTCTTTATTGTTTCTTCTAGTATCTGTTGGGAAGCGATTTTAATTTTATTTTCTATCGATATCGATCACAATAATACAAGCCTGATACTACCCCACTGCAGGGTAGAGGCCTTTTCTCATTTTGCGACTTGAGCACGCCTCCGGAATAGAATATAATAGGATAAAATATATATTCTTATTGTCAGGCGCGAGTCCTTTTCAAAACTGCTCAAGTCGATTTAGACTTTTAGCCTTTTAGTAAACGACTGTATCTTGTTACTAAAGACTACACATGACTGCGTCTATTAAATAATCACTAAGTACAACACACCCAGTCAATTAAAGTGAAAGAGAGTATGGCAAGTGCAGTACTACTTTTCAAAGAGTGACTCGAGCTGGACGCTGCTATTCTGTCGACAGAGTCTCATTGTTTTCGTAAAGAAGCTGCAAACAGGCGTACACCAAGTATATAATGACGAATACGCGTCTATTCAACTACACCACCGTGGACAGAAGGCCTCAGGTTTATTGTATCTACAAAATCGAATAGATACTTTGTCTAATAATGAACTAAGATACACTCAAGTTCCACTAACTCTCAGTAGCTGCGGCGTGCTGGGCTGGCGCGGGCTGCTGCCGCTCACGTACACCAGCTGCACGTTCTTAGAGCCAGCCACACGCTCTGTCTTGCTACGGAAACAAACAACACATTATGTCTTGCAGGGTTAAAAAGGCCACTTCAGCAGTTCATAAAAAAAACCCTTTTAAAATCATAAAATGTCGACAATCCAAAACGCAACCCATTTTAATTAAATACCTTCCCGAAATACACCTTCCTAACAACAAAACTATCTATCTATCTCCACAATTTCAACCATGTCAAAATGATGTAGTTTTGCTGCTCTAGCCCTCAGCCCATAAACTTCAAGTGCAAACAGTTTACCGTGTTACCTCGTTAAGGTTATAACATCATTAGTACGATGAAAAGATCACTGTTGTAACTAATGATCCACTAAATTGGCACATAATGTCACTGGCCCTTAAAATCCCATTACGGCATTTACCGACGTGTGTCGGTTTTGCACGTGCAAATTGTGATATTATCTGCTTCTAGAATTCTAGAGGACTTTTGAATAAACTAAATGAAGCTGTTTATCTGTAAGTTTTTTTATTTTATGATGTAATAGTAGCTTTTGTCCGCGGCATTGTTTCCGTTTTAAATACCTTCACGAAAAACTTAAATAAACATAATATACTCTAGTCAACCTGACATATTAGACATCCCATCCCAAGATACAGACGGTAGCGCTGTCTACCGGGTTAAATTGTGTTTTAAACTTTACAAAAGTCTATTTAAATATACATAATAACAAAATCGGCCAAGCTGTGAGTTAAAAAAACACATTGGTCTCATATTTTACATTTTATAACATTAAATTAAAAGGAACGTTAGTAGGAAGTAAATATAAGATTTACAAACACAAGGACTTTCTCTTCGATCGTGGGAGCCCATACACAAACCATTCAACCTAGGACATAATTATGTATTTATTTGTGGAATCCAACAAGAAAACAACATGATTAACTACTTGAAAACCAATGATATTATCTATTAGAAAACTGGCTAGTTAAAATAAAATGTCTCATTTCCTTGTCAATATGCTCATTTTCGTATATCGGGACCCTGGGGTCCCGGACCTTTGAAAGGCGTACGAGGGGCCGAAGCCAACTCGCAGAGGCCCCTTAAATAAAGTTTTTTTATATGAAGTGGGACACCAACCGGCGATTATCCCTATATGCACCAGTCAAGTGCACCTAAGGTCAACCCCCGGTTGGTGGTGGTCTATTGCAGGTCATGGAATAAAGAAAGTATTGGACTATGGGTTTGGGTTGCTAAGATGGATTACTTATCTGAAACTATTGAATATTCTCATTATTATTACTTAGTTATTACTTAGTATTAGTGATTTTTACAAAAACATAGCAAAACAAGAGACGAATTAAATAAATATAGGTACATCAGAAAAAGGGCAGCAAAGTAATAAAATACTACATAACTTAGCCATAGCTTTTATTTAATTAGTTCGTGTCAACTAGAACTTAGTACTTATTAATATCGAAAACCCCATTAGCAGAGGGCAGTGCAAAGTTAATTATAAGGATACATTCACATGTACAAAAGTTTTCTAATCTGTGAAAAAATTTCTTTGAGATAAGTTACAAGTGAAATGAGGGTTCATATAAAAGTCACTCGTCAATCATTGTGGAACGGATGCAATTTGCCAAAAATTTTGCCATTAAAATGGCAGACAGGTAGTCAAATCAATACGAAGCGCATAAAATATTATTTACACTACTAGTTAATATTAGCCTTTCAATGACCAACCGACAGCCGGCTGTCGGGCTGCTATTGTCTTTCTATTGTGTCTCAAATCACGTGTGTTCGAAGGATTAGTAAGATATTATAAAGTTATGAATTCTGTTCGATAAAACGCGCCAATTCCTGAAGCTACCGGTCGGATTCGAATAATGTGACAAATATTATATTATGTGCAAAACGAACTTGAACTCATTTTAGTTCTAAAATAGCAAAGGACATCTGAACAAACTACAGCATAAGCATATAGCAAATCAGGGTCTATAATAAAATAAACGGCATTTAATAGGAATTTTCTATAAAGTTCATCAAGAATTTGCCTAACTCTGGTATGATACAATTCGTTCACAAGCTTATGAAGCCACCCTAACATCTAGCAGGACATCAGAAGGGCATGTGACATGACATACGGCGGGAGACACCCCTGGGCGCCGCCGTCTAGAGTCTAGACGGTACGCGTAAAAACATCGCTGTGACATGCTTTGTGTGTTATAAAGTTTGCCCTTTGGGGTAGGCTTTTATCCTATATGTCAGAAAAAGCCTTTTTAGGGGTTGTGTTGAACTCCTCCTATTTCACACTAAGTATATCCATAGTATATTAAAAAATGGGAAAGAATCACTGCCTGTCTGTTATCCCGTAATGGCTAAACACTTACACCGATTTGGTACGGATTAAGCTTGGACCCAAAGAAAGACTATTTTTTTAATTTGTGATTTTGGACGCATCCGTGATTATCGACGTAAAAGCTAATTTCGTTAACTGTGTGTTTAACTGTGTTTTATTGGTACTGATATTTAAGGGAATTAAAGTACTTATTACCTACAAAGATACGAATACTTCCCGGATATTGGTGTTACAATTAAGAAATTTAGGATTCATATAAAAAAAACTGCATGAAGTGACCGAACTAATGATGAATTTATTTTGTACAAACTAGAAAATGAAACTCAAGCGTTTAAGTAAATGTACACTAAAAATAGGTTAAGTACAAAGATAATTCATCCAGTAGTTCTTGTCAAAAACCGACGAAAAATGTAAATATAACCAAGTTAATTTCCAAACAGAACATAGTATTTCCAACATCAGATAAGAAATGAACAGCGGAAAAATCTAAAATATCAAACTGAAACATGAAAACTGTTACTTTATTCAACACTTTCGCGTGACCCCGAGCTGGTACCACTGCGTTCCTTACCCCATGGCATCAGGTTTCCCTGTTTACCCCAAAAGGTTACGGTCAAGGTCGAGTTGATGCGATCCGCGTTTGCTTTAGGTAAAGGCGCTCTTTCATTGGAGCATTTGAGTGTCACAAGTGTGTTGAATTTTTATCAACTATTAATCTTAACGTAGCAGAGTTTAAAAAAAAATGGAAAAAAGTGTATTTGTTGACATCATGTGTCGTCATCATGACAATAATACATGAGTGGGTTTTAGTCAGTAAAAGTCTGACACGCCTTCCCGCCCCATGGCGGGAGAAGTCATTTGATTATTTCCCACTCCCCAAAAAAAAAATCATGACAATAATTCATTTGGGTTCGAATAAGCTAATTTTCCAACTTATTTTCCAGGTTTTACTGTTATACTGTTTTCAGTACTTATACCAAACATGAAAAAATATGCGCGGAAATATATTTCCTCGAATATCGCAGTCGTTATTGAAACTAACTTTAACTATTTAGTGACTTTGAAAGTTTTATAATTAAAAGCAGGAAGGAAAAATAAAAAGGAAGAAACGTCTTATAAAGTTATTAATAGAGTTTTTGTCGACTTATTAAGCTTTATTGCCAAAAAAATAATGTTTTATTTTATATAAGGAGGAAGGTAAGAAACAAACCTGTGTGTCGTGTTCTAAATTTCTAATGCGATCGGATACTGCCAGAAACCCATTTGTCCACTGCTGCCGTCACCGTTACGTCAACGAGAAAGAGATGACGGCGCCGAAGTGGCGGTACATACATTTACTATAGCCGCGTGTCCACCTCACGTCACGTCACCCCATAAAGAACTCGGCTTGCCGTCATTTCGTTCTCGTTAGCGTGGCGGTGACGGCGGTGGTGGACAAAAGGCCTTAGTGTTCGTGACCAGACAATATTCATTACAACCTGCCTATCTGTTGCGCTATTGGCATTTTTTTATTGAAGCTTAGTGGGTAGGTAGAGGGTTTTAATAGACTGTCTTTGAAACTGGGATTTCAAAGCTTTCAAAGGTTAGATGATTGAGTGGTAGTTTTTGTGTTGGTTTTTACAATTTTGTTTTACTCGGATAGACCTGACTTTAAAGTGTTTTTACGCTCAAGAAAGTCTTAGAAAATACGTAAGGCCAAAATCGCTAATCAGCCTTGTGTATCGTTAATGATTGAGCTTCCATAAAATTTCAGTAATATAACATTATAGACTTGTATTATAAACTTTTGGTTGTGTGGTGTTTTGTTGTGTGTATCACACACCTTTATATTATTTCTAACTGCATTTACACGACTTTACACAAAAGCCGACTAAGCTTTTAAAATGAAAATAGGTATCCAATTGCAAACCTATAAACAATTTAATCAAAACCTCTCAAACGTCTGACAAATCAACAAAAATAACTGCAAAAGTAACCACTTTGGGCCATAAAACTGTTAGCTCGTAACCGGTGACATCAACTCCCAAGGTCATGTCAATCTTCTTGCAACGAACGGCTATTATCATCATTGTCTTGACGACTTTAAGGAATCAGGATTGAAGGATTATGTAATAATGTCTGGAAGAGACACCTACAAGAGAATTTAGAGTATTTAGCATATGCAGTTTGCACTGAGTAAAATTTTGGGTTTTTATCCTATAAACATGATTACGTTGACGCAAGCACCATTTGGATAAGATATTCTGCAAGTAGCAGTTAATAATATGACAAGTGCTATAAATCTGTTAACATAGTCACGAGTTCTTATTATATTTGTTATCGTTGTGAATTTTTGCAGATTGACTTCGATGGCTGTGTCTGCTAAGGCCATTTTTCTCAGTAACGAGTAGAAAAATGAATTTGAAATTGATAGTAGACAACTAAATAAATTCCTCAAAACTGAAAATCTGACGCCTGATTATTTGTTGTGATCGTGATTGACCGAAACATTAATATATATTATTATTTTTTATGACATAACATCAATTTTTAAAAATTTGCAAATGCAAGGCGTGTCCACAATGACAATAACTTCACTTGAGGAAAATTTAAATAAACAAATACCTAATTAGCTAAGTACGTAAGAGTTGTTTGTCCTTCAACCGTAAGGCTGTGGACACGAAATGAGAAGAAGCGGGAATATCATAAATGTACAAGTTTCTCAGGGTTGAAAGACGGGTATTTGTCATTCTTTTACAAAAACAACAGTCAACAGTAATGTAGCTTATAAATCTCAATAACGAATAGCCCAAGGGAACGGAGTAATAACCGAAAACTTGATATAACGCGAATGAATCCACGATTGAAGAATTTATATAGAACAGGTCTTAAACACAGCGGCGCAGGGAGCGACGTACAAGAGTCTATCTAGTGTCCCCAAGGGTCCGCTGACATAGTGTCCGCAGTTTTATATTGCGATTAGCATGAAGGCACCACACATACCAACATGGTAGCATCGTTAATGGGTGCAGTGCAACGCAATGACCTAATTGCACGTGAGAGTGCATGTGTAACTTGTAAAGTAAATTATTTTCTATGACAAAAGAATAATGAATTCATATAATTTCATTGACTCCCTGTGTCTCGGAAAGCACGTATGAGCGGTCAGTATCAACCTGACCAATATAATCAGAAGCGTCGTCTTTGTTGTCATTCGCAAAACTTTGACAGTGGTTACAGATAGTCAGAATCCAGGCAATCTGAGTTTTACCAAGGGTTCTCGTGTGTAACCTATTGGTTGTAGAGGTTAGACAGTCGCTCCATGTAAAACACTGATGTTCAACTGAATATGGTGTGACTAGACGCCAAACTTAATATAGTTGTGAAAAAGTTCTAAGTTCAAAATGATGTTGACATGGTATTGGTTTATTAGATTACAGCCAATGATATTTTAAGTAAAAAAGTGTAGATAGGTTATATGCAGTCAAAAAGTGGCACATCAAAAGTTTGCCTATTGGCAAACATGATACTGAGTATCGCGTTGATATTTGACGTTTATCTCTTTTTCACTCGCACTACTTCAATTATATCATCCTACTTTGACGTGTAATGTATGTGTGCGTTAGTGTGCCGTTTTTGAAGATAGAATTTCATTTGGGTAACCTATCTACGCCTTTTTTACTTAAAATATCATTGATTACAGCTATTACGCATTTGAGAGATTGTGAACTGGCTTATTTATAAAGAACAACACTTATTTGTATATCCAACTGCACTCCATTTTATTGACCCAACTTCATATAATCAGTGGCATCACCTCTCTGAAAACAATGGCATGTAACTACAAGGCCACCGACATAAACAGCCAGGGAAGGCAACACCATTACTAACGGTACGTGCTGGCCCATGGCGTGATGGCATTGCCATCAATTGCCGTGATCTCATCGGCCACGGGACTTATGGTGGTATATGGTGGTGATGGTGGTGTTTGGAAATGGTACGTGCACATATCGAATAGTGGTTAGAAAAACCGGGTATCAATTTGGAAGCAGATTGGATTTAGTTGGAGTTTCGACCAGGGGTTTTATTATGACATTTGAGCTCGCTGACGCAATGGCGACTAAATATATGTACGCCAATTTTCTTCAAGCGCTGTCTAATTTGACATGATTAAACTAAAATGTATCTTCTGTCCTTTTCTTTAAGAAATGGAAAAAGACAATGCATGTAACTTAAGTTTAGTTAAGTTTGTAAACAGGAGAATCAGAACCATTAGCAGCGCGACAGCCGGCTGTGGCTTAGTCGTCAAAAGGTTAAGCGTAATAAATTAACTAGCAATTATGACGACCTTTGTTTAATACTATACTGCAGTAGGCTGATTGATGCGGATGACGATGACTTACAAAAACAGGTAACAGGAAAATATTATGACAATGATAAAAATCAGCTATCAAAATTATGTATAAATTATATCTACGTAAATGGTTATCAATGGAATCAATCTTTGGAAGCAATAATGACATAACTGTGAAAGGGGCAATGTTTTTGAGAAAAGACCAATCATACAGATATCTAGAGTTTTACTAAGTGCTGATAAATGGATAGATAATAATGTTATCTCTGTTTTTAATGACAATGATTATGATGAAGCTGTCAACGTGAGATTACTTGATAGTGAATACGACTTAGAAAAAGGTTGTTTGCCAGAAATCGGCGGAAGTGACGAAGTAAAACAAGGAAAATAATGGTAAAATATGAAAACCAGTCCTGAGTGACGGTCTTATTGATCTTGCGGATGATGACCAACATCAATTTAAAGGCCAGCACATCAAGCTACCCGAAGCTGTCGAATTTTCTCAACCAATTTTAACCCTAAAATATTGAGATATAGTTGAAAAATCTATTTAATAAATATGACAGGTAGCTCATTCCCGCGTCCTGTATCAAATTTCATTTAAATCGGATTAGTAGTTAAAGCGTGAAAGCATAACAGACAAAGAGACAGAGTAACTTTCGCATTTATAATATTAGTATGGATTGTATCAAAATCCTTGAGTTATCACCTTAAAAAATGAAGGCCAAGTTCACATATTTGCGCAGTTATTATCAGATAATAAGTTGTAGAACAAAAAAATACTATTTAAAATATTATAAAACTTATGTACTATTAACGGTATTTATTGTGTCTCCATATCTAAAGATTACAAGTGGATTAACACTTTAAATACAAAATAAACCACTTCTTATGAATTATATTATTAATAAATTAATGTTTTTTCATTACCATTGTTATCAGTTTATTATTTTGTTATCCTATTTGCAGATGAATGGATAAAGTTGTTGACTTAGTAAAATAATAGGTTATGCGTCTTACTAATAATCGCTGCATAAAGTTATGACAGGTTTATACGTCAAAAAATGTATGGTTACACACTTTATTCATTGCATAACTTTATACAGTGATTATTAGTAAGCGCATATATGTATTAAATCATAATTCTTGAAAAAAAGAGGTGTATATTGTTTAGTGGCAATAGAGTATAAAGTAGTAGTTATTTATAGGTAATAAAAGACAAGTTTTTGGGCTTAGTAGATGTCAGGGCAGCTGAACTTCGCCTGAAAACAGACATTTAATTACTATTACCTATATTTTTAAGGGGTTAAATCAGGCGTCCGTCACTCGCTCAAGGCCACGCGTTTTATGCCTACCGCTTCGCGTATCGTCGACGATACAACGAAAACCGGGCTGTCGCGCGCCCGGCTGAGTGCTCGCGCGTCACGGGTACATCGCTGACTATCAAAATACCGAAACCACGTAATTTTTGCCTGATTATTGTGCAATTCCCCTGTTTCCCAATTCTCTTGTTTTCCTTTTGATTATTTATTAAAATTATTCACGCGGTTTTGGATATTTTTGACACTAAAATATATTAGTCGGGAATTCAAGGAACGAAAAATATGCATCAGTCAATTTATCAAACTAAAAAATATTCGATCAACAAATAAAATAATAATTGTTTTTCTAAAACATTCGTTTTATTACCATTGTCATCATACGTATAACCCTAGCAGATTTGCTGGACGACACGCACACACGTTAGTCGCGCGGCGGGCAAAATAATCTCAACTCTCTTAGTGGGTACTTATGGTACATTTCTCCTTGCTGCAAACAACTGGTATTATTATTATGATTTTGTAGGCTATTATAGCGTAGGTATTTTGGTTTTTGTATTGGAGTGAAGTATCTGTTACGTAGTAACTATTTATTAATCTGTGGTTAAATGAAAAGTAGCATATTAGAATCACTATTACACCTCTTAATAGCTGGTGTTTCACTCGATATTTTTTTAGGTATTTTTATGATATCTTGTGTTTTGATTTTTTTGGTTTTTTTCTCTGAGCTCACTACGAAGTTTAGTTTTTGGCCACTATGCGGGTAAAATTGTGAGGCGTAGCTAGATAATTGTAATCCAAAATAGATACGCACTTATCCATAATCCGCTAATAGTTCCTGATAGTGTACATAGTATTTACGCATAATTTTTGGAAACTTCCCATGTTTACTTACAAATTGTATAATATTAACTAAATAGTATTAAAAAGATCTGTTGAAGGCCATTTTTAAACACCAGCTATATAAATAAAATGGTAAACTTACTGACTGACAAAGCCCAAACCTCTGGTCCTAGAGACATAAAAATTAGAATGTTCATGAAACTTATATGAAAAAGTAAGTATCTAAGAAAGGATTTTGCAAATTCCAACCCTAAGGGGTAAAATAGTGCAAGGACATTTGACATCTAAGAAGGTGAAGCTGCGGTCAAAAGCTAGTTTGTCATACATGTACTACTAGCTTTTTAACAGGTTTGATGATTCATCAGAACACCTTTTAGAGTACAAGCTTAATTTTTGAAGATTAAAAGCTTAACGGTTTACTTAGGTAAAGCTGTCAAAGTATCTAAATATTCACACACAATCATTTATGTTTTATTTAAGGCGTAGGTTCAATACAATATGTCAACCTGACTAATGATATTGGCAAAACATGCCTAAACCATTTCCTTACACCCATACAAAGTAAAAAGAACTTCACCATCCCAAAAAGCCAACATTAAATCTGCTACAATTGGTATCACCGCTCACTACTGTAGGAAACAATGGCGTAACAGGGTGGCAAGATCGGTAAAATGTCAGTACTTTAAATCTTAAGAGATAGAGATCATAATAGTATGTTCTAAAACACATTTCACCGATTTTCAGGTGGCGATGAACATAATTTATTTTGCAGGGGGTCAGCGACTTCTTTTGACTGTCTTCCGATGGTCTTCTGGACCACTCATGCTACGGGTCTCTGAACTAGGTCATTACAAGCCGTAGAAACGGCACCTCCATAAAATTTGAACTAGTAGTCAAAAGTCACAAAGTCTGACCAGTCTAACCAAAGGGTATCGTGTCGCGCAGTAACTGGGTTGTGGAGCTCAGATAAGCAAAAAAGGTCGCTTTTTGCAAAACACTGGTATCCAAAATAAATTCGGTTAGGCTGGAAGCCGACCCTAACATAGTTGGGAAAAGGGCAGGGGGATGATTTCTTTATAGTAATACACAACTGCTTGAAATGCCGGAAAACTCACGCTGACGTTTTGCGGAATGGTGCCGCAACGAAACGATCAACGACATAAAGCAACAACGCACTGCAACCGCACCGCACTGCATTTACGTGGATCCGGCTAAATCTTTCAAAGATGAAAACAAACAAACAGGCAAATTTAGGCACAAGATTACGAAGCTATAAGCTTGACATCCGTTACATTGTGGGCGTAGTTTGTCATGCTCTAAGTACTTATTAAACGATTGAGAGGTTCACAACCCACTTCACAATTACTTTTTATTTGGATAAAGAGATTTTCGAAAAAAAAATTGCTTTTGCGGCTCAGTGCTGAAGAATAAAAATTGTTGAGATTCCGTCGTGATTTGTCAATGTAATTTTGACTACTGATTTGGTTGCCCCTTCGTATCTATAACTAGCTGTTTCTTACGAATTTATCCGCTTAAGTTTATACAAACTTTCATCCCCAATTTGGCCCCACCCTGGGGTTGAATTTTCAAATATCTAAAACTACTGTGCTGTTATATATTCAGCGTTACTTGTTTCGGTTGTGCGATGATTTGCACTAAATAGCCTTTCTCTTGTGTACCTAAAGATTTGAAAGGGAAGAAACTTGTTGTACGATATTTTATAACTCCAACAGAAGAAAAACCTAGTCAATTACAGACTTATCAAAATCAAGAATAAGAAAAATTAAAGCCCAATTCATATTATGAATAGACTATAGATAAGAAACATAAAAGAAAAACAGCGTTAAAAAAAGTTAGAAGTTCCTGTATGATAAAATACCTCCTGAAGACTCTCCAAAGCGTCTAACATCCCTCTTTGAGGAGTGACTGGAGAGGCGCCACGGCGCTCTCACGTTTCGCTTGACACAGGTCCTTACCGGACATGGTCAGTTTGGGAGGTTCCTGTGTCGGATTCGAGCGGAAGCGACGCCTGGGTGTCACCACTGCAGCAACGTTCGCCTGGAGGACACGGTCGAGCACACGGTGGAGGTGTGCCGCGCATGGGCGGACCATCAACGTTATCTTCGAGAAAATGATGACTCGAACAATCCGTTCATCAATGAAAAAACAAAGCTTATTCAACTATTTGTTGGCAGCAGATCAATTCAACGGAACCCCACGCCTTAATCCTTACCGTGCCTTCTCCAAATTTAGTATTCACGATCAAAAGTCGTCTTACACCTCATTTCGTCAGGTGCAATTAGTCACACCACCAGATACGGATAATGAGTGGGAGTTACATGCCAGTAAACTTTTGTCACAGCTCTGTCCTTATCTAATCTTAAGGTACAGAGTGAGATGGAAGAGTTTGCGCCCGTTACTCGACTCTGAGGTTAATGAAAACCCGAAAAAGGTAAGGCTATTGAATGGTTTAATTAATTGGATGATAAATGTTTTATGATAAGTATTTCCGTGCTTTGGAAAACCCGTAAAGTTGTTGGTTCTAGTTGTCGTAGATTTAACAGTTATAACTGTTACTTAGAAACCTGAAAGTCTGATAAGTGGTCTCAGAGAAGTGTATCGTATGGCCTAGAATCTAAGGTATCATTTTGACTCATGTCAGCATCGTCTTCTTAGCCTATTCTCAACTTTGTTAGGGTCTGCTTCCAATCTATCCGGATTCTGCTAAACACTAGTTTTTCACGAGAAGTAACTGCTTAACCGATCTCCTTAATCTACCGTAAAATACACCACCACTTGGTAAGACTGATTGCCAGCTTTTCTGGCTTGTTGACTGGTGACGACTGTAACATTTAAGAATACGTGCTTTCCGAGGATCAGGATATCAGTGATGCTTCTAGATAGACTTAAGAAAAACACATTAGCTGCCCGATTTTAAACCCATAACTTCAAGCATTAAGCCATCCTTAACCTATAATATATTGTTGATACAACATAGTATACAAAATATTGAAATCGGGGGGCACGGCAGTGCCCTCGCCAAGTTAACTTATTTATTTACTTTAAAAGAGTTAGCTAAGTGTCTTGCTTATTTTGACTAAAGTGGTAAGTTCAGAGAGATTTTCAATATGATTGAGGCGTGAGTGTGGTCAGTAGTTATTTGACTGGAAATCCGCCAAATATAGTTAGTATATTGCTAGGCAGATGATGATGACCAGTAATTATAGAGAAAATTTTTATCTCTTATCAACTATTTTGGCACACGCATAAAGAATTGAGGAATGTGAATAATACTATTATCAGAAGCCATTAAAACGTATCAGATAGCGCCTAACAGGAATCAGAAATAATTTTCCTCAATACAATAGGAAAATAAACAAGTTTCAATTCATCTTAAATTGTTTTTTCAGTGCTCAACAATAAATTGGTTAGAATAATAACCTATGCAACCTTATATGTTGTGTCTAGCAGAAAACTGAAATGGTGAATGTACTCATCAAAATAAACGACTCATAATAAAGAGACCAACATTGAAATAGTTGAAAACATAATACCCATACATATTATTTAGACCTCAAGTCAACCATGAGTGACATTATGTGGTTAAGGGATGATCATATCATAAAACATGTAGCAGTATCCATACTAATCCATACTAATATTATAAATGGGAAAGTGTGTCTGTCTGTCTGTCTGTCTGTCTGTCTGTCTTTCTGTTTGTCTTTCTTTCACGGCAAAACGGAGCGACGGATTGACGTGATTTTTTAAGTGGAGATACTTGAAGGGATGGAGAGTAAAATAGGCTACTTTTTGTCTCTTTCTAACGCGAGCGAAGCCGCGGGCAAAAGCTAGTATTATATATGGGAAAGTGTGTCTGTCTGTCTGTATGTTTGTCTTTCTTTCACGGCACAACGGAGCGACGAATTGACGTGATTTTTTAAGTGGAGATAATTAAAGGGATGGAGAGTAACATAGGCTACTTTTTGTCTCTTTTTAACGCAAGCGAAGCCGCGAGCAAAAGCCTTTGTACATAGCTCATTTATATTTGCTGTTTTTATGTGTGTTTCTTGTGCAATAAAGAATAATATGAAAAGCTAGTTTTTTTTAAATCTGCTGTTTAATAAAGTCTTAGCATTTTATATACGGTGTAAACGCACTCAGTTATGTAAAATGTCGAAGGCAAGATTTCAGAGCAGTTCAACTTGGATAAGTTAACCTTCGCGGTTATTATTTTAATCATCCAGGAATAAAAGCAAATCGTATTGCTTTGTCATTTTGCCGATTTACGCCGTATATGAAATGCCGAGACATTATGTAAACTGTGGAATCATACAAAATGCCTGCGACTTATACAAATCAAGTATATAACTTGCTAACTACTAAATAAAAGGAAACATTTGTAAGCGAAAAATATGCCTATATCTAGTAACTTTATGGCATAATGTTGTTATTTATAGCCCGCTATCACGCTAGAGTTCAATATATTATGATTCAAAACGGTTTCATTATTATTTGCATATCAAAATGACTTATTGCACTAATATGTTGGTTGGAGATCAAGGTCAACATATTACGAATCCTTTTTAGGGTTTTTCCTACTGGGATATACCTCGGACTAAATTATTGTAACGTCGACCAATTGATTAGGTTACATATTTTCCCGTAAAATACTGCGTACTTACGCAGTATAAACAGGGTGAAAGGTTTTAATGGGCTCTGGAATAATACTACCTTAAATCGTTGAGATAGATTATTTTACTTAAAGGAAACATTCCTTTATTTTTTAAAAGTAGCAAAACTGCACATGCTTAAGTGTATAAATAAAGTGGAAAATAAAACTCTACTACTACTGTATAGGCAGTACAGTTGAGTCTTCTCTCATCCTTATATTCATTATAATTCACATTTAATAATACTATATACTTATATTCATAACTACAACTATTGTATTAGGTTAAGCCTGTGATGATAGCTGTATGTGTGTTTAAATAAATAAATAAATTAACTATGTAGAAAAGTGTTTGTAACTCTATTATTTTAAAAAGAGTAAGTATGGAGTTTCATGCCCATTGTTCTGCATACGAAACAACATTTTAGAATGAACTAGCTTCTGCCCGCGACTTCGTCCGCGTGGATTTTTCCTGAATTTTCTTTGCAATAAACCTCACGGAGCCCGAGACCTTTCCAACGAATGCAAAACCGTGGAAATCGGTTCGTGCGTTCTGGAGTTATAGCGTCAGGAAGGAAAACCCGACTTATTTTTATATAGTAGATAACTAGATTCACTTTTGTTTTGTAAATAACGTTTCAAAGTGCCTTTTTGGTCTAATAAAAATAAATGATTTGACTATTGACTTAGTCCGATGCGACTCAATCCGACTGAATAAAGAACCGATGCGAGAGATCAAGGGTAGATCTTTAAAACTACGCAACGGATTTAGATGCGGATTTATTAATTAGATAGATAGAGTGGTATGAGAGGAAGGTTTATATGTATAATACGTGCATAATGATAGTAGAAAAAAGTCAGAATTTTCAAGGATTTGCAAAACCCATGCGAGGCTGGGGCGGGTCGCAAGTTATCAATTAATGGTCACTGCCGAACCTACAGCCTTCGAGCTGTTTGCCTGCCTAAAGTTTCTACAATTTGTCTAATTACTATTACTAATCTAACTAGTCATATCCGTTTCGATATCATTACCTTGTAAACAGAACAAATATTACTAATCCATAATCTACAAGGTTTATTGTAGGCATGTAGGGTGCGCCTAATCTATGCTCCTTCAGTCATATCTAATACAATTCTAATGTTGTTTTTAAATTGGCTTAGATCAATGTATTAATAAGAAATCTAAGGAATATTCTACATGTATTGTAGACTCAGTTTAGCTTTTCTTTACTGGAATTACCAGCAAGACTAATAAATTTCATAGTGGACTGTGATTTTAAGACAGATCGCAGTCCAATATATCTTAATTCGGCAAAAAAAACTAATAATAAAGTCGAAACGGCGCTAAACCAATTTCAATAAAACATGTCTAAGAATCATTGTTTTACTTATAACCTACTTTCAAATAAATAAAATACACATCCAAATCGGTTCACTCGTATAGGAGCTATGGTGCCATAGCCAGACACACACATAGCTATCGCTGTCAAACTTATGACACCCCTTTTTGGCGCCGGGGTTTAAAAAATGCCTTAATCCTTCGAACACACGTGATTTGAGACACAATAAGAAAGACAATAACAACCCGACAGCCGGCTGTCGGTTGGTCGTTGAGATGTTTAAAATGAAAATATTGCGACACTTTGCACCTAATTATTGTAAAACTTTTATGCTTGCAAAACTACAAAAAATAATCGTCAGGTTCCCTAAACTCTAGCGGGGTTTTAGGTCTTGCATACATTAGTTTATATCCGTAACCCATTTTAAAATAATTTGATTCCATCCAAGGTTGTCTGGAAGAAATTGCTTTTTAGCGATAAGGCTGCCTATTGTGCTCTTGCATATTTGTTTGTATTGTCCTTTACTGATTTTGTCCTATTGGTGTACAATAAAACAATAAAGAATATTCTATCTAAATATCCATACTAATATTATAAATGGGAAAGTGTGTCTGTCTGTCTGTCTGTTTGTCTTTCTTTCACGGCAAAACGGAGCGACGGATTGACGTGATTTTTTAAGTGGAGATAGTTTAAGGGATGGAGAGTAACATAGGCTACTTTTGTCTCTTTCTAACGCAAGCGAAGCCGCGGGCAGAAGCTAGTTCTATCTAAATCAACAAATAATCAAAATATTTACCCCGATGTATCTCCACTGCATAATTGTTTGAGTAGTCTCGACACTTCGTAGCGTTCTGGAGAAACGTTTGACACCTGCGCAAAAAATATCTGTTTAGAGAATAAACATCTTAAAATATAGTAGGAATTACATACATAAAAAATGGCATTTAGACCGCCCAAAAATACTGAACAAAGGTATGTTTTTCGCTTGGTTAAATTATAAAATATACAAAGATAAAGCGCATCAAAGTTTCGGAAAGGGGTCTTGTGACGTCTCTTTTCAGTAAAAAAATGTACCCTCGTGTCGTCACGTAATACTTCAACGCACTGTATAGTCGTATGTTTATTTACACTCTTTTGGTATATCAATACGCGTTCATTCTCTTGAAGGCAACTAAATGAAATGTTTGGCCAAACACTGTCTCTTAAGACACAGGTCTCCTAGTTTAAGAGGCAGGGTTTATAATTTTTGGTTATATAGATTCAGTTAAATAATTTGTGTGTATGACCTACCACCTTATGTCTAATCTGTATAATTACTTTTTGGTAAATAAATATTTTTATTATTTATTTATTATTATTACTGTATAGTCGTCATTTTTGTGTACGAAAAAAAACGTGTAATTTTTTTGATAATCTAACAATTTTTTTTGTCATCTCGCCTATCATCTTATTACAATATCCCATTTAGAAAGAAAAAATAAAAAATAAACCTATTTTTTAAAAATGATTTTCTACTCATAAAACAGCTAAAGTTTGCTAATGCTGTTATCATATCAACAGGCTTTTATGGACCAATATTGCCACATTTTTTTACTTATATCCTTGGGAATGTTAGCAATATGTGCAATTGGTTCAATAAACATAGTCGTCATGTTGATTGGTGTACGTTCATAAACCAGGGGATATCAGACAAGTCTATCTGCATTAATTCATTAGTAGCATCAACTTTATACCTAAACGTAAACGCGGTTCTATTTATGAGTTTCAGTTGATTAAAATATTAAATTCATTTTCCCTTTATTGTGTCGGAGTTGGTTTTAATCATAATTATTTTTTTACATGACTAATTGTTATTAAATAATTTATACAGGGTTATTGGTAAAACACCGACATCCTCTCAGGACTATGTTATTATCATCATAAACAACAACTTTTGTGCTATGATTTTTTACAAAATGTTATACATTTACCAAAAACAAGTCTTCAAGATTTCGTTGTCCTATCTAACACATTTCAACTCTGTATTGTGCCGTAACAACATACCTACGCTTGCCGCGCACTGTCCTCGTATGCTACGCAGACTTCGTCACATTTAGAGTGTTCAATTTAAATATTTTAAATTTTGTATGAAAATGTAATGAACTAAAATATGATAATTTTTTAAATGTCGTAAAACAAAAGTTGTTGATTATGATGTTAGTAACATAGTCTTGAGAGGATGTCGGTGTTTTACCAATAACCCTGTATTATTATCATAATGAAGATAATGATAATCATAATTATTTTCAAGCATCAAGTGATATCAATTTTGCTTAAAAAATAACATAATACAACTAAACTAACATCAGCAGTAAATAACGTTTTGACCTTTTGACCTAATCTTCAGTAGCCTACAATGTTATTATCGCATCAGCAACAACCAGTTCCTTGGTCTGAGCTACAATCCTTATAACCTTGATGGCAATTCTCTGAACGTCCACCAAAAAACAAAAGGAACAAGCCCATTCTTTCTCCACATCCCTCACCATAACAGTTTCAAATGATCCAATTTCTTCGACAATATCGGCACACATCGCGCAAACCCGAGCGTGCAGGCCGAATGCAAGGATTACGTCATGTCGCGATAACAGTCCGGTATGCCCGACGCCGGCACCGACCGGCTTCAGTCCTACACGACACTCCGTCACGGACACTCGTTGTGAAACCTAACACACTCAGACATGGTAAGTGTTTATAAACTTTTCTACTTACGTATTATTTTTACCAACGATCCCCATTTTTTTATCAACCAGTTCTAAGGATTTTTTAAAGAATTTTCGGTGGTGTTTTGGAGGGTGCTAAGATTAGAATGGTGTATTGACAAATTCGTGAAATTTGAGCGGTCGAGTGTTTTAAGGAGTTTAAAGGTTGACGTATCAAATGGTGGCGATGATGGGGGTCGTTTATTGTTTGTTTATTTGCAGAAAAGTTTATCGACGGCGAAAAGTGTAGTTTTGATATTTTTTTTTATACATAGAGGAAAAAAATAACAATTAATCACAAACGTAGAATATGTTGTTAAAATCGTTGTATGATTGTATACTACAGTCTTAAATTTTTCCAACATCAACCTAGTAATTTTCTTGAAATATTTTACCACAAACTAGCCCAAACATGACTTGTATCAATTAAAAAAAAACTTATGAAAAATTGTTGAAGAATATTTCTAAGAAGCAGAGGCAAAATTAAAAGTACAGTCTATTTCCTAGCAAATAGCATATCTGGAACTAATCAGTGTACTGAAACAGCTCAAATAATTGAGAGGAATGTGCACCTAATCAGGGGAATGCCATGACATCTGTAACGCTACTGAGTGTACATAAAACTGACCTACAAATTGACCATCAAGTAGACACTTTATTGCTTGCAATACTACAATTGACAAGTATAGTGCCAATATTAACGCATCTGCAAATAGCAAATAAACACAACATTGTTGACAAAAATGTAAAGATAATTATGAAGAATTCAGAATCGTCACGGATCAATGTTTAGTCGCCAAATGTGTTTTTAGACTAGCTTGTGCAAGTAGTGAGTTTGATAAAAACAATTCGCTAAAAGTAAACAATTAATGTAATTCCGTCTGTGAATAAATAGAAAACCAAACAAGACCACATTTATTATCGACTAAGTATATAAAAATATTATTTAATGGCAAAGGGCTACTTTTGATGGAGCAAATTCCAAATTATAGCGATTAGATTAATCGTGTAATAACGTACGATATCGCTAATATTTCGTCACATCACTTGCACCTATTTCAACGTGAATTCATGATAACTCATGAAAAGCTAAATCTATATAACAGTGTTGAAGGCCAAAGCGATAAAGTTTAGAAGCACAACAATAATGAACATCAAAATAGGTAGTTATAAATACCGTGTGTTTACGAGTCCAAGACTAAATCCTTCGAAATGATTTGGATTCTCTAGTTTCTGCTTTTACTACTGCAGTATCTAGCTGTACCAGTTCTTAAACTCCTACAAAATCTACGCGTTCCACATGAAATAAATGATGTTTAGAATCCATTTTAAAATTAGGACAAGTCTGTAGGTTGACAATTTTGACGGGCATTTCAGTGTGTTATAAAACTTCTTTAATAATGGACTCAGGAGCAGCTGTTTTTACAATTCTGAGAAAGTTGTCGTGTTCTGAAAAAATACAGGAAAATTGTGCTTTATTAATGGCGTAACATTTTTGAGTAATAGTTTTGTGTTTGCTCATTAACCGTCCCTGTTTTTGTTTTTTTTAAATACTTTGAAGTGATTGATGGTACTGCTTACTCTTTGCTAGGTTTGAGATTTATGACACAGTAAGCTGGAAAACAGCTAACTGTCGTATGCCTTTTTCAAAACATAGTACTTTTTTTCTGGTGTTTCTACAAGGTCATCCATATAATGTCAAAGTTTCATCTAGTCTTGTACTGAATGCAACATAGCTCTAGTGTGTTTATCATCGTAAAATTTTACATAAAAATCCATCAAAACAAAAATAATGTCATCATACAAATAAAAATGTTCATTTTGTGTATTCAAGAATAGTCAAGGAAAACTAAATTACACGGCGTCGGTTATACACGGGTGATTCAACGGTTATTTTAGTGAGATAAACTCCGTTCCGAGTATTTGTGATGTTTCAGTCAAATCATAACAAATTTCTCACCTGTGTGTTTGTGTTTTATAAATGAGGTGATGAGTTGTGATCATCACCAACATTACCATCATATCAACATCATTATATTGTTTTTTAAAATGTGGACTTTGTAATGGAATTAAGAATATAACGTTAATACAATTTTCGAAGCAACTTCGAGATGAGACTCATTTTAATTATCGATTGAACTCCAAAAATGTTACTTTCATTTTTTTATTACCTTTCTTTTTTCGATTTAACAAGTGTTTAACACTTTCAAGCTTTTTAAAATCATAAGAACATGGACATACTGTTCGGCAGTTTATTATCTGTAACAATGTAATAAAAACCTGCTTATTTGGTACAGGTAACCTCTGAAATTACTTATCCAATCAATAAAAATCTTTCACTAGACAGTCAACTATTTCCAAGTGTCACAAGCTTTTTGGATTCTTGATTTCCACGCAGAACAGGTCTAGGGACAGGAGCTAGTTTAAACATAAACTGAACTTCACGCAAACATCGGAAATCAATAGGACATATATTACGTTACCTATTGCTAAGGCGTCCCCCAAGGCACTGTCATAGGTCACGCGGTCGATTAGTCGCCTAGGTACCGGCACTGCGACCTTCAACAGGTCGGGGACGTCTGACTGTTGGGAGAGGGGGTCCTTTTATATGAACGCAGGGCGCGCAACCATTGTATAAATAAAAAAACAAAATCGTTTATTTATAAACACATCTAGGTTATACAATGTTGGCGGGATTTATTATGCTTTCTTTTAACCTTACGACGACCAAGCGACAGCCGGCTCTCGTGTCTCGAATTACGTGTGTTCGATGGTTTAATCTAATGAATTCAGCCTCTGTAGTCAAACTAGGCATTGCCTGTATTTCGACTATCAGCAATAAAATACATTAATCATCTGCTTCATCCATCCACGTTTTCTATTTCGTGTTTTCGTTGTTTTATGCAAGCGACGGTAAAGTAACGAGAAGTAGATTAAAAATATTTACATGACGGAAAGCCATATCACATGTGCCACCGTTGCAATAAAAAAATAAATTGTTTATAAATGAAAAATAGGAATAATCTATTGGAAAGTTTGATGGTGAGAAATTCAACGCCAATTCAGTGAGTGCACGACATTTATCAGGTGGAAAACATAGAAATACACACACTTAGATGTATGCAGGCATGGTTGGTGCATTTCACTTTCAAGTAAAGGATAATAGTTAAGGACTATTTAAACATTTGCTCCGGTGAGGTAGTGTATGAAAACACTGTCACAATATTGGAGGTTTGGAAGGATGTATTGTCATCTTCGTTGAAAAGGGTGAATCTTTCGACCAGTTGGATATTTAGGTTACATAGATATTTAGATAGACATCAGTTTTAGTTTACTGTAGTGCGATAGATATCGCCAAGATATTAAAATGTGTTGAATTATGTGTTACAATAAACTACAAAACGAATACTTTCCACATGTTAGTCATGCTTTTCATGTAATGTGTATCTATATGTGTCGCGTCCCACTCGGTCTTGTTTGGTCCCTTCTCTAATTTATTAGTATAGCGACATTGCTCCACCATTTGGGATTACACACCCAATGTATTAGTAAATTGTTCAAATAATTTGCAAGACATTGTATGGGTCTACTAGCTTCTGTCTACAAGTCTTCCTGCGTACACCCATAAGGAAGTCGCTTACAATGTATCTTTCTATTACTAAAATATTTTCTATCACAGGACTTTCAGAAATAATCCGGAGCAATTTGACCTCTACCTTTCTTCTTCATCTGTGTGTATGTCTTTAATCTCCACCGGAACCGCTTTTGATGAAATTTTGTAATAGTGTTGGAATGGTTAGTGGATGGAAACGTTCAGGTTTACAATTAGACTCAATATCTGGTAGTTCATCGGTTTCTGGATTTTTTGAGTCAACCTTTTATTTAGGTCATTGTTTTCCATTTATCTTGCTTGTATTGATTTTTAGGTATTATGGTTCTATGAGGTGTTCTATTTGGTAACACCTTTGTCTTTTCTATTTAATTTTTTGGGTGGTTTCGTTAAATAACCTATACAACCTATTGTACTTTTATAAACAAATCAAAACACAATATAACAATTTTAAAGATAGCTACGGTTTTCTGTTTACCTACTATAAAGCGCCCTAATGCTTCCGTGCAACAAACCATCACATGTCATCGATTCCGTATCAGCTGACAGGCTCGTCTCAACTCAATGTCAAGGTCACAGAAATGCGATCGTCTGCATGCGCGGGCGCAATGCATCGCTCACGAGTTTCTTTTGAGTGAACTGTTTAATGAACACTGTAAACATTATTATAAAGCTTGTTATTGGCCAGTATTTGTTTATAAAGGTTTATATTGTACTTATCTTTATACTTATGTTATAATAATTAATTGACTGAAATTCGTAATAATGCGCGGATTTAACTACCATGATCATGAAATTTGCATGCTGGTAGTTCGTACTCATTGTAGGTGAACACTAAGAAAAGATTTTCGGTTAATCAACTCCTGGAGGTGACATAAGGAAGACAAGTTTGTTTCAAAATTCGTCCTTTTCCAAGGTTAAGTTCATTGTAGTATGTTTTTAAGGTGAAATCTCTGAAAGTGTTAGTCTAATTACAAGATATCTTTTATTGGCTGTTATTTTAGTGAAATGGATGTTGGTTTTCATAAAAGTCCTACTACTACCTATTTTATTAAAATACACATACCTATAAACTTTATATAATATAGCTGGCACCCATGTTTCTTATTAATTTATTTATTTCATGTAGCGTGATGTTAAACACCCTTTCTCCCAAGACAAAAATACTTTTTAGATTTGGACCAGTATTTATTTATTTATTTATTTACATACAATTATAACATTATTACAGATTATTCCAATTCAATGCTATAAGAATCCATACTAATATTATAAATGGGAAAGTGTGTCTGTCTGTCTGTTTGTCTTTCTTTCACGGCAAAACGGAGCGACGGATTGAGGTGATTTTTTAAGTGGAAATAGTTGAAGGGATGGAGAGTAACATAGGCTACTTTTTGTCTCTTTCTAACGCGAGCGAAGCCGCGGGCAGAAGCTAGTTTACTATAATAAGTCTATACCCTTTTCTAATAGGTTCTGTGCTGCTTTTAAGAACCTAGGCACTTTTTGGCCAAACAAGTCTTCCGTACGCGCAATTACATTAATCAGTAGTATCAGAGATGAGCGCGTTCAAACAAACAAACTCTTCAGCTTTATAATATTAATATAAATATTTATCAGGCAAATTAACAAATAGGTGAAGCAACACACTCACCTGTAATTCACCTACTTAACCTTACATAAATATCTGTCCGGTCAATTTTCACTTATATTTTGACAAGTCGTTGCCCGAAGCATATTTGATGAAATATTGCCCGCTTATTTATGATAAATTATCTCGTGTCGGCACGAGTGCCAACAGTTTGTGATTTAGTGTTGATGCGAGATGAAGTTGTTACATAGTGAAATTATTGATTAAAATTGCTTAACTGGTAACATGAATTTAAGGACATGTGGTTGTGTTTAAGGTGCCCGTAATTTAAGGAACAGATTGTTGTGGCATAACTGCGCACGTCAGGCACGCCTGAATACGTTCTTTTTAACAGACTTCAAGTTGGTTCTTAGAAAAAAATGCACACAAAAGAAAAGCTTTTTTAAGAATCGACTTCAAAAACTAAAAACTGAAAAATAAAGTTTCGGAAGTCGGCAATGCAAAACTACAAAAAGAATGGATGCCACCGACCTGATTTTTTAGAATTTGAAGGCGATTTTTTTTATGTAAAGAAAAGTTTTTAATTTTAACAAAATTACTTTGAATAATTGGTATCAAATATCCAATTATCCATTTCTATATTCTAAATGGGATTTCCAAACACAGTGTCAGTGACTTTAAGAAATGTCTATTCTTTTTTTGTTTTCTAGTTCCAAGTATAAGACCATCTAAGATAAATAATATAGATAAGTCATAAGCGATACAAATCTACTATGAATCACAACAACACAAAAAATTGACCAACCTTTTTAGTCTATTCGGAAGTCCGGCGACCTCAGGACGGGGTACTTAACAATAATATAATGATACCAGTCTATTACTGTCCCACTGCGGGGCAAAGGCCTCTTCTCATATAGAGAAGGCACGAGATTTGATCACTACGCTTGCTTAAGAATTGGGGGAGATAAATAAATAAATAAATATCTTTGGACAACTCACACACGGCTATCTGATCCCAAGCTAAGCAGAGCTTGTGTTATGGTAACCAGACAACTGATAAACATACTTATATAATTTGTAAATACATACATATTATAGACAAGCTTCTGCCCGCGGCTTCGCTCGCGTTAGAAAGAGACAAAAAGTAGCCTATGTTACTCTCCATCCCTTCAACTATCTCCACTTAAAAAATCACGTCAATCCGTCGCTCCGTTTTGCCGTGAAAGAAAGACAAACAGACAGACAGACAGACAGACAGACACACTTTCCCATTTATAATATTAGTATGGATAAATTACACCCAGACACAGAACAAACCGTTATGCTCATCACACAAAGTTTGTCCTGGGTGGAAATCGAACCCATGACCTCCGGTATAGCAGTCAGGGTCACTAACCACTAGACCAACAGGCCCGTCAAAAAAAGTAAAAGCCGCTAAGTGTTCTAAGGGCTGAACTCGAAAACGGCTAGATCGGTTTGGCTGATTTTTTTATCCAACTTAAGAAAGGAGATTCTCAGTTTGACCTGAGTTACATATGTATAATTTGAAGTTCGAAGAAAGTTTTTATGGAGAGAGGAATTTAAAAAGTCGTTGAGATAATTTCCAAATTTGAGAAAACTGAGAGTTTTATAATTAAAATAATATCACAAACGGGCCTGTTTGACGGGCCTGTTGGTCTAGTGGTTAGTGACCCTGACTGCTAAGCCAGAGGTTGTGGGTTCGATTCCTACCCAGGACAAACATTGTGTGATGAGCATGAATGTTTGTTCTGTGTCTGGGTGTATTATTATTTATTATTAAGAGCCGTCTATGTCCCACTGCAGGGCAAAGGCCTCCCCTTCCTCCTTCCACTTATCCCTATCTAAAGCGGTTTCGGGCCAATCCTTGAGATGACTGTCAAGTTCGTCCCGCCATCTCCGCCTGGGCCTGCCGCGTTGTCTGGGTGTAATTTATCTATAATATGTATGTATTTAAAAATATATATAAGTATGTTTATCAGTTGTCTGGTTACCATAGTACAAGCTCTGCATAGTTTGGGATCAGATGGCCGTGTGTGAGTTGCCCCAAGATAGATAAGAAGATATAAAAGAAAGAATGTTTTTCGACTTGGTATGTACATCTATATATATTAAATAAAGTCATGTTAGTTACACATTTTATAACACAAGAACAGCAGAACCGATTTGGCTGAAAATTGGTGGGGAGGTAGCTTAAGACCAGGGGACGGACATAGAATACTTTTGATCTTCTTTTTTTAGGAACCAAAAATCTGACATAACATGGGTGAAACCGCGGGGGACGGCTAGTAAAGAAATAACTCACGTTTTTTAGCATACAAATATTATGTTGTGTAGGTATATGTAAGTCGGTGAGTTTGCCGCTTTGAAGTTTCAATCTTATGTAGATAATCTACTGCTTTTTGTAATCCTTGGTACTTATGTATTTATGATTTTATCTTAGATCATATCATGTGTTTAGTATAACAATCTGCTTAACCATGTATTTGATAATGAATATCTTCAGCAAGTGAAATTTAATTAAGACCATGAATTTCAAGGTGGCGTTATTGAAATTTAATAATTAATATCATAGGACATACTGCCATCTAGAGACAGCAGCCAAACAATCATGCTCATCACACAAAGATAAGTCCTGGGGGGGAATCGAAACGACCCAGATAAGTCACGGTCACTAACCACTAGCTAACTCACATTTAAACAAAACAAATGATGCTCAACGATTCGTTTTGAGCGGAACCCACGACCACCAGCTTAGCAGGCAGAGTCACAAACCACTAGCTAGACCAACAAGACGCTCAAAAATAAATATTCAACTACTTTCACCCTCTGAAATCATGCCAACGAACCAGTAGTATAGTCAAAACGTACATTTTATTCGTACCAATAATTCCATGATAATTCAGGTGTTGGCGGGACTGCCAACATCACGGCATGACTAAGTGTTGTACAAATCCACGGCTCCGGTGATGCGTGTCTATTATTGTTACAATTGTGTTAGTGTCGTGTGTATCGGGCTTTATTCTGGAATTGGATTCTGCTTACACATTCTTGGACGCGTAATCGCTTGACATCATTCTGTCTGTAAATTATATATTTTGTTAAAGAAATCGTGGATAGGTAAGTGGAAACATAATTATTTTTCTCACTCCTCCGTTCCGTTGTTCTTTTCTGATTAATTTCGTTACGGGTTCCTAGACAGTTGAATTGTTTCTCCGAGACTCGTCGAGTTTCACTGCTCGGCGCTTTTCTGATGGACTGTTGATTCTGGCTTTCAGGAATTGCAATGGATGGGAATAGTGTAGCGGGATTGTCCCATAAAAAAAAAATCATTTTTTCGTGAATAAGTTACAATTTGATTTGGATTTCGGCACAGTAACGCACACTGTGCAACGTAATAGTGCAATGACACGTTATCGCGTTATAGGAAATCGTAGACAACCGCCTGTTGGTCTAGTGACCAGTGACCCTTACTGCTAGGCCGGAGATCGTGAGTTCGATTCTTACCTAGGACAAACTTTGTGTGATGAGTATGATAAGAATTGTTCAGGTGTTTTGTGTCTGTGTTGTAATTTATCTATAATATGTTTGTATTTATAAATTATTATTATAAAAGTATGTATATCAGTTGTCTGGTTATTATAGAACAAGTTTTGCTTAGTCAATCAGTTGGCAGTGTAAGTTTTCCCGAGATACTTTTTTATTATAGAGTAGCACGAGAGATTCCATGAAAAGTTTACCACAAGGTTCTCGCGAAGATTCCTTAAATAATGGAAAATATTTGTTAACGGTGTCAAAAACAGAATAGCGTGTACAATAAAAAGCTACAGGTATGCTCACAAAGTGCATTAATCGTATAAATCTCACTAAATATATCCATTTAACAATTAATTAACCGAAGCGAAGTTTGGCATACGCCAAGAACTAGAGATTTTAGAAACATCTAATAATTGTACGCGTGCAAATAAAATTCGTACGTTTCTGTCAAAAGCGGGCTCTAATTCAATTTTAAAATAGAAAGACACAAATACCATACAATTATCCACTATATTTCATTACAAACAAAAAAAGTAGTTAATCTAATGATTAATAGGTGATTAACTACTTTTTCTGGCATCCAGTTTTAAAATTAGCATAACTTTTGTTCACATAAAAAATGTCTAGATGAATACTACGACATAAAACTATAAATATCTAAAAGACAGAGATGGGACAAGCGTGGCGAATGTATACTAATATTATAATACTAAATAGTTTATTTGTTTGGTGGAACGCATTAATCTTAGGAACTGCGGGTTCGAAGTTGAAAAATTCTTTCAGTGTTGGATAGCCTATGTGTTAAAGAAGGTTATACCTATGCTAAACAACAACACGCTACGAATAAGAGCGGAGCTGTTAACGTTGTAAATAAATTATGTTAATGAATAAATGATTACGAGACTTCAAATCGATAGCATTTTTTAAAGGAGTAATATAGACAAATTGAAGAAAAAAGTATAACTCTTTCGTCTATGGAACTGCAAGCGCAATTTTTTTTTTTTGATGAGTGGGAATTCATCCAATGACTGCTCACGTCCTGGGTGCGGCGGGAGGGCGTGTCAGGGGATCCCTTCTTTTCGCATAATGTTCTTTGTCCTAATATACTTCGGCATAACGATTTTGGCACAATTTGTTTTGGCATAATAATACTTCGGCATAATTTTTTTAGGCATACATTTTATGTTGGCATAATCATGTTAAAGACTAATTTGTTTTGGCATACATTTGATTCGCATAACTTTAGTAGGCCTAATGACTATTAGCATAACGTTAGTAGGCCTAAAGACTATTAGCATAACGTTAGTAGGCCTAATGACTATTAGCATAATGATATTTAGGCATACAATTAATATAAATAACAAAAACAATTTTCATGCAATTGATTTATCATAAACTAGCTTCTGCCCGCGACTTCGCTCGCGTTAGAAAGAGACAAAAAGTAGCCTATGTTACTCTCCATCCCTTCAACTATCTCCACTTAAAAAATCACGTCAATCCGTCGCTCCGTTTTGCCGTGAAAGAAAGACAAACAGACAGACAGACAGACAGACAGACAGACAGACAGACAGACAGACACACTTTCCCATTTATAATATTAGTATGGATATGGATATACTTACATGACATAATGAAAAAAAGCATACCAATTTGCTATAGTTTCTGTGACAATCAAATAATATTGTTGGTTAAAAAATTAATATGCTGTGCAACAAGAGTTAGTGACAGAACCGAATTGCTGTAAAACCGACTCCACGTAGTCTTGTTTGTCCTACCCCTAGAGTGTTATTTAAAATCGCGTAGGCGCGTAGGGGTGAGGCGGCCCGCGGGCTGAGGAGCAGGCGGTGGTGAGCGAAAGACGTCTGCGACGATTAGCACGCGTGGGGCCGCCGGAGGCCCGCAGCGCCGGAGCTGTCACAGAAACCCTGCCTGCTGCATGTTGCATGCTTGTTTGAATGCTGCATGCTTGCTTGCATGCTGCATGCTTGTTTGCATGCTGCATGCTTGCTTGCATGCTGCATGCTTGCTTGCATGCTGCATGCTTGCTTGCATACTGCATGCTTGCTTGCATGCTTGCTTGCATGCTTGCTTGCATGCTTGCTTGCATGCTTGCTATCTAATACTCTAGGTAATAATTAATTCATTGATATACTTATAAAAATATGTTATAATATTTTTTAAGCGTAATTTATGCTTAAAATTTATGCTTTAGGATATTATGCTTAAAAAAGTTATGCTTTAGAACTTTATGCTTAAAAAAGTTATGCTTTAGAAGTTTATGCTTAATAAGTTTATGCTTTAGAATATTATGCCTAATCATTATTATGGTTAGAGACATTATGCTTAAAAAAATTATGCATGAGCTGTTATGCTTAATTATGTTATGCGAAAATATAATTATGCCAAACAACATTATGCTAAGTTATATTAGGTCTTAAAATTTTATGCAAATGGATAGGGAACCCGTGGCAGTTACTAAAGTCCCCAGTGGTTTCCCCAAGTTAAATTAGGTGCTGGTTATTGTGTGAAAAGTTACAAATGGACATAATATTTATATGTATATCTACCCTTTCAGCCATTCAGCCATTTATTATTATTATTTCATTAGCCGCGTACCCACCTAGCGTACAGGTTCGCGCGGCAGCCTCGCGAGCCATATGCCTCGGCTGGTGTGGACGTGCCTCGGCCTGCCTCGGGCGCGTGTTTGCTCGACCGAGCACGGCTCGGCCCCGAGCCATCTGTTGTCGGTAAACTTGACGCGCTCAAAGGTGCCTCAGTGAGCAAACGCGCGCCCGAGGCAGGCCGAGGCACGTCCACACCAGCCGAGGCATTTGGCTCGCGAGGCTGCCGCGCGAGGCTGCCGCGCGAGGCTGCCGCGCGAGCCTGTGCGCTAGGTGGGTACGCGGCTATTCATACATCGTTGCAACCATTTATACATCTTTCTGAACTTTTTTGTCTACTACACTGTACTAAATTTTACCCGAAACTTCGTCTGCGTGAATGTCATTTTTAGGGTTCCGTATCCAAAGGGTAAAACGGGACCCTATTACTAAGCCTTTGCTGTCTGTCAGTCTGTCTCCAGGCTATATCTCATAAACCTTGATAGATAGAAAGCTAAAATTCATAAATGATGTATTTCCGTTGCCGCTATAACAACCAACACTAAAAAATAACAAAAATAAAATATTAAGGGGGTTCCCATACAATAAACGTGTTTTTTAGTATTTTTTTAAGATGATAGTACGGAACTCGTACGGTGCACGAGTCCGAATTGCACTTGGCCGGTTTGGCCGCTTGGGATACTCAAACGTAGCTGTTCTATTAACTAGCCTTTATTCTTCTCCAAAATCAAGTCTTTCCCGACACCAAAACTCACAAAAAACGATTCAGCAGTTTAGACGAGAAAACAAAACAAACAAACATCCGCATTATAATATTAGTTATATTAGTATAAACAGATGACATAACAAATTCTAAGTTAATAATGATTAAAATGGTAGCTGTTGTAATTAAAAGCGCCTACGAAGCATGTTTTAGACACATTAGTCACAGAAAAAAGCTATTAGATTAATGATCTACTGTTTCTATATTGATTTGACGGCACGCGACTTAAATGGCAGACGCGGAGTTTCCGCTTTGAGTTCAAGGTTATGAGGCAGATGTGTCAGCAAGAATGTTTTTAATGGCTCCTTTTATAGAAGTACTAGCTTTAGATCGCGACTTTGTTTACGTTTGTCGGATATAAGAAGTTGAAGGTATTGTCATCATTATCATCATCGTCATCAACAACGCGCAACGTTATCGAAAAATAAATGTTTTAAAGCAGACTTTAGAAAAAACGAAGATAATTATAATAATTAAGGAGACTAAAATTTTCGCGAAAAACAAATGTTTTAAAGCAGACTTTACGAAAAACGGAGATATAATAATTGTAGAGGCTAAACTTTTCGCTTGAATCAATTTCGTACACCCATATGTAAACGCCCTTAAAAGTTTTTCAAGATCATTCAAGTTGTATGCACATTACGTAAATACTATTGGCTTTCGAGGAGTTAATGACCGAGGTGTAAAGTTATCAATTAAACTCTTACAATTTTAAATCGGGTACCCGATTCTGGCGCTAATACACAATAACTGGCACGTATGATCAATATATTTTACCCTATTAATCCTACTCCTACTAATACTAATATATGTATAAATAAATGTGAAAGTTTGTATGTGCGTGTGGATGTTTGTTACTCTTTCACGCAAAAACTACTGAGCGGATTTTGATGAAACTTTACAGTAATATAGCTTATACATCAGAATAAACATTGGCTACATAACATGACGCTATGACCGATAGGAGCAGAGTTAGCAAAAAACTAACACTATGCTGGCGAAACCGATGGGGTCAGCTAGTTTGAAATATAAATAACATCTTCCATACATGGAGAATCTGTCAATACTAGTCATTTTGTAGGCATTATTATTAATATAACAGGTTAGTAAATACTTTTTGCCTTGTTTGGCTTGCCATATTATTATATTTAAAACTAGCGGTCCCCTGCGATTTCACCCGCATTTTTCATTACTGCTCCGCTCCCGCGGGTCGTAGCGTGATGGTATATAGCCTATAGCATTCCACGATAAATGGGCTATCTAACACTGAAATAATTTTTCAAATCGGACCAGTTGTTCCAGAGATTACCCCCTACATACAAACTTACAAACCTACAAACTTACAAATTTTACCTCTTTATAATATTAGCATAGATAGATGATTCACTAATTCTGTTTGAACTAGTACTGGATTTGCATTATGTAATAACTAATTTGTTTAAATAGGTTTTTTAGTTTATTTATACAAATTGGTATAGCTTTTTATTTGAATAAATATTTACTGAATGTTAAATCGAATACACTATGAATTGTACTGATTAGCATATTGATTAATTATTATTATTTTAGTTGATAAAGTTAATTGTGATTATGTGTTGTGAGTGCATAGCGAAACTGTTTTATCTTGAATTTAATTTATGCATATTGGAGTAAATAGTAATATTATATGGTCACGCGATTTTTGTTGTTTAAACCTTTTGAACACACTTGATTCGAGACACAATAGAAAGACAATTACAGCGCGACAGCCGGCTGTCGCTTGGTCATTAAAAGGTTAAACGCCCATTTTTGGAACTTGGATTGATTTTTGTTGTAATTATAGTGGATATAGTCAGATTTGATGAGGAACAAGCTGTTTTCCGCGGCGAAACTCGTTTAAAGTTACATTTTTGACTTTTACATGACTGGACATAAACAACTATTACAATCTCGCATGCTTCTGTATGTATACCATGTTTATACAAATAAATTATCTTATCTTATATACATAATTATGGTCATCCCTAGGGAACAGATAACAGATTTATAAAAAACTAGCTTTTGCCCGCGGCTTCGCTCGCGTTAGAAAGAGACAAAAAGTAGCCTATGTTACTCTCCATCCCTTCAACTATCTCCACTTAAAAAATCACGTCAATTCGTCGCTCCGTTTTGCCGTGAAAGAAAGACAAACATACAGACAGACAGACAGACAGACACACTTTCCCATTTATAATATTAGAATGGATTGATATTATTATATAATGATTTTATTATATGTATTGATGTATTGATTAAATAATGGTGCTTTTAAATTTTTTTTTTTGTTTTTGTATGGCCATCCTGGACTTTTTTTTAAAACTAAAAGCCCATTTCATAACATTTCCTTTCAACGATCTTTTCTTCAAAAGTTAGGTGACAGCGACAATGACAGTATTGCCAGATTACTAAACAACTATTAGACCACTCATATACACGTGAATCTAGATTGTGATAATGTTGGGGGAAATCGATACAAATCTTTTATGAATAAAGGTGATATAAAGGTGATATGGTTTAAATAAATTTTGTTTACATTAATAGGTAAGTGATACGAAGTTCACCGGGTCATCTAGTATGTATATAATAGTAAACTCACTGCCTGATATCAACGTGTTTGTTAATATATAACAATAACTAACTAAATACATTAAACTTGGAGGGTTTATTCTTTGTGAAGAATATAAAAAATAGCCCTGAAGGGTTAAAATAGTAGGTAGAAGTTCGACATCCACGCGGGCGAAGCCGCGGGTGAAGGCTAGTAAATATTTTAAATCTAGATATTTTTTTTATCTTAATATTATTTTTGTACGTTGGAAATAAGAAAAGCTGTTACAGTATTATTTTTTAGAGCATATTACACGCCTTTTTGTTATTTCAAACCGTATTAAATGGCTTTTATTTGCATGATTTGGATTTATGAAAATGATTCCATTCGTATTTTGAAAACAATTAAACATTACTTATTTGTGTCAGGTTTGACGGGTTGTAGTAACCTCTATGGTTGTAACTGTTTTGACACTTGATTTGCCGGTTACTATGACAACGACATCCAACAGAACATGGACAACTTTTATATGGGAAAATGGAATTGTTGTTTTACTCTATCTTTCTCGCAATTTTAGAGACAAAATGTAGCCTATGTTACTCTCCATCCCTTCAACTATCTCCATTTAAAAAATCACGTCAATCCGTCGCTCCGTTTTGCCGTGAAAGAAAGACAAACAGACAGACAGACAGACAGACAGACACACTTTCCCATTTATAATATTAGTATGGATTGTATCGTAAGTAATATTTATTTTGTACTTCTAATACCTATGATATAAGCAAAATTTCATGGCAATCATTTTTAAAGTGAGAGCATGAAAGCGTTACAAACAAACAAACAAACTCGCTATTATATAACATACTTATTATGGTAAGAACAGTATAAACTAAAGCTTAGGTAATTGTCTAAACAAGTTTATTATGTAAAGAGTACCTACTGCCAACTGAATTAGCATTAATATTTACATGTCAATGGCGAAATGTGTCATTGGGCTAATAACTTATTTTGTTTTACCACATTTAAGCAAATAACTGACTAATGGCTAATGTTAAATCACAAAATCATCAATATGCATAGTATAAAATAAATCGTTCTCCGCTGTCTGTACCTATGTATGGTTAAATTTAAAACATGACTTAGTGTTCCACTAAGAGATTTTTATAATTTTTAGCCCAAAAGTAGCAAAATACGGGGTGAAAGTTTATATGAAAAGAGCGGGTGAAGCCGCACAGGAAACAGAAAGGTATATAATAATTACTGAAATTCACGTAAAATGTTGTACAATCCACCATTCAAAGAAATAACACAAAAAAAAAAACTATATTACACTGAATCTTGTAAGTTGTAACATACGTAATGCATCCCACGCGTGATCTATTTATGATTTTTTGTATATATATTCAGCAACAATTGAGTAGCTTATCACTCATAAAAAATCGTACTAACACTACCAATGACATAATATAATACAAAAAGTACAGTTAACAAAACAGATTAGTAACCAGACCAGACCCATCAGAACCTCTAGACAAGCAGTGACATTGCAGAATAAAAAAAATATAATTTTATGGTAGAATAGAGTGGTTTGACGTATGCTTGTGATAAGTAATTTGACATCTCGTATCGAACTCTATTCAACCATCTATTTTACAATGCCGTGCAGATCTAATATAAATTTTATGAAATACAATTGAATTTCTCCGTTTGAAAGCTTGACTGCTGCACTGAGAGTCATGTATCAGTTTTTTCAAAAAAATCCATTTTAGTACGAAAGTCTGACTCGTTTTGACGCTAAAATTACAAAACCGATTTAAATAAGATTTGGTACAGAGATACTGAGAAAGAACATAAGACAGGTTTTATACCAAAAATCCCTTGCGAAAACTACGCGGATAAAACCGCGGTAGGCAGCAACGTATTTTATTGTCTGTACATTAAAAAAGAACGAAAGGAAGGAAGAAGCCATGTTTGTAAAATGACACACATCATATGATGCATACAAGATAATGTTTGACAAATAAATTAAAATAAATTATTTAGAGCGCTGTTTTTGCTGCACTCTCCATCTATCTACTCGTATTTATGATTTTAACGTCTCATAGTCAATTGTACTCATTGGTAAATGTAATAATTATCATACTTTCTAGGCACGTAGAATGGTTTTTAAGACATGTATGCAACTAGTTATTTAATATAACTAATGAATACACTAGCATTATAAACACAAACATAACCTCAAGGAAGGACACAGACTATAATCTACGTTTCTATACATTCGCGATAACCCATATTCACGAGCGTAAAACAAAAGCTGTTACCGATAAAACGATAGTTATAGGCCAGTCATCTAAGACATAAAAATCGCGTTAGGTCGCAATAAATTGCAAGGTCCTGATTTTTTGTGATGTTGTTAGGATAGATACCAATGGTGTAAATCTAGATTTGCAACCTCGAAAGACCTGTGCTAACTTCGTGGTGCTCGAAAAACCTCGAAATTTTCGAACTTTTTTCAGTTTTTGGCTAACAACTTCTAAAATATGCATTTTGCAGCAAAGTCATCTATGAAATTTTAAATAAGACAAAATAAGCAACAAAATGAGTGTAACCCCAGCTCTGTATGTTTAATAGATCTCAAGATATGACATTTCGAAAATGGGCAATTTTTCCCAAATTTTATCAAATTTGTAGTTGGCTAGACTTTAGATCGAAATACTGTCTAAAATACTCAAAGTCAATAGAAGTTAAGTTGTAGTGCAGTTATTGCTTAAATTTAAGTGTAAAAGGAACTGTTTAGGACCAATAGTTCTCATATTATGAGGTAAATAAGGAAATCAGATTTTTTTCGATATTTCTCTAGTAATATAAATATTACTTTAAAAATAAAATAAAACAGACAATTCATAAAAAACTGTTTATTGAATAAAATAAAATTTAAAACTATATATATATATATATATAAATCTAGTCAAGTCATGAATTCGAGGTTTCCGGCGACTCGGACCGCAATTAACTAGGACCGCGGTCCCAGTCGCCGGATCCGTAAAAAATATTTAATTTTCTTCCGGCGACGAAATGATGTTTTTAAATCAAAAAGGATTTTTATTCAATTATTACATCAAAAATATTTTCGTTGACTGTACATTTTGTTGATTTCAGTTATCATTTTATGAGTGGTCCTATCATAAAATGATAACTGAAATCAACAAAATGTACAGTCAACGAAAATATTTTTGATGTAATAATTGAATAAAAATCCTTTTTGATTTAAAAACATCATTTATTGATATAAAAAGCAGCCTTTGACTACAGTTCTGTTATTTAAATCTTTCGTAATAAAAACATAGACATAAAAAAATATAAATAAATTATGCTAATAATAAAAAAAAACATAAATCGTGCTTATAATAATAATCAACCATTTTCAAACAATTAACAATCAGAAAGTAATTATTTATCACAAAATCAGCCTTTAAGTGGTTGGTAACTATAATAAAAAATAACAAAAATCACAATATAAATTATAAACGTAGGTACTATCTATGTCAATCACAATTAGTTTAAAATGGTCGTTATGGCAGTGGGTGTAAATTGGGGTTTCTCGATCAGAGGAGATCCAGAAACACCCAATATATCATTCATTGTATTCAAAAAAATTCATCAATCAGTCATTTATAGTAAAATTATACAATGACTTAAAATCTACATAGTATAGATCAATTACACTCCCGGAGTCAATGTTCATCGCAGCCTCTCCAAAAAATGGCCGATACTTGTTTACCAAATAAATAAGTCATCAACAGAATGATTTTTTTTTTCATCTTAGCAATCGAACAATGCGTCCTCTTCGATATTTGGATACATGATTTATTTATATTTTTTTTATGTTTATGTTTTTATTACGAAAGATTTAAATAACAGAACTGTAGTGAAAGGCTGCTTTTTATATCAATAAATAATATTTTTAAATCAAAAAGGATTTTTATTAATTTTTTTTTTTGGTGAGTTGGAACTCATCCAATGACTGCTCCCGTCCTTCGTGTCAGACTTTTACTGACTAAAACCCACTCATGTTCCTTCGATTGCCCTTTATGTTCTAGGGTCACGGTAACTATTATCAACATTCCGCAACCCCAGCAGGCATTGGCCCTGTTGGGCCCCTTCCTGTGCTGACTTCTTCTCTTTGAGGCGCGCGTGGAACACTAACGCGCCATCGACGTGGTCCTGGTCCTAGCCGGGCGGCGAGCTACCCATCGCTCGCCATCCGCAGAACCGCGCCTACGGTGGCCGGTAGTCGTCTTGCGACTCTCGACGTCTTCGCCTGGGTCTTAGTCCGGGGCGAGAGGCTCGTCGTTGCCTTACGTGCGCCGCCGCTTCCTTTACTAGCATAACTGCTTCGCAGAAGGAGGTGGCGGCATCCCATTCCGTCTCGCCCCAAAGCATGGCCTGAACCAGCGCGGGGCGCGAGAGGTCACCGCCGCCGATCGCCTCTACGAGGACACGTCTATGGTCCGCCCATGCGCGGCACACCTCCACCGTGTGCTCGACCGTGTCCTCCAGGCGACCGTTGCTGCAGTGGTGACACCCAGGCGTCGCTTCCGTCCGAATCCGACACAGGAACCTCCCGAACTGACCATGTCCGGTAAGGACCTGTGTCAAGCGAAACGTGAGAGCGCCGTGGCGCCTATCCAGCCACTCCTCAAAGAGGGGTCTTACCACCGCTATTCAATTATTACATCAAAAATTTTTTCGTTGACTGTACATTTTGTTGATTTCAGTTATCATTTTATGAGTGGTCCCAGTCGCCGGAAGAAAATTAAATATTTTTTACGGATCCGGCGACTGGGACCGCGGTCCTAGTTAATTGCGGTCCGAGTCGCCGGAACCCTCATGAATTCTTTCAAAAACTTTTAATGTAATTAACGATGTAATTTTTGATAATTAATTGAAAATTATATATGAAATGAAAGACAATTAAATGTACAATACAAAGGACAATGGGCATTATTGTATGAGATGCGTCCCAACCCTTGTAACAAGTTGCGACTAGTATAAACCTAATCATTTAAGCTTTTTTATGATTAATATACCAAGTTTTTATAGTAATTGCATGCAGGTCAAAAGTTATTGGGCTTCAAGTGAAAAAAGGTTTATGTTTTAAATAATGCTTTAATCATACTTTATTACATCTTGTGTTACATGTAAACATTTGTACAGTAATCACAGGCAGTAATAGTTATTTTTTGACAGTTATTAATAAACGCACAGTTAATAATGTATAAATAACAAAGAAAATAATACAATTTTAATAATTGTATTATTTCCTTTGTTATTTATATTTTCAAATACATAAATAACAAAGAAATAATACCATTATGTAAGAGTATGGCTTAAACATATGCAAATTGTTTACTGGTACTTTTTATAGTGGTTATTATATATGATAATATCATCCAAAAAGGTCGCGGGTAACAATATGCTTGGCTGATGTCTAGCCCAGGTACCAAATGATACTCATTATGTCAGCACAAGTACCTACTGTTCTTTTTCCTGTTAAACATGAGCAATAATAATGAGCAATTGCATCTCTCACCGTTTCTGCTCTATTTTTTATCAAAATATACGAGTAATAAATCCTACCTGATACATGCCGCGATTTTATCTGCCCCCTCAACAGAATAGCTCCTATGCATATTTCGATTGTGTACATGCCATTTCTTAAGTGTTCACTCAATTAAGACCGGGCGAGTTTTATTTGGTAACTGCCTAATGAAATTAATAAAAGGTCTTCTTCTGTTATTATAGGAAACTGCAACGGTGGGAGAGGGGGTGTTGAGTTAGAATAGGCGCACGGTCGACAGTGTGGTTTTTTTCACTTGTTTTAGACCTTTTGTCATTGAAATACTAATTAATTAAGTTTTATTCAATATTTTTATCAAATAAATTAAACCACTATAACAGTTTCCCTGCACGAGATACAGAGTTACGCCCATACAAAAAAACATAACACTGATTGAGATCTTTCTAACGATATAGGTAGAAAAATGTTACAGCACTTGGGACGAAACCGCTCATTGTTCTTTATTAACAGTCCGCCCCGGCTTCATCCGTGGTACATACATAGCCTATGTCACTCACGGATAACATACCTATCCAACGGGGAAAGAATTTTTGAAATCGGCCCCGTAGTTTTTGAGTTTATCCATTACAAAACAAACAAACAAATAAACAAATATTTTCTCTTTATATTAAGTATAAGTATGATTGATGGCGTCTTCTGTCTGTATAAGTTCTGTCAAATACTTGTTATTTTAACTTTCGAGTACTGGCCAGATATACTTTGACTAATTTAAAAAATAGAACATTTGTACTTGCCAAAAATAAAAAAGAAATGAATTTTTATTCATTTTTAAATATAGAGTGGTCGAAGAAGGAAGATAGAATCGCGGTTATCGCGTTGCACCGCTATGGTTACGCGCCAATAGAGATTATCAAAATTCTGCAAAAGTTGAAAATAACACTACGGTTTGTTTATCGCACTATCAAACGATACATTGAAGATTCAAACTTCAAAGATCGGGAGAGGAGCGGCCGACCTCGCACAGTTAGGACACCAGCGGTCATCAAAGCAGTGAAGGCGCGAATTAAACGAATTCCCTCGCGTAAACAAAAAATCTTAGCTCTTCAGATGGGGCTAAGCAGAATCACGGTTAGAAGAGTGTTAAACGAAGACCTGGGACTACGAGCTTATCGTAAAAAGCCGGACATTTTTTGAACGAGCGTTTGAAAAAAATTAGGCTGGAAAGATCCCGCGCTTTGTTACGGCGGTACGCGGGGAAAAAACATTGCGAAATTTTATTTTCAGATGAAAAAAAATTACCGTTGAAGAAAGTTATAACAAACAAAATGATTAGGTGTATGCCCACAGCAGCGACGAAGCGAGCGCGCGTATTCCGAGGGTCCAGCGTGGGCATTATCCTTCCTCACTCATGGTTTGGCTTGGAGTCTCATATTCAGGCTTAACTGAGGTGGTTTTCTGTGAAAAAGGTGTGAAAACCAGTGCCGCTGTGTACCAAAATACCGTCCTATCGAATATAGTGGAACCTCTTTCTCAAGCAATGTTCAAAAACAGACATTGGATATTCCGACAAGATTCTGCACCAGCTCATAGGGCACGAAGCACGCAAAACTGGTTGACCGCCCATGGAATTGACTTCATCGGGCATGAAGTCTTCTAGTCCAAATTTAAACCCCCTGGACTACAAGATATGGCAATATTTGGAGGAGAAAGTCTGCGCTAAACCTCAAAGGAATTTGGAGTCTCTCTGAGTATCTCTGGTTAAAGCAGCGGCAGAAATAGATATGAATGTGGTGCGTGCTGCGATCGATGACTGGCCGCGTCGATTAAGGGCATGTATTAAAAATGGAGGGGGGCATTTCGGATAATGTAAATAAATTTGTATTGTACATTTAATTGTCTTTCATTTCATATATAATTTTCAATAAATTATCAAAAATTACATCGTTAATTACATTAAAAGTTTTTGAAAGAATTCATGACTTGACTAGATTTATATATATATATATATATATATATATATATATATATATATATATATATATAGTTTTAAATTTTATTTTATTCAATAAACAGTTTTTTATGAATTGTCTGTTTTATTTTTAAAGTAATATTTATATTACTAGAGAAATATCGAAAAAAATCTGATTTCCTTATTTACCTCATAATATGAGAACTATTGGTCCTAAACAGTTCCTTTTACACTTAAATTAAAGCTAAATAACTGCTCTACAACTTAACTTCTATTGACTTTCCTTGTAGGATGAGTATTTTAGACAGTATATCGATCTAAAGTTTAGCCAACTACAAATTTGATAAAATTTGGGAAAAATTGCCCATTTTCGAAATGTCATATCTTGAGATCTTTTAAACATACAGAGCTGGAGTTACACTCATTTTGTTGCTTATTTTGTCTTATTTAAAAGTTTCATAGATGACTTTGCTGCAAAATGCATATTTTAGAAGTTGTTAGCCAAAAACTGAAAAAGGTTCGAAAATTTCGAGGTTTTTCGAGCACCACGAAGTTAGCACAGGTCTTTCGAGGTTGCAAATCTAGATTTGCACCATTGGTATCTATCCTAACAACATCACAAAAAATCAGGACCTTGCGATTTATTGCGACCTAACATGTCTTAGATGACTGACCTATTATTATAGCCAGTATTTACGTGGCACATCACTATTCTGGAGTAAGGTCGCTACACAATGCGGCCCACGCGGGGACTATTTCGGAATCCAGTTGTGCCCGCTTTGCTGCAGGGGAGGGCTGCAGTAGAAGGTCAAGTTTGACAGTGCAGTTTGATGTGACGCTGTCAGTTAATGATGGAGTTACGGCTTGATGGAATGATGATAGATTGTGTACCTGGACTTAAATGAATTTTCAGCCGTGTCGTGGGAAGATTTTGGCCTAGTTATTTGTAATTATAAACTGATTTAGACCGTAACATTGGTTTCGTTAAGTCCTTAATAAATTGTACCTAATTAATGATCTTTGATTTGTTCCACATGTTATTTAATCCTTCAAACACACGTATTTTAGACACAATAGATTAGACAATAGCAGCCCGACAGCCAGCTGTCTGTTGGTCGTTGAAAGGTCTTCATACCACTTATAATGCAGCTTTCATTCAGTGATATTTTTAGAATTGCATCATTCGTTTTAGGGAGTTTTTTTACGTACTAACCAAAAGTCATATAAAATCAATTAAACTCTGATTTTTTTCACTTATATTAGAGCAAACAAAATAGTTGTCTGTCCCTTAATATATATTTTAGGGACAGACAACAATTTTTTACACTTAACTGTTATTCGGGATTTAACGGCACGCGAATAACAGTGAAGTATAAATATGCAACTGGAAAGTTTAAAGTATAACTATTTTTTACATTAAAAAAACACAACAAAATACAAATAAAATAGAAACATAACACATTTAACCGTTTTCATTACCAATCTCAAGAGAATTAGGGTATCCAACAATCTAAAAGCGTGGGCAGACGGCGCGGTCACTATGTTATAAAAAAAAACGTCTAAATAAAACCGCGCGAGTAGATTTATAATAAATTTATTGTCTGCAACACTAACAAGCTTTGGAAATAAAGAAAATTGTTGGAAATGCACTGAGACTTTAGACACACTCATACATTACAGTTACACACACACACACATACAATAAGATTTGTGAGTTTTGTGACGTTAGCTTGCTTTGTACTTCTTGTTAGTAATTTCTTTTTGCAATCGTAGAGTAATATTACGTTATATATTTAATTTAATTTAATATAGGACTTTCCAAACGGCATGCGATCAAAAGAGCTTCAAACAAGATCTTTAAACGTATGAAGTTTAAAAAAAAACTACTTATAAAATAACTAGTTGTCTCCAGCGATTTCACCCACGTCTTTGGTTTCTGCTCCGCTCATGTAAGTCGTAGGGCGATGTTATATAGCCTATAGCCTTACTCAATACATAGGCTATCTAATACTAAAAACAATTCACAACTACAACTAAGAATATCGCGTTTAATCAAACAAACTTTTCAGCTCTATAATAAACATTAGTAGAACATATTTTTCAAAAGATAAAAATAAAACCATTTGACATTCAAATAAACAAATTGTTAGATGAGCGTGCCCTACAATACAATTTATTGACCATGAAACTCATTTGGAACAGATGAAAAATTCTCACAATCGGAAAACTACAAAAAATTCAAAATGAGGTCGTTAACCTGAATCTAGGCATAAAGCCCTATTTTAAAATATTTTTTACAGTAGAAAACTGAGGTAAACATGTCTGCCCTAAATTTATCTTATACATATTTTTAGTCTTTAGGTAAAACTAAAATCCTTGGACTATAAGCCATAGATTATAAATTTATATTACGTAACTACACGTGAGTGTTGTGATGGACCAGCGGTTAAAGAGTCCGCCTGTCATGTTTAGAGTGTGTGGGGTCGAATTAGGGCAATATTATATTCAATCATAATAAATATGCACTTTTTATAGTTTACTAGCTTTTGCCCGCGGCTTCGCTCGCGTTAGAAAGAGACAATAAGTAGCCTATGTTACTCTCCATCCCTTCAACTATCTCCACTTAAAAAATCACGTCAATTCGTCGCTCCGTTTCGCCGTGAAAGAAAGACAAACAGACAGACAGACACACTTTCCCATTTATAATATTAGTATGGATTTTGGACATCACTGACATCGATAAAGGAAAACATCGTGAGGGAACTTGGACTTATAAATGTGAAATTGCCGATGCGTCTTGAACAAGCACAGTGATCAATGCTCGTGCCTTCTCTGTATTAGAAGAGGCCTTTGGACTCTGGTGCCGATTCTCTTGTGCACAAACTAACGTAAATATAAGTTTAGTGCACTCTCTCTTTCCGTTTAATTAAGAAAAGGACAGAAAATCAAATATTAGTTAAGTCCTGTCAAATTTAGACACTCCATAGATAATTTTGACGCAATTTAAAAACATGGCGTCTAAATATACGTCAATTTTCATCAGGCGCTGTCTAATTTGACAGGATTAAACTAAAATGTATCTTCTGTCCTTTTCTTTATGAAATGCAAAGAGAAAGATGCACTTAACTTAAATTTACGTTAGTTTGTGCATAAGAGAATCGGCACCACTGACAGCCTAAAGTTCATAATTAGTGGTTCAGACCATGTTTTTTATCTATTTGTGTGCTTTTTTGTTTCATGATGGCAATCGTATTGATATTGCGGGTTTGCACATTACCATGTGACCTTTTTATATGGTAAGGCCCACGCGACACAAAACGGAAATTCCGCTACAAATCATTTCAGACGGAATGTCGGTGAACACCGCCAAACGAAGTGATATAAATTCGACCTGATTGTTTTTGTCTGTTTGTTTTTTTTTTTTTAATACAAATTCACAATACTTACCTAAAACACACTACCTATTAACACTTTTAGTAATAGTAGTTTATTTAATGTGCTTTTAGTTATAGTAGTTTCTTTTACTATAGCTTTTAGTTATAAATACTTTTAGTAATAGTAGTTACTTTTAGTAATAGTAGAGCTACGAAGACGATAGTTGGATGAAACTAAACGCGCAAATTTTCTATTCAGCCCAAGTGTTCCTATTTTCTTTGTTTACGGAAACAATGTCACAAGTAGTAGAGTTATTGATGTTTACCGTCGCAATCACATGGAAGCAATAAAGTTAACGATAGTACGCTTGTTAGTTTGTCAAGTGCCGATATTAGCTAAAGGCTAAATGATTGCATATTTAGCCGTAATCTAGAGCTTATTAATAACGCTTTTCTCTGGAAACTTATTCATTATTTTTATTAGCATAGTAACCGTAAAGTAGGATTACTCCTTCGAACACACGTGATTTGAGACACAATAAAAAGACAATAGCAACCCGACAGCCGGCTGTCGGTTGGTCGTTGAAAAACAATAATAACCTTCAGGTCAAATCGAGTTTTAAGTTTTGTTTTCTTATTTAATCGGCCTAATTCCTAGAATTACCAATTGCTTTGTAATCTCGTATTTATGAATATGTTAGCCTATTTCGACTTATGGAGCGGAGTGACAAACTACGCAGGTAAAACCGAGGGACAGACAGCTAGTCATCATTCTCTCTAGCCTTAATTCCCAACAATATTAGGCTCGGCATCAATTCTAATCGGCGGGGTTATTACCTATGAAACAGCAATCGGCAATATTTGCGCAGTGATCGCGCGGTCATCGCGCAATTAATCGCTTAACGTCAAAAAAATCGTATTATGTATGAACCGATTGCTAATCGCTCGCTGATTGTTCTAATGCACTTATTGCTACGATGACGATAAAGTAGCAATCGCTGGAACTAATTAAATATCACCTTTAACAAAAAAAACTTAACTTTGCTCTTAAAAACCATACTAAATACGAAACCACCAAACGAAAAATGCATATTTTAGTTAACTGATTGCTCCACAGAGGCAGCACTATCGCTAGATTGCTATTTGACTTGACGTATTTTGAATTGACGTTTATATTGCTAAATTATCGCGAATTGACGTTTATAATGCTAAATTATCGCGATCGCTCGGCTTCTGCAAGATACGTAATCCCAGTGCCGATTCAACTGGATACCAGTGTTTTACATAAAGCGACTGCGATAGACCTCAATAACCCATTGACTGGGTAACACGATACTCATTGGTTTCTCTAATTGTCAGAATTTCTGACTTCTGATTTCCCCCAACGAGTGCCAAAAGCTTAACGAACATTATAAATTTGCCAGAGTGATCTGGTACAAGGAAATCACGCTGTTTTTCGTTCATTCTAATATAGTAAAGGAAAAAAAAAAAAGATAACCGACTTCAAAAACTAAAAGCTCAAAAATAACTATTTCGGAAGTCGGTGGCAACACAAATCGAGCGGCAGAAGAGAATTAAGCCACCGACTTCCGAAATAGTTATTTTTGAGCTTTTAGTTTTTGAAGTCGGTTATCTTTTTTTTTTTAAAGTTTTTTATTTTTTACTTTTTAGTTAGAGTCTCAGTGTCTGACTACATTGTAGAGTAGCTCTCAAAATAAACTTATATAATCTTATAAACTGAAAACGGCTCTAAGCGCGCAAAGGCACAGGATATCCATTAGTGTTATATACTAAAACCTTCCACAGAATGTAATAAAGACTTTTCTGAAAACGGCATCAAAATTAGTATAGCTAAACACGAGATAATCGCAGTCAAACATACAATCGTCTTTGAAAATCTACAATCCAAGAAAGCAAAACGCGATCTATGCGGGCAACGTCACGGGATATCCATTAGTGTTATATACTAAAACCTTCCCCAGAATGTAACAAATACTTTGCTGAAAACCGCATCAAAATCGGTTCAGCCAAACGCGAGATAATCGTGGACAAACATACATACATACATACATACATACAGGTCGAACTGAGAACCTACTTTTTTTTGAAGTCGGTTAAAAATACAAAGTATTTAAAATAACGTTACCTACACACCTGTTACATAATAGTAAATAGTCCTATTATGTCCAATTGGTACTTGATATTGGAACTAGTATCGTACTCGCGTATTTTCCTTGAACATTTTCCTTAAATTCAATAAATTACAATGGATTTGATACCGTTTGATATCACAGTAAATATTATCGTGTAGTGAAACAAATAGTTTGTAAAGTGGATGGTTTAGATATGTGTAAAGTGTTTCATTTGTGTTAATAATGTATCCATACTAGTCTGTCTGTCTGTCTGTCTGTTTGTCTTTCTTTCACGGCAAAACGGAGCGACGGATTGACGTGATTTTTTAAGTGGAGATAGTTGAAGGGATGGAGAGTAACATAGGCTACTTTTTGTCTCTTTCTAACGCGAGCGAAGCCGCGGGCAGAAGCTAGTTGTTAAATAATATGAAGCTTGGAAAGTATTGATTACATTACTAATCCGAGTCTTTTGTAAAATAATCACTTCCTTCATTCGTTTTGTAGATATTATTTATTTCTATAAGTATTCATTTAGTAAAACAATAATTACAATCTGATACTAATTAGTCCAGCTCATTCGACATAACATCTAAGTTCTTGAGCTGTCAATTTTGATAAAGCCTAAGTATAGTAAAATAAAATTATGTATAACTAGTTTAAAAAAAAATTTCTATCAAATAATAATGTTCAATGAGTTCCAATGTCCAATATGGAATTAGATTGCAATAACAGATAAAGAACTGACAAACACATAAATTGTAGAACGTACAAAAAGTACGCAATAGCTTTTCTATACAACACCTACTAGGTACTGTAAATTTTCGCAAACAAAAACGTTCACAGCGCGGCGTACTTCAAAGAAACACAATTACATCACAAGAGTCCTTAATTAATCCATTGTATTCAATTTACCTCCACAAACCCACAAACCTAATATTAAAAGGACAATCGGCATTCTTTCATTCCTATACAGTAAACTGTCTACGTGACCTTCCTATAATGGGCCCCAGGGACGTAAATACACGTCAGACGAGGAAAGTATAAACAAAAGAAATTGTTGGACGTATATAGACGGGCTAAAACACGCCACAATTAAACGATGCCTTGACCTTGCGGGCGCCCTACATCCTAACTTGTACGACGTATGGTGTGAGGGAAGAGTGGCGGGCGGAGAAATGTGTTAAATGAATTTAGAAACGGTGTCGCTTATTTATAATAAAAGTGGCATATTGTCTAGCGCGCTGCTCTGATTGATTGTTGGTTATTTAAATAATTTTAATAGGATAATAAAAATACCTAAATAACGGCCGTGAAATTTTTAGATAATTATGTTTCTTTTTGGTTGAAAACCAAAGAGGAGTGCTTGTTAAACGTGTTGAGCATATCCTACAATACAATACTTTTTTATATTAAGATATCGCGATTATTATCACAGTAGTCATCACATTGAATACAATACAGTGAGACTGGACACGTGTCAATGTGCGGACGTGACCTACGATGTGTACCGTTCCTCTGTTGTTTATGCCTTCTCAAGGTCATTGTCAAGTCTAACAATATCTCAAACATTTCAACAATTCAAGAAACATCTCAACAATAAATATTTAAAGGAATAATTGTGTGTAAATTGAATGGTTTGTCGCCAATTAGTAAGGTGATTTTCCTATTGATTTGTTGTGAGGTTTTCCTATCATTACTTTGTTGTAAATATTAATAATAGTCTTGTAATGTAACGCCAAGAAAAATGAAAGTAAAATAAAAAACTAAAGCTTGACTAAAACAAGAAAAAATATGTAAAAAGTACAGGAATGTAAAAAGTAGGACCGCGTCGACGGCGCGTTAGTGTTCCACGCGCGCCTCAAAGAGAAGGAGTCAGCACAGGAAGGGGCCCAACAGGGCCAACGCCTGCCGGGGTTGCGGAATGTTTATAATAGTTACCGTGACCTCGGAACATAAAGGGCAATCGAAGGAACATGAGTGGGTTTTAGTCAGTAAGAGTCTGACACACCCTCCCGTCGCACCCAGGACGGGAGCAGTCATTGGATGATTTCCCACTCACCAAAAAAAAAAAAAAAAAAGGTCTATGTTGAATCTTAACAAAAGTATAAAGGACCATTTCCGAGGTGACTTAAAAATAAAACACTTTAACAAAATTGCGCACAATTGGCGACAAAATTGCTTATTCAAACTAAAATTATAAATGAGAAAGTGTGTCTATCTATAGATAGATGAAAGAATGGAGAATGGAATGACATAGACTATTTTTGTTTCTTTCTAACACGAACCAAGCCGCGGGCAAAAGTTAGTAAAAAATAAAGACGCATTGATATGTCCAATTTTGTAGTCGGTTGACTACAACCGCGATTTTCAGAGGACCTAAGAACTGAAAACTCTCAGTATTGCTAGGTGTTTATATTTAGGTTGAATATGCCCCCGCTGTCAGTCTACAGCTTGTGCCGAAAGAGTGAATACTGAAGTTCCTTTTAAAAGATCGTCACACATGCGTGACATTGTGACGTTGTCGGTCACAAGCCACTAGTGTTTACGGCCTGGCATGCGACAAGATACTATTCGTTTTTATTAAGGACATATCTAGCACAGGGACGAGCTGTGATTTTGTGGAGCTCTGAACTACCATTCGTTAGGGGCCAGCCTTATTAATAGGAGAAATTGTTATTACTTTCATAATTATAAAGAAAGGTAAATTTTGAACATTACAGACAAAGATCTGTCTCTCTGATGCAGCTACATGCTGAGGTAGGTGCTTTTTCTGGCCTCGCACAGGCTTTATATTGTAAGCTTTGTCCGTTTGTTGTTATTGTTTTTAATTGTGTGTCTGTGTGTCCCCAGAATAAATGTGTTTTCTTTCTTTCAAAATACTATGCGATTTTTAAGAGTATTTTAATTTTAGCCTATCTTTTAACGTTATTCTAATTACATAGGTTACATTGTTGTTTTAATTTTTCATTGGGAGTGGTCCGTTTTCACGTAGCTCTCGCTGCACCCCAAAATATCGTCCTAGATCCGTCCCTGCTCTATCGTTGTTACTAGACAAGTTACGATTTGTTCTAGAAATAAGACTTATTGTATGAGGTTACAGGTGCGTGGGATGACATCTAACAGTATGATTGGCCTAATTTTAAGAAGACAACAAAATAATCAAGATTATGTTTGGAGATTATAAATAAGTGGTGCCTTGGAGCTATTTCTGTTGGAAAATTTTGGTATGTTTATCTAGCACACTAGATTTTGTTTGAGACTTTGTCCGCAAAAAATCAAATTCAACATTCAGTCAGCTTTTTCTCATAAAAAAACTTAATATCTTGTTTTTTTTTATTTGGAAGCTCGGTACCTATAATTTTAATTATTTTAGCCTATTATGTGATAAATATCTCCCATCATTACATTGTTGTTTGCCTTTTGCCTAACATTAGTCACCACGCTTGTTCATGGCGGTTCGGCAACTTCGGACTTTTTTCGGAAAGTTAAGTTTTCCTCGCGATGTTATCTTCACCAAATTAATCAAAACTTAGACTGCTTGATATTCTTATTTAATACTTGCTTCGGAATCCACTGCTCCAAACTTAAGACGCAGACGCCTAACCACTGGACCAATATAAGGTTACCTACCTTTAAATAAAATGTTTATTCATAGTACAAGACTCACACAAATGACAGTGACCATGAATAATTACAAGCTTTAAGAATTCCAAACACGGTATTGTCCGCGGTCGTTACATAAGTCTTAAGTGTGACAAATCTGACTAATAACGACAATGTGACTTGTGACAAACTGACAAGCAGACGCGCCCACTGCTTCCCGTAACTAGTGAAGCGATTTGGACCAGTTTTTTTGCATTAGTGGACCGAATTTGATGTCACACTACTTTATTAATTTAAAAAAGATAAATATTATATTTCAGCTATACTAAAATTATGAAGCTAAAGAGTTTGTATGATTCGGCGCGCTAATTTTAGGAACTACGAGTAATGATGAACTAATAAATAGTAAAAAAAAAATATTATAAGATAGCCAATTTATCAAAGAAGACCCAAAACCCAATCTGGATAAAACCGCGGAGAAACGAACCACACCTTTGGCAACAGTGCTGTAAATTAAATGTTATTTTATTGTCAAAATAAACCTCCCCAGATGTTTATAGACGCTTTTGCTGTTACTCTAAGTGTACGAACTAAGTGAAGAGCGTTCAGCGGAGCGTTGAGCGGAGCGTGATGTTCTCGCGCCGCTCAGCCGCCTCTCAGGACACCTACGTGTTGCGTCTGTTTGATATGGACGCCGTACGCCCCGCCCCGCTGGACGCTCGATTTGAGCCGGCACTCAGACCCTACACTTACCTATCGTTAGATAATAACTATTATACATTACAATTCACCAAATATTACTTAAGATTTAAAATCAGATTTTATGATTAATGAAGTAGATATTTTAAAAAGTTGTACCCATCTGATAAAAATAAAATCATTGGATCACCATTAATTTTTGCGTAACTTACCTACCTACATAATATAATCGTTTAGCAAAAAGGGTTTTCGTGTAGTTAAATTGAAGCCAGTTTCCTGTGAAGCATATAACCAGTAACATGCATTAATAATGAACAACATCTCTTACAAATCAAGTAAAAATACAGATAAAGAAATAAGATTTATACTTACGCCGATATTAATAAAAGTTACTTAAGAAATGCTTCGGCTAAGCAGAGACGGAAAATAGCTTTAAACCAAATAAGCCCAAATGTTAAGGAGCCTAACTTGTGGGATTGTATTCGGGCTTTGATTACAGGACAATCTAAAGCAACCCATCCCTTTGTGTGCGAATCCGACGGTCTGAACCTCATACTTTATCTCTAAGACAACAAAGTCAAATACACACATCAAAAGTGTCTAGGGATATTTTAATTAAACCTAAATAACTAAAATTCTATTAACTTTTTGTTAAGACACCTACACTTTAAAATAAACCTTGTTTAATTGCCTATCTAATCTGATAATAAACTTTTAGATAAAACTAAATTAAAAAAAAAACTTAGAAGAAGAGGAAAAACTCCACAAAATTTCAATTTAACTTTATTTTTGAATTTTCAAAACCTAAACAACAAAACAATTTTTTTTTATAAAAATTGTTGAAAACTTAAAATTAATAATTCGTGGATCCACCTAAGACTCTCCTGACACATCTGGAGCGGTTCTGCATACTCAAAACAAGGGTGTCAATATCCTGTTGTGGAATACTGTCCCAAATCCTGCTAAGATGCAAGAAAAGCTGGTTTTGATGCACAATATCAACAGGGAAATTCCTACGAGCTCTTCTCTGAAGCATATTCCAGGCATGCTCCATAGGATTTAAGTCAGGGGATTGTGCAGGCCGGTCTAAAGCTTGGATAACATGCTGTTGTAACCAACTTGTAACGATACGCGCCGTATGTGGACGGGCATTGTCGTGCATTAGCTGGAAATTTTGTCCCATTTGCTGTTTGTGGGGCAAGATTACAGGCTCTAGCACCTCATCTCGGTATTTTCGAGCAGTCATATTGCCTTGTATCCAAACGAGGTCCGTTCTACCGCCGAGACGAATTCCTGCCCAAACCATAATCGTGCCACCTTAATATGCATGAACTTGTTGTGGGTGCTGCAGTCGATTCCAACGTCCAGGTTTTCTCCAAACGCGTACTCTTCGCGAATCAGGATGAAATCCAAACCTAGATTCATCAGTGAAAAGCACAAGTGACCATTGAGAATGGTTCCAGTTTTCGTGTGCAATAGCCCATTGTAATCTTCTTCCTCGATTACCTCTCCTTAGTGCTGATACCCAAAATGGCCTACAAGCACGTAGATTGACTTCATGCAGTCGCCTTCTCAAAGTTTGACCGCTTACCAGCAAACCATACTCTCTCTGTAGCCTTTGAACCAATTGCATCGCCGCTGCATTTAGTTGACTTCGTGCAGCATTTACTATGAATCGGTCCTGTACATGTGTTGTAATGCGTTGAGGTCCTCGGTGCCGTTCCACCACTTCCTCCGTGACACGATAACATGACCAAAGCCTGGATATAACGCTCTGACTGGTCTTCATGGCTTCAGAAACGGCAATTATGGGACAGTATTCCACAACAGGATATTGACACCCTTGTTTTGAGTATGCAGAACCGCTGCAGATGTGTCAGGAGAGTCTTAGGTGGATCCACGGAATATTAATTTTAAGTTTTCAAGATTTTTTATAAAAAAAATTGTTGTTTTGTTTAAGTTTTGATGTTTCAAAAATAAAGTTAAGATTGAAATTTTGTTTGAGTTTTTCCTCTTCTTCTAAGTTTTTTTTAAATTTAACTTTATCTAAAAGTTTATTATCAGGATAAATAGTCTATTAAACAAGGTTTATTTTAATGTGTACATGTTATAACAAAAAGTTAATAGAATTTTAGTAATTTAGGTTTAATTGAAATATCCCTAGACACTTTTGATGTGTGTATTTTGAAAAATATACCCTTACACGGATAAGCTTATAAGAATGGGATTCTTTAAGTATGAGTCCGAATCGCACTTTACTAGCTTTTTATTTATTCAAATTGGTTTAGTATTTTTTGAGATTATCGTCTTCAAACAACCTCTTCAGCTTTATAACGCTAATAAAGATCTCAATTTACACATGAGCTATTATTAAAAGAAACATGTGACAATTACAAGAATTATAGCCAAGGTACCTAAATCTAAGTTCTTAAAATAAATCTGAACACAACATCGCTAATAAACAACTGTATAAAAACTATTTTTATGTTTAAAATCATTGTTATTCTTTCTCCGTTTCCATTTGAATATATTTTCAGGCGCCCATTGCATTCCCTATTTTTTACATTCTATTCTGTTTAATTTTACGTATTGACTAGCTACTTATCGCGTTTTTGTCGCCTTGTTAGTAAATATATCATAAACTAGCTCTTGCCCGCGACTTCATTCGCGTGAAATAGTTCCTGTTCCCCGGGGATTTCCAGGATGAAAACTATCCTATGTCCTTTCTCGGGTGTCAGACTTTATCTGTACTAAATTTCATTCAGTGGTTTAGGCGTGAAGAAGAGACAGACAGATAGACAGAGTTACTTTCGCATTTACAATATTATAGTACGGATTCATAGAAGTAAACCTAAAAACTAATATAACGTAATAAAGTAACTTGTAACGAATTGTCAGAATCGGGCTAGACTCTTCGGCGTTATATTGTAAGTCACGATTATAATACAATATCTACTGAATGTGCCTGACTGTTTGGGCGTGAAACACAAAAACAAACCAACCAATTTTGATATAATTTTCACTAATGAATAGGGATAAAATTTCTGGCGTGCGTCGCGTAAACTTATAGACTTTTATGAAAACAATAAAGTACTCTGAATATTTTTTAAAGATTAATAAAATAATAAAAAGGATCTAATATACCATATCAACAACATGTCTATTTCCTACCTCACAAACGAAGATACGGGCAAAACCTAGTACAGAAACAAAAAATGACAACGGATATATGCTGATTTGTATGTTACTGACGTTTAAAGCGTTGATGACCAAATAGAGACCGTATGAATTGGGACGAGCGCCTATTTTTGATTAAGAAGTCTTGTGATGTCATAGCTTAAATTTAATCAAACGGTATCCTAGTTATCGTTGTTTATCAGGCTTTGCATTCAACGTTCAAGGCGAGGTTCTTAAGCTAGTATTATCATGACATAAACAATGATGATGAATGTAGTGTCTATGAGTGTCTTTATGCAAATCTTTATTAGGATTCGCTCGATGTTCAGTGTCCCATTGATTGCGCAACACACTGACTATTTTAACTTTTAAATGACGGATTTTTGTAAACAGACTTGACTAATACAGAGCTTGGAGATTCTTAAGCGGTCGTCCATGTAGAATGTATGCATAAATATAATTTAATATATCAATGAGTCAACGATGCTGATAATCTTAGGTGTCGAAGCTACAAACGGCAAATCGACGCAATGAGAATTCTAATCGCAGAAATTGGCAAAGTCTAACCTCTCAAATAATTAGGTATTACCACCAAGCAGTTGAGAGTGATCAGTGAATTGAGTGATTGTGATTGATTAATAGTTGTTAGTCCCTTAAACTAAAAGGTTAGGTTAGGTTAGGAGTTTAACGTCTCATAGAATATCAATAAATTTTGTTAAATATTTAACATCACGGTTAATATTAGAACGGTAATCAGCTCTTTTAACGCGATATTAAAGACTAAAATAGCGCGCATTTACAACACAGGTGTTTCCTTAAAGGAAAATTATCTGTTTTGACCGTTCAAATTACATTAGCATTAGTATCCGTTCCAAGGTAATTAACTTTAGGTTTACCTGCAAATATTAATGATGTTGATTTGTTTTGTTACAGTCTACCAAAGCAGAAGCCCCCGCTGTATGCAACAGCTGTAACTCTGTGATCAATGGAAGGGTGAGTATTCTAATATTATCATCATTATCATTAGCAGCAACTTTTTAATTGTCTAATGCTGGGTGTAAGTGTTCTCTGATTGTAGCTTCAGTTGCGTGGTCTATTAAAGGCCCATCTTGATCTAGGTATAAGGTAGCTGTTGTTCTTTGGAAATTATTATTTTTATCATAATTTGGACAGCTCAATAAATTAGAAGAATTTTCTCCGAAATGTTTAGAAATGTACTGTGTAAATAAAAATATAACTTTTATTTTTGAGTCACATGGACACATTCAAATAGATAAGAAACGAGTATCTTCTCTATGTAAATGACAAGTAACTAAACTGCTCAAGTTATTTTCTTGAAGACTGTATCAACAGCGTGATCCATAGGAATAATATGGTGTACTTAATCCTATTTGAGTGAACAATTATTAATGATCTCACCTGAGATTTGGATTTATAAATATTTTTGAAATTATATAGCAATCGACCGATTTAATATAGAACTTGCAATAAAAGGAAAATTGTGCAGTAGATCAATTTGTTTCTCAGAGTCGGTTATATACATATAGTGATATCGTTTCTTAATGCATTTATTTGGAAGAGAAGATACAGATAAGAATTAAAAAATATAAAACAATACAAAACAAGAAGCAGAATCAAAGTCACCGACTTCCGAAAGCAAAGTTATTATTATCTATGCAATTTTTTAAGACGATGACACAAAAATTGTATGGTACGTGATTTCCGTACAGTGCCTTAAAAGGTATCTATTCATTTGTGCACTCGGCACCAGACTAAGTATCGTGTAAGTACCTACAACGCTGTTGTCCATAATAATTCGATATCAGTGATAAGTCTTTGATACCAGTCGATAAGTTTACGTGACATGTAGCAATATTGTCAACTCGAGTTTATTAGAAATTGATTAAGGGGGCTCGAGTACCTGGTATTTGTTGTGTGAAGGTCGTTTGTGAATGAAACGATGGACGATAAGAGCTGAAGCCAACTGAACATTTTGATGAGCAAACAAAGTGCGATAAAGATCAGATTATGTTAATGCAAAAAATGCCGAAACAACAGCCAGTTATTGTGTAATCGGAAACTCATAACTTGGTTGTATTAATAATGAATACAACAATTGATGTACCCAAGATAAAGCTTAACGTTTAGTAGAGGGGATACCCTATAAAAAAGCAATTGAACTTATAGTAATGAAGAAATACATTCAAAGAGACATGTAATAAAAGAGAAAAATCCTGGAGTGCTGAATAGAGATAACATTTCTAGAAATATAACGCAAATATATCTCAATGCTGAGCCCAAGGGCTTTAATACGCAACCATTTATACAAAAAGATGAAATGAAGTACAGAAGTCTTAAATTAATATTAGTAAACCCAACACAGAAGGTTCTGAATAATTTGGTGTATATAGATCTGATTGGTAGTCATATTGTGTAAAACACTGAATTAAAAATCAAAGCTGGAACCAGTTAGACAGGAACGCTGCATATATTATTGTTTATAGTTAGAAGAAGACTAGAGATAATGATACCTATTTCTGAAGAAAGTATAAGTTAAAAGCAAAACAAAACAATCTCAATGAAAGTAACAATCGCACGCTTGTAGATGTCATAGCGGTCAAGGTGGGTAGGATGCTCCGGTAATTAGTTGGCAACAACAACTACACACAAAGCTCTGGGAAACCTGATGATAGATTTCGTTGAAGAGAGAAATACTACAAATGTCATGTCTAAAATAAGACTTTTACGAAACGAAAAGCTTCTTTAAAATATGGATCGAATTCTTGAATATGGTTCTAAGAGGCAAAGTATTTATTAAGTTATGTATATAATGCACATTTAACGTGATTTGTAATGTAAAAAGATATTGAAATTATATTATTTTTTGTGAAGATTTTAAAAAAGCAAGAGCTAAATAAATAACTATTAATATAAATTAACTATTGACGAAAAACGATAAGTTAATAAAACCCCCTCCAGCGAAAGTAGAAGTAATCTAAAAAAACTGTAAAGTTCACACTATATGGACATCGATAAAAATACACAAACCACGTGGTCAAGCGCGATCGTTAAAATAGATATGCTTTACGTAACAAAGGTAAACAAAACGCGTTGTACTTACAAAGAATTCGAAATAGATGAAAGAACTATGTGTTTTTTATTTTAGTAGAGGATAAAACATTCGATTAGTCAATAGGTTGGTGTATCTATATTATTTCAGTTGGTTTTAATTGGTGTATCCGATAGTAGAAGCTATAGCAAATAAAGATGGAAGTGATGAAAAGCTCAATTTTGTTACTATTACAGTATTTACGGTAAAAATAATAAACAAGACTCAAAGAATGTTGCGATAGTAACCCACCGAGGCGAGAAATAAAGACCAGTTTTATGGGAATCTTTGGGAAATTATGCATTAAGGAAACTGCGGTTAACCTGAGAATCCTATTTCATGAGAGTTAAACTATTAAAGTAAAGATAGTGACTTTTCTCGAGTTTTATGATGTGATGATGAAATGACGACTTTTAACTACTATGAGATGTTGTACATAAATAATAACGTGAATGAGGTTAAAGATTCACATAATTTTAGGTGAGGGTTTTAGTCATAAAAATTGGATTTGAATTGTCGAATACTACGACGGTCATTTACATACTGCATCAGTTATTTTTTATGTGTTCTTCGACTACACCGTTGACATCTAAATTCGATTCAAAGGTCAGATACAATGTTATAAAGGCTCTCTATTAAGAAATTATTAGTGGCAGCCTAAAGTCGGTGGCGTGAAAGCATTTAAAGCTGCTGTATCTAAGTGTTATGACCAACGGGTCCGCCTGATCTCTTCCTATTCGTATTAGAATGCCGTTTTGTGGTCAATCAATTTAGTCGGGAGAAATTTTCATCTGCACTATCTAAATTCAATTGTGGTCGGTGCAGTTGTTCATCTGCCTTTTTTATTAAACTATTAGCTGTCATCACCATATCAACTTTCTCACATAACATCTCTGTTTATGTGCTTTTGTTATCAAATTCTATTAGCTATCTTTTACACATTTCATCTTTCATTTCTTTATACCTTTTCCTTATCTACATTTTTCTCCACAGATAGTAACAGCCCTAAACAAGAAGTGGCACCCTGAACACTTCACGTGCAACACATGCCGCAAGCCGATAGATGGCGCCAAGTTCCACCAGCACGATGGAGGCGTCCACTGCGTTCCCTGCTTCGCTGCCCACCATAGTCCCAGGTGTCACGGATGCGGGGAGCCTATTACTGACGTGAGTTCAGCTTTTAAGTTTAGTTTTTTTTAGTGCAGTCATCGTCTATCTGTCAATTTCAAATACTGTCCGTATGTATGCTATTTACTTCAAAATAGTTCACGGTTCCGAATCAAAATCAAAAGTCTGACCCATCTAACCAAAGGGTATCGTGTCGCCCAATGACTGGATTGTGGAGGTCTGATAGGCAGTCGCTTATCGTAAAACATTATATCCAGCTGAATGCGGTTTGCCTGGAAGCTGGCTCCAACATAGTTGGGAAAAGGCTAGGGTGATGAGTTTCTGAATAAATGTCTGTTTACCACTGGGCCACCACGACAATCGTAAAAACTTAAACAATGATAAAAGTCAATCGAGATTAACACAGATATTTATTATAGAATCAATCAATTAATCCAAATACAGCACTCAGCCTAACAGCTTTATCTAGAAGCCAACGACCGTATAAAATAAGTTAAGAGACCTCTGAATCCCCAGTGGATGATGACTGGTCATGACGTCACAGCGGCCATATTTGAATTAGTAAGTCAGGAGGCTCGCCCACAAGCCCACGACCCGCTAATATAGACATACATTGATGAAGTAATTCAGTTCGAAGTCGTAAAATTGTAACTAACGCTAATAAGCAAATAAAAAAAATTGTTGTGACTGTTTGTAATAGTAATAATATTGCAGTTTTTTTATGATTGCATATGCATATTTACATGATACAGATACTAATATAACAATAAAAAAATGACTTCCTACTCTCTGTTTGTTCCGGGTAATCTCCTAAACCGCTGGACCAATATTGATAAGCCTTTCGTAGGGCAGAAAGCTAATGACATTAGCAGGAAAACAAACTTCTGGAAAAAGCTTCAGAGTTGCGGAAAAAAAACGCCTTTTGTGCAGAGCTCAAGTCCTCGTGGGTGAAACCGCGGTACATCTACTGTAGACATACATATAGATGAAGTAATTGAGCTCGAAGTCGTAAAACTGTGAAAACTAACGCTAATGGTTCTATAAAGCTCTTTATACGAGGTGTTTCCCGAGCATTGAGAGGCGCGAATTTCCATTAATCGTAGGTGAGAATTAACAGGCGTTATAACGGACTAGTGTTTACATGAGTAATGTTACTAGATTTTATTACGGAGACTTGGATATTTTCGGGATTTATTGCGAGTACTGTTTTTATATGTAATCGTTGTCCATTGGGTCGTAGACACCAGGATCATTACCCAATTATTAATATAATTTATCTGTAGCATATAAAAATAACGTAGCTATGTACATGGTGATTTTTATTTTATTAGATCATTTTATTTCCGATATTAACCCTAAAAATATAATAACATAGAAACAATCTTTTCTCTATTTATCATTAGTGTAGGTGAGCTGTCAAAATGATTTCCATTTTTATGGTGTGTTATAGAATTATTGGCTAATCTTTATAATATCTTTTATCCAATTTTGATACGCAGTAAAAATGTTGATGCTTAATAATGTCTTCTTTATGATAATATCCTAGTCAATGTCTAGCTAGTGGTTAAGGCGCCTCTGTTGTTAGAGGTTGTGAGTCCAAATCCGAGCAAGTACCAATGTGACTTCAATTCATATGTACTTCTTAAGTTTATCTTGGACATCGTTGACATCCCGTGCCTCGGAAAGCACCTAAACCCGCTAGTCCTGGTTGGCATTCGTAAAACTTAAATAGTCGTAAAACACAGATATGCAGCTGAATCCGGTTAGCTGGAAAGTGCGGGACTGTAATGCGGACTTGCCTCCGCATGCGGGCCACCCGGGGGGATTTACATATTCTGCGTGTGGCTCGCAATAAGCATTGCGACCTGCCTGCATGCGGGCACAAAACCCGCATGATAATGAAAAGCCCTATGATCATAAAACACAGGAAAATCGCTGCAGATTATCGGCGACGTAAATTCGTTTAAAGAGGCGTAGGCCTAATGTGTAAATTACACAAATAATTATTACTTCAAACTGCTCCAGTAATAAAGATGTGAAGTGATTCATGATACGTTGGCAGACAAAATGTTTGGGTGTGAATTACTCATGTTTCAAATCGTTTTGCCTTATACGGCGTTCAGCCGAGCGGTATTGAATGGTGTTTCTGGAATGTACGGACAATTCCATAAGCGTTTGTTTGTTTGTCATGGGGATTTATTTATAGATTTTTGTGTTAGGTATTCAATAGTTATAAAAGTCAGTTTTTATATAAATAACATAATACGCGTTAAGTCTTTGTTAACCACTTGGCTGTTATAAGTTGTAGCGTTATGTTATATGTACATATGTATAGCCTTTAATTTATCAGATATAAATGTGTTAGGTAAGTCGAGGGACATTAATATATGCTTACATAAGACTAATAAATATGTAAATAATAATAAAATAGTATAAAATCGAAAGTATAAAGCAAACCGTATTTGAATTATCGCAATAAGGCACTCAAAGTCTTAAAAAACTTATCTATAAGAGAGTGAAGTATGTATGATCCGTTCTTCTTCTTTCAATATGTCTCCCTATTCTTGCATAACACGGTGTATATGAGCTATGTGAAGGTAAAGATCAAATCAATAATAAGAATAATGCCTAAGAATAGTGCGATCTATTTGTGTTTTACTCAGACATATTAAGAGTAAGAACTTTAGTGTTTTTTTTAATGATTATTCAAGACAAAATCTATAATTCAACCCCCTTAAATGACGCAAAATCACTAAGGGTTTAACTCTCCCGTCCTGAGTACAGGCCCAGAGACTAGACCTAGACTTAATCCGGTAATTGACACTATCATCAATTGACGTACTTTTTATGAGCTGTCAAAACGTAATTCTCCAATAGACTTTGTATGCCAATACCAGCTTGTGACGTCACAAGCTAGCAACCCTATTGACTAACTATTTATTGATTTTAAAGCAATTAAAAATCCAATTTTACAGTAAATTAAAAACAAATCCGATGCTTAGGACTAATAAAAAGATAGGTTTTATAAAAAATATGTCTTAGATTTATCGGTTAATAGTGTCAAATACCGTATTCTACACAAACATACTAAGCAAGTACCTACCTATTTTTTTTCTCTGTGCTATCAATATGTAAATAAGTTCATACTTCAAGGCCATAGATTAGTTCTGCTTTATGGCCGATTGAGTGACTCACTTATTGTTTACAACTTCGTTTATCTTCTTAGCGCAAGATCTAATTGATTTTTAATAGCCCTGTTATATGTATTTGCTTTTATTTTGTTTTTTTTTGGTGAGTGGGAAATCATCAAATTACTGCTCCCGTCCTAGGTGCGGCGGGAGGGCGTGTCAGACTTTTACTGACTAAAACCCACTCATGTTCCTTCGATTGCCCTTTATGTACCAGGGTCACGGTAACTATTATAAACATTCCGCAACCCCGGCAGGCGTTGGCCCTGTTGGGCCCCTTCCTGTGCTGACTTCTTCTCTTTGAGGCGCGCGTGGAACACTAACGCGCCGTCGATATGTATTTGCTTGACAACTAAGTTTTTTTCTCTTAAGGTCATTAAGTTTATGCGGAAAATATAATACCGCTTCTTCTATGAATTTACTGAAAATTTGAAAACTGTTAACCAATTTATTTCCGTTTTTGTAGAGAGATATTCATGAGGATTTCCCTACGCTAAAAAAACAAATTCCTCTAATTTTCCTCACAATTTTTGTCCCTAAGTTTAGATTTTTGATACAATTTCTTTTTGGTCTGTACTTTTTACATAATTTTTCTTGTTTTAGTCAAGCTTTAGTTTTTTATTTTACTTTCATTTTTCTTGGCGTTACATTACAAGACTATTATTAATATTTACAACAGAGTAATGATAGGAAAACCTCACGACAAATCAATAGGAAAATCACCTTACTAAGTGGCGACAAACCATTCAATTTACACACAATTATTCCTTTAAATATTTATTGTTGAGATGTTTCTTGAATTGTTGACATGTTTGAGATATTGTTAGACTTGACAATGACCTTGAGAAGGCATAAACAACAGAGGAACGGTACACATCGTAGGTCACGTCCGCACATTGACACGTGTCCAGTCTAACTGTATTGTTATTGTGTCCATCGTAGTGACAGATTATCTAGATCTAAACTTACAACAAACCCCTTATATTTTACTAGCTTTTGCCCGCGACTTCGTCCGCGTGGAATAGTTCCCGTTCCCGAGGGATTTTCGGGATGAAAACTATTCTATGTCCTTTATTGGGTCCCAGACTATATCTGTGCCAACTTTCATTCAAATCGGTTCAGTGGTTTAGGCGTGAAGAAGGGACAGACAGACAGAAAGACAGACAGAGTTACTTTCGCATTTATAATATTATAGTACGGACTAGCGACCCGCTCTAGCTTCACATACAAATCTTTGAATTTTTCGACTTTTCTGTACTATAACATCAATGAAAAATGCATTATGAACCTTCTTCTTCAGAATCACTCTCTGTATGAATAAAAACCGCAACAAAAGGCGCCTCTAACCTTTTTAAAGGCTATGTTACAGGTTCGATACCGGGGGCGGGGTAGTAGTAAGAATTCATAAGTTTGTGTTGAATCGTCAACCGTCGTCTAAAAGGCTTAGGAAACTTCTTTGGCCTGTAGTAAGACAATTATTATCTAAATTCACGCTAGCAAAACCAGTAAGCTAGTCTAGCTTGCAAACATATTTCAATTTACTTTTGCCAAGGAGATCTACAAACAACGCATTTTAATTACAAAGCTGTATTCCTTCCACACTTTATTAATTAGTTAGTTGAGTGCCATCGTTTAGTTGAGTACTAAATGACGCACTCTTGCGCATATATGTACATACAAAATTATTTTTGATGTAGCGTTGTGTGTGGCACATAAGCGAGATTGATTGAATGCATTAGATTTATGAAATTTTTATATGAAACTAGCTTCAGGTCATCATCTCCCTAGCCTTTTTCCTAACTGTGTTGGGGTCGGCTGCCAGCCTAGGTAGGCAGGTAAAAGGCATCTTCTCATACATAGAAGGCACGAGCATTGATCACAACGCATGCTCAAGGCGGTTTGGCAATTTCGGACTTATATATATTATTAATCATAAGTCTAGTCCTCATCATCATCTCCCTAGCCTTTTTCCCAACCGTGTTGGGGTCGGCTGCCAGCCTAACCGGATTCAGCTGGATACCGGTGTTTTACGTGGAGCGACTGCCTATCTGAGCTCCACAACCCAGTAACTGGGCGACACGATACCTCTTGGTTAGACTGGTCATAGTTTCTGGCTAACCAGTAACGATTGTCAAAATTCTACGAATGACAACCGGGACCAACGGCTTTACGTGCTTTCCGAGGCACGAGATGTCAGTGATGTCTAAGATAAACTTTAGAAAGCACATATGAATTGAAAAAGTCACATTGGTACTTGCCCGGATTCGAACCCACAACCTCTTACACGAGAGGCGGGCGCCTTATCCACTGGGCCATCACGACACACTTTAGATACCTCATAAATAAAGTAAAAAAAAACTTTTTTAACACAAAAATAACTTATATTTCGGAAATGGCCGGCATCAGTTCTGTTTGTTTTTTTACATTGTTACCGACTCTTTTTTTTAATCGGCTAAACATTCTTAAATTTTTACTTTTTATCATAAAAATAGTAGTACCGGCCTATTACTGTTCCACTGTGTGGGTGTCTTCTCACACAGAGATGACCAGAGCTATGATCACCACGCTTGCTCACAGCAGATGGGCAATAGAACACTTATGTATATTAGTTGCAAGTTTAGGTTTCCTCACGATGGTTTCCTTAACCGGTGTCAATGTCTTATTGACATAATTCTATGTACTAAACTTGATGAAAATGAATCAGATTATGACAAATGTATTATAAGTGGAACAATAGTATAGGTTAATAGTCCAATTGATAGCCTACTTGTAAGTTAACTTGGGCTAGGGAAATATGACATTGTCATTTTGAACTGTGGATATTAAATTTATTTATTTATATTTTCTTTTCGTCGGAAAACTTACAGTTGAATGAGGTAAGATGATGAGAGTTACAAAGTTAAGGCCAATTACAAGTTAGGTAGTTAGTTACAATGACGTATAAACTGTTATTTGTTTTTTTAACTGAGACGTAAAGGGGGTCATTGTACTTTAATTATGAAAAAATACATGACTGTGTTTTAACGATCGAAACTTTAAGTTTCGAGTAGCGAAACTGAGTTATAATAGACCACGAGTGTCTGACGAGAAAGAGATGACAGACTGATATTTTTATAATCATTGGATGCTGGATAAATGTAGGCTAAAATAGTGCAACGCTCCCCTAAAACGGGGAGACTAGGTCGCGCAGGACAAGTAGAAGACGGTGAAACGAAGTTGACGGATTCTTACAAAATTAGAAGGAGGAAGCGAGAGATCGCTATAGATAGAAAGAGTGGAGGGAGACCTCGATCAGGAGTGTAATAAACACAATACTTTGCATGGGCAGCAAGCTGAAGTTCCATTAGATGATAAATGGTACCCGCCGCCTAAAGCCATCTGCAATATCAAAGGTGTGCAAAACGTAGCCACCTGAAGACGTTTGCAATACTAACTAAAAGCCTACCATCTCGATCAGAGAACTTTACCGGTTCCAATACCCCTGAAATTGAAAACACAGTAATGCTGATTTGTAGGTTTACGCTGAAGTAAGTGTGTGTAGTGTAAGTTCTTAAGTAGGTCTGCTTGTAGTATAGGTTTAAGCGCAAGTGTAGTTTAACTTGTTATAACTCTTATTATATTTTTTTTAAATGACATCATTAAAACAAAGTTATCACGTGCTGCAAATCACAAAATTTGCATAATTTAACGCAGTATTACAAATACTACATCTGACCTTTTTGAAGGATGTCACCGTACAGTCAGTGCTAATCCTTATACGGTAGCATTTCTTAACCTGTGACCGATTGTGTGTTGTGACCTTTAAGAAGGTGTACCTAGCATGGATAGCATATATTTTATTATGAAGATAGATATGCATGGCACGGGTCCTAAGACTGGGAACCAGTGGCAAGTTGCCAAAACCTATGACCTTTTGGAAGGACATAATTTATTTAATATTCGGCGCATATCCTTAGAGGTATTGCAACTCATTATTAATTTGTAAAATGTAATTGTGCGACGTGCTGTCTGCTCGTGGCGTCGCTTTGATTTATATTGTGTCAGCCCATAGGAAGCGGCACTTTTTACTGAATGAATGTTCTTGATAACGTGTTAAGAAAATTTCATGATCATTTGAGAAACAGTTTAGACATGAACTCGTAACTAAAAAACTACTGAGCTGGTCCTGTATCGGTCCTTCTCTTATCTTACAATAGTAACCAAATCGTAACTCGAACTATTACCACAGATTACTAAATAGTTACTTCGTAACAGATACATCACTCCAATACAAAAACGAAAATACCTACGCTATAATAGCCTACAAAATTATAAATTATATACCAGCTGTTTGCAGCGAGGAGAAATACGTTGTTACTAAAACAAAATTATTAATTTAGTCAAAAGTATATAGATTACTTGAATTGGTAACTCTCATTATATGACCACACATACCTACATATTAACTATGTTATTATATAATATGACGTGTGACAAAGGCCAGGTGAATCACACCGGTCAGGGTCTTCCGCGGACCCTACATGGCAGGCTACGAGTAGCGAAAGTATATTTGTCATACCACCCACGATGGTAGCCATAACATATTAAAGGTTTATGCTAACCTAGCTTTTGCACGCGACTCTGACCACGTGGGAGTCAAAGACCCGATGATATTGTGTTGTCACAATCTACAGATCTATCAACCTGTGAACTACTGCCCAGAATGAAAGGACTACTGGATTCTTATGGGTGAATATGGTGCCGATTCTCTTGTTCACAAACTAACGTAAATTTAAGTTAAGTGCATCTTTCTCTTTCCATTTAATTAAGAAAACGACAGAAGATAAAATATTAGTTAAGTCCAGTCAAATTTAGACACTCCATAGATAATAGGGTATTACACTGTATAAGAGAAAAAATATAAAAATATATTATTGAGGTAGCTTAAGCAAAAAGCAGCCGAACAGTGTTAGTTTTAGTTCATAAAACTAGAAAATATTTTTTTAAATTCAATTCAAAGTTTCCAGTTTTTTTTTACCTGTTTTTGAACACACCGAAATACAGACCATAGACAGTGACAGCTGTCGACTGTCAACAGTGTCAACTAGACGTCACTATTTGTTTTATTTATAACCTCCTAATACGATCTTTATTATAAAAATATACTTTTTCATGGAAGTTATTGTGAAAGATATTTTATATGGCTAATGCACATGTGTACTTACATCAAAGTGATATTTACAACATTCACAAACAAACGGTACAAACGGGTTTTTATAGTGTAATAGTTGGAATACTCTTCCCACAACTTTTAACTAAGTTTTTCTTAAATTTGAATCAGTTAACACTAGAATTCACAATTATTCCGATGTTTTCACACTTGTGTTCTTGCATTCCGAAACGCACACCAACGGTAAGTCGAACAGTAACTAATTTTTGAGATAAAAACAATAAAAATTATGTAAAGTGTCACAGCGCGTTTGTTTATTTACATGACGTAAGGACGTCATATCGCCAAAGCAAAACCACGCCCACAGCGTTTTCCGTTTTTGGAAATTTCCGCGCGAAATTAGAAATTACAATTTTTATAAGCGTTTTTAGGGTACTTAGCGCTTAAATAAAAATTTAGGATTTTTTTTAGTGGTTTCTTAGTACTGTAGGAGTTATTTATAATACTTAAAAAAAAAGAGTGTAATACCCTATTTAGACGCGTTTTAAAAACATGGCGTCTAAATATACGTCAATTTTCTTCCGGCGCTGTCTGATTTGACAGGATTAAACTAAATTGTATCTTTTGTCCTTTTCTTTAAGAAATGGAAAGAGAAAGATGCATTTAACTTAAAATTAGTCTAGTTTGTGACCAAGGGAATCGGCACCAATGTTCTGACAAACATGTTCTGAACAAAGAACATCTATGATTAACTCGGAGGCTGTTATTCGAGTTTGAAAATACAAAACATAGCTCTTTTTTTCCAATAATGTTTAAAGCATCATGTTACTCTTTAATCGTTAATAAACAACCTATTAAGTTAGGGTCATTAAGACGGGCTTCATTTTTTTTGGTCACCTACTTAGTCCTTTATAGTTAGAATTAAATAGAATTCATTTGTTAGCCAGTATATTGTACAGATGTCTGCCCAAATATCCTGGCCAGATCCTGTTTATTATGGAATTGTTCCAACTGCGGGGGCTGGTTAGCAACAAATATAATCAGAACGCATTTAGGGTATCAGCGACTTTTGTCATAACTCGTAGAGGTCATAATTGGGATATTTCCCACCTACGCCCCAGAGATTATTTAATCATGCTGGGTTATCGAGAACTCTGTATGTATCCTACTGTCTAGTAATAATATGATGTGAGGTGAGAGTCTATCTGTACGTTTGTAAAAACCACGCATTAAGAGGTGAAAATGAGTGAATTAGAGACCTGCCAACATGGGTTGGAAAGAAGCATGCTTAATGTTAAACTCAGGCATAGAATTAAACTAGACACAATTCGAAAGCAAACCAAAGTTACGGATGTGACATTTTGCGTCAAAAAACTAAAGTGGAGGTGGACAGGCCACATGATAATGACATTTATAATTTATAATTTTAATAGTTGTAATAATTTTAATGTGTAAGAAAAAAAAATACTATATTCTGTAAAATATCTTCGATAATGTAATTGGTGTTGTAACCGTATTATTTGAAGTAAATAAATAAATAAATGATGATAAACAAAAGACACAAATGAAGAAATAACTGAGTGGTGTCCAAGGCAATACAAAAGAAAGAGAGGCAGACAACATCGGAGATGGGAAGACAATATAATAGAATAGCCGGCGCCACGTATGGCAAAGGAAGACACAAGATCGCAAACTATGGCAAGCTTTAGGGGAGGCCTATGCTGGCTGAGTAGCAAGACAATCTTCGCAAAACTGGTGACAATATTAGAAATTAAATTTAGTATATAAGAAATATGTGTTTTGTAAGATTGTTTGATAAAGGTTTTATTATGAGTGAATTAGAGATGAATATGAACAAAAATTAGCATACGGGTAGACCGCAATTGAGTTATGGTTATCCTGACAATACGTCCAAAAAGATAAAAATTCTTAACTCATGAGAGGTAAAGAAATGTTATAGGTACAGAAAATTATAGGTTGAAAATACAGATTATTTACATGAATACAGTAGGTATCCTCATTATTTCCTTCTCGCCTTTTAACTAACTAATGATAATATAATAGCCGTGTGAGTAATAAATGAACCGCTTCTGTGGGTCGTAACATGAAATTAAATGAAACAAGTTATTTAGTGACAAATGAAAAACAATATTAGAGCGTCCGAACAGAAAAGAACTAACAAACAAGCTCTAAGTATACCTTTTGGCATACACAGATATACTATAAAGTATAGTATAAAATTAATAATAAAGATTTAATGATCGGTTCCCAATTCGTCTTCACGAAATTATTGACGCGTCACGATTATTGAAAAACACTGATTGCTTTTATGAAACATATGTCAATGTTATCTAAGCTTACAATCCAGCCACTTAAAATGTTTACTAATTGCTAAGTGTTAATGAAATATTAAACATATGGTTATAGTAGTTTCCTTAGTTTTTTGTATGTTCAATTCTAAGCCTATGTTTTTGCTAACGCGGTTTAAGTCATTAATCATTATTTCTAAGTCTCGTACTAAGATTCTTACAAACTCTACACCTAGAAAAATAATAGTAAACTCAAGTCCCTTAGAATATGTTCATGAATATGTCTACTTGGGTAAATTAATTTCTTTCAACAAAAATAGAAACATCGAAGAAATTTCAAGAAGAATAGCCATTACATGGAACAAATTTTGGAAGTATAAAGAAATTTTAAAATCAAAGATGAGCATGAAGCTAAAGAAAAAAGTACTCGACACCTGCCTATTGCCTAGCCTGACATATGCATGCCAGTCGTGGATATTCAACCACGAAGCTCGAAATAAAATACAGCGCTGTCAACGAGCCATGGAACGAAGTGTTTTAAACTTAAAACTTATTCACAAAAAGAGGAACTCAGACATAAGGAAAAAAACTGGAATAATAGACGCCCTATGTTTCGCACAAAAATTAAAATGGAAATGGTGCGGTCATACAGCACGAATGCACAAAGCAAGGTGGGCAAAACGAATCACTCTATGGCGAGGTCCTCCCGGAAAAAGGAAAAGAGGTAAACCTAGAGAGAGATGGCTTGATGAAATCGTGTCCACAGCTGGTAAAGACTGGTCTCTGAAGGCACAAGACAGGAAAAACTGGCAAAAACTGGAGGAGGCCTTCACCCGACGAGGGGTCCCTACGATCTAAATTAAGTCAAAGTATTTTTCTTTTAAAGCAACATAATGTTTTCGTAGAGAATTAATAAAGGCTTTTTATTTTATTTTATTTATTTTATAGTAGTTTGGAATTAAGGTTTCTGTATGTATGCACGCAGACCTTTTTAACTACGAAACCGAGATTAATGCGATGGATAGTGATTCAAAAGGACGGTTTGTGCATAATACATGCATGTTATATATCCAAGAAAAGTCGAAAAATTCAACGCTCAACTTCTACTGCAATTGCAGTGATATATTATAGCATACATATTGCACATACGAGTAGGTAATATTCAAGCAAAAGTTAAGCAGAATCTTTATATTATATTATTGCAGTATTTGCTCGATACCTCAACTGTCATACGTCACAATTGTCTTACTATTAATTGGTAGTAAAGCAAGCTGGAAACATACCCAGTCATCAGTTATCTAGACATGTAAATCCTAAAATGCCCTCTACAAACCGGTCGACCAGGCACGGGCCACAAAACAATGGCCACGCCATGGAGTGACATCATCATGGGAAGCCACGCCATAATACATCTACATTGTGTTATAATCTGTTTAGTTTTTTATCGTACAGCAATTAAGAATTATTTATTTGTTTTTGTATGACACATCGCTGTGGTAAGGTTATGATGTATGAACGTGTATAAATCGTCTGGGGCACCAATTTAGTTAATCTTTCGAGGAATATTTAGTCGGTCAGTCAGATAACAGAGAGATTTCTCCACTGAAGGTAAATTGGCTATATATATACAACATGTCCCGGAATAAACGCACGTCACCAGACAACCCAATTATAATAATAATATTATAATCATAATACACACACAAAATTTTTATTATTATGTTTAAAACACTGTTTTTTTTTATAAATTAGTTGTACAGATTGTGGGAGAAAATTATAGTCACATTACAAATCTACGCATGCACACAGTCGCACAGTCGTATTTCATCCATTTTAGTTTGTTTTGACTGTACAGCGGAAGTGTGACAGCAGTTTACGTAGTTTTAATTATTATTGGGATAAAATATTACCTAAGTATATTAAAAATTACAAAAATCGATTAAGTAAACGATTCTGAACAAACTATTTTCATAATGTGCATTAATTCAGTTACACATTGTATATGACACCATCATCTCCATACCATTGTTTTACATCGGCCTATCAGACTCCGCGACCTCCACAACGCAGCACTGATTTTCTAGAGATTCTAGCTTCTCACTGGGTAGTCAGAAGTCAGACTGAGTACTACTACTACTAGTACGGTAACCCGTAAACCGTAAAATTCTTTCTGGACACAATATAAGCTGTAAAATATCTAGGAATGACAAATGAGCTTCACATGCTTTCCGAGGCATGGGGTGTCAGTGACACCGTTAACAACCATATAAAGTACATAATATGAATTGAAAAAGTCAGATTGCTATTTGTTCGCAACATTCGAGACACGGGTGGGTTTTGTGCCGAACATAACAGCATCAACTCCTAGATCTATCTATCTCTAGATCTGTTTTCATTAGAAAGCTACATTATCCCTGATTAACATAGGTTATATAATATCACGCTATGTCCCACAGGAGCGAAGCAGTAACCAAAAACCTAATGTAACGCGAGTGAAACCGCGAGAAACAGCTAGTCTATAATAAATCTAAGTTTGTTTCATACAACTTTATAACTATTATGTTACAGCGCGTGATCCAAGCCCTGGGTGTATCCTGGCACGCTCACCACTTCGTCTGCGGTGGTTGCAGGAAGGAACTCGGCGGTGGTGGCTTTATGGAACAGGTGATTATGATACTTCTTTATTAATTAAGTAGTATGTTATAAAACTTCATGCACAAACGTACAAAGAAGGAATTTGGCATTCTCTACTAGTCAACATCACTTATATTCACTGCCATGTGATCTCTGCACTTCCCTGAATGGTGAAGAGATAGATAATGGCATAGAAATGCGACTGAACGGTGTGTAAAAGAGATGGAGAAAAATTCACTTGTTCTACCAACATCAAAGTTATCTATATTTCATTCTGGGCCATATGCAATGTGTATTAAAATATATAATAAAATACCACAACAACTAAAAGAAACCTCCAGCTTCAATATATTTAAGAATAAATTAAAAAAATACTTAATCAAAAAATGTTATTATAGTATAAAAGAGTTTTTCGAGGACAGAACTAAATTGTTAGACAGTGGAGAAAAATAATAAATAATGTAATTATAATAAGTTAAAGTAAAGTAAATGATATAAATATAATGATAAAATAATAATATAGATATTTATAAATATTAAATAGTATGATTAAATAGTATGTAAGTAATTATATATTAAAATTGTGTTGCTGCGCCCTAACAGGGTATCATGTATGTACTTTTACCTTTTATAACATCCTATGTATCTACTCATGATCGCAATAAATATTTGAAGTTTGAAGTTTGAAGTTTGGAGTAGCAACTCCATCAATCCATCTTGCCAATTGCTCCTCCAGCTTTGGTTATAAAACCCATTCTTGTGATAAACAAGAAAAAAACATTGCAATTTTATTAGGAAGGCACCCACGTGTGGATTTACATATTCTAAGTTAAAAAATCTTTGAGTTAAGCCGTAGAGAGACAGATAAACAAACAAACATACACGTACATAAATATATTGCTTAAACACATCCAATTTTGGTAGACCTAGAAGAAAGAGATTCAATGCGATAGTTATCCAAAAAGAAGACACTGGTGCCGATTCTCTTATTCACAAACTAACGAAGTTAAGTGCATCTTTCTCTTTCCATTTAATTAGGGTAAGGACAGAAGATATAATATTAGTTTAGTCCTGCCAAAAGACATTCCATAGATAATTTAGATGCGATTTGAAAACATGGCGTCTAAATATACGTCAATTTTCTTTAGGCGCTGTCTAATTTGACAGGATTAAACTAAAATATACCGCGTAGACGGCGCGTTTTGTTCCACGCGCGCCTCAAAGAGAAGGAGTCAGCACAGGAAGGGGCCCAACAGGGCCAACGCCTGCCGGGGTTGCGGAATGTTTATAATAGTTACCGTGACATAACATAAAGGGCAATCGAAGGAACATGAGTGGGTTTTAGTCAGTAAGAGTCTGACACGCCCTCCCGTCGCACCCAGGACGGGAGCAGTCATTGGATGATTTCCCACTCACCAAAAAAAAAAAAAAGATTAAACTAAAATATATCTTCTGTCCTTTTATTTAAGAAATGGAATAGGTAATATGCATTTAACTTTAATTTAGTTATGTTTGTGAACTAGAGAATCAGCACCACTATACCACACTACAAATAGGAATTTAAATTTTTATGGTTTTTTTTTTAATAATTTTATTAAATTCTGCTTTATTCACCTTCCAGGCTGGCAGACCCTACTGCTCGGCCTGTTACGCTGACAAGTTCGCCGCCCGCTGCAAGGGCTGCGCCAACCCCATCACCGACAAGGCTATCATCGCGCTTGACGCCAAGTGGCATCGCGACTGCTTCACTTGCATGGTGAATATCGTCCGCTATTTTTTTAAAGCACAATACATAACAAAGCCGCAGAGTCGATGACAGGCCGCTAATACAACCCGGGGGTTTATAATTATGAAAAAATATGACCTTCCGTGAAAGTTGGTCGGTGTCGAGTAGGGTCGGTGGTTTGAGTGTGTTGTGCGCTTTATGCTCCGTCTGTTTTGAGTGAATGTCGGTTAAAGCGGTAGCAGACTAAGATGAGGAATTTAAAAAAAAATAGGTACCTATACTGTGACCTCCTGGTGTGGTCCTACATAACACCTAGACCTAAACCTATACTAAAATTCCGCAAATCGATTACGGTATAAAAACGAGAGAAACATACTTTCATGTTATATTTTTATCTTATTGAGTAACATTTTCATCGTAAAAGTAACTGGTGTAGTATCACACATTTATCACTTCTAATCTCTCATTTTCTTTATCATTTATTAGTCATCTCTATCCGATATAAGTATTTATTCGTCATTTCTTTGAATATTGCAATTTCCTTGACTGACTGTTTTATCAGAATAAAATTTATACTCAATTTGCTACTTTTTTAGAGGCGATTTCTCAGTATCATTTTAACAAGTAAAAGCTAGAAGTTCCTCAAACATAATTTCTAAGGCAAAATCCAGACCACATCGATTTTAAACTCAACTCTGGAAAAAATAAGTACTAATCCGATGCGATTCCCTATTTTGATCCTTAAGCCAAAAGCAATAACTTACAAAATCATATCTTAAATTCCAGAAATGCAGAAACCCGGTGACTGACGCCACCTTCTCCGTGATGGACAACAAACCTCTTTGCGGCAAATGCGCCTAAACGCACACAATGATACCACACACGCACACATATTTATACACCCATCGAGTAGCCAGGATTACGGTACCAGCTTAGCGAGGAAAGCTTCTCAAAGATCGAAAGGAACTCAGAATAACATTTTAAAAAACCTAGATAATATTTTTTTATAAAAAGTATTTGTATAGAACATTTTTGTACTCTTCTTGACCAAGAATTGGTTGTTTATTTGACACGTTTATTATTTATTATTTTTGCTGGACTTTGCAAGAACATAACACCTATTTACGACCAATTCATCTGTAAACTTACCATCTTTGAGAACGCAAATAATTATGCTAAAATATAAACTTAATAATTAATTTACTTAGATTTTACGTTGTTACAAAGATTACGAAAGGATACAGCAGTTATATGACAGTATTTTTTAAGGATTTAATACATTTTGTTTGTAATAAAAAAGTATTTTAATAAGGAATGTATGGTAAAATCGTGTATTCATGCTGTACAACTTTTACGAAGTAAAATGTTGTTTTTAAAGCATTTTGTACGTTATTATTTTAATTGTTCGTTCGGCCAATTTGTGACATGTCACGCCATCTAGTGGCGTAGTTGGAAACTAAGTCATTTTTAAATATTTTTTTAACTTGAAGCCATATTTTTATTGACGCTATCGAGAGTTATTTAGAAGTACAATTTATGCTTCAAAATATATGGCTTTTAAAGTGTATTTGATGCAAAAAGCATTTAAACATTATGGTTAAAGTACCTATATAATGGCCGAAAACACGTTCACGTTTACTGCGCAAATACGATTGCACAAACTAAGCTACATTATTATAAGTTATAAACGTTTCAAAATCGTTGTAAATAATTTTAATTAAATTTAAAAGTCGCCGCTGTGATGCTTTTTGGCTTTCGATTGTATTTATTCAATTAAATATTTACATACTTAATAAAAAACAAATGTTAAAATGAGCTAGATTACATTATTTTATACGCTTTTCCAAAATGGTTATTTTTCCAATAAATTATTAAAATATTGTTTTTGACGATATTTGTAGTCTTTTTTTCTTACCTGTCACCTATTTCTATTTATCTAAATATTTATAATAATTGTACTTAGTTTTTGAATACCGTTAGTTACCGTTAGTATATCTATCTCGCGAGATTGTAAACTGTCGATAAATTACAAAACGTATTACCTATCGACAAACTCATGTCCCGTTTCGACGATAAATCGTTTGAAACTGTCAAAATAATAAGACGTGACGAGTGATGTTTTAATGTACGTTTACGCGAATGTCGACCTAGACCTAATGTGTGTTTTTGCGTACGAGAAATCCGCTAGATGGCAATACGTAGGCGCTAGGTCCAACTGCAGCATGATTGGTGGATTATTGACATATCTGTCAATGTCATGTCGATACGCAAAAACCCTCATTGGATTACTTCAGTACCAAAACCAGTGAACAAAAGTCATATTTACTTACCCGATTTCTACCTCCAGCAGGCTCGTGACTTTTGGAAGGATGAGAAGTCCTGGGAGAACTGTCGGCTTTACTGCATTCTCCGTGCTTAGACTTCATTCTCGAATGAGTACCGTCTGGGGAAGCCTGAGGGGAATATTTTAAAGGCTTAAAGAATAATCATTTTGGACGGCTCGTGTGTTTGAAATTAATAATATCTAGTTGCCAACGCACATGACTCCTTTTTAGTAATAATTTAATACCGATATTTACTTTCTAACTGCTCATTCAGTGGACAAGTAAGATCAAATTGGAGTCTAATCGATGCAATACGAGAGAATACTTAAAATAAAAAGATACATTATTTATCCCCACTAGTTTCAACGTCAGTGCTTATAGGTGTACCAGTAACTGATGACAAAAATGGTAAATAAAATATGACGAGAGCAACACTGGGGAAAAAGGATTAAAATGTTTTGATACTTGTATTTTTCCCTTAAAAAAATATTACGTTTATTGTTTATTAACAATACTAATATTATAAAGAGGAAAGATTTGTATGTATTTTTGTTTGTTACTTTTTCACCTAAACTACTGAACGGATTTTGATGAAACTTTACAGTAATATTACAGAATATTAAAGAATAATAATTATCGCCTATGTCTTATTAGTTATTATATATCAGAATAAGACATAGGTGATAATTTGTGCAGTTTATTCAACAGCGATGTTTGATTAGTTGTATTTTTCTATGAGCCGATGAGACGATTGAATAAGATTCGGTACAGATATTATAGTCTGGGACCCAAGAAAGGACATAGGGTAGTTTTCGTCCCGGACATCCCCCGGGAACGGGAATGAAGTCGCGGGCAAAAGCTAGTATAAAATAAATTAAGATAAACCCAATCTATAATATAAGTACTTTATTTACACAACAAAAATGAAAGAAATGGTTATTTGCTTTGTGATTGGTATCCCAGTTTGTTTAGGGCATTGACTATGGTAGTGATCGTCACATAAGGCAAGTCAAACGTCTTTAGGCGGCTCATGTAAATCTGACACCAAGGCTACTGCCTTCTTCATCTGCCTCCAGCATTAATTCGTCGCATAGTAGGTACACGCCCCTGTAATAAGCCAAAGTTATATGTTACGCAATATATATACATATGATAAACTTATATAAATGGATGTAAAACAAAGTATCAACTTTAGCGAGTCATACTAACCAGTCAACGCAAGCACGCGGTCTAAAATCGAAAATTGCGTGTAAGCTACACCTTCTTCTTTACAGATTTATCAGTACACATTATAAACAGTGCTTCTGGATTGTGACCGCGGTGGTTTCTTAGTCATTCTTTCACTTTATACTAAAGATTTCATGAAAATAACAAATGTAAACAAACAAACGTAATGTCACTTGACAGATGACATGACAACAATACCATATAAAAATCATTATTTGTTTTACTTTTTTTTTGTCATGAGTTACTGGCACACCTATAGTAACGTCTATTTATCTCGCCATAAGACTGTGACAAATTTAGGAAAATGGCGGAAAAAAAACCCTACCAAGTCTTCCCGACGAATGGGCGATAGACGCTTCTTGCCACAATTCGGGGATCTAGACAGTCTCCTAGATCCACTATCCCCCGCGCTGTCTTTCTCTCTGTGCCCATGCCTCGCCTCTCCAGCTTTCAGGTCCTTCTTCATAGCACACTTGATGGTCAGAACTGGAGTCAGCTCATCATCCTGCCCGAATTTGCTGCAACTTGGGCTATCGGCTACTTTCGGACTTTTTTGACGAGGTTTTGGCTTCGAGGGAGACGATTTGGGTTTAGTGGTTGGTGAAGGCTGAGGTTTTCTGTTAGAAAAGGCGGTTAAATTTTTTGGTTAAGGAACAGCGAATAAAACCAAATAAAGTTATTTAAGTAAAAACTGTATTCCACTAGTTAGAACAATACGGTGGCACAATTGGTTGTGCCAACCTAGCAATAAGTGATGTTTGCCAGCGGGTGCTTCTGTTGCCTGGCAACAATTCGGTTGAGATATCTTCCATACAACTGTACATATTTTGTTGGTGGCGCCACCAAGATGTTTTAAAGAACTATGCCCAAACTGTGTGTGTCTATTTGTATCTTCCCAAAGAAACACTAAGTAGGTAGTTTTTATTCTTTCGATGCTGCAGGAAGCAATTCCTAAAGGGTACCACGAGAAGCATGAGCCAAGAAGAATAGATAAATATAACTGGTTAATAGTGGCGTTCGGGTGAGGCACAGCCCACCACCGAGTATCACCACCCGTTGCAGGCAAATAAAAAGGTAAAAGCGCTAGGGGCACTAAAGCAGTCTGGCCCAAGGCACTGATAGTGTTTACTTACTTGGGCACATTCTCTGCCACGTTGTCACGCGGAGTGACTTGCGGCGTAAGTTGAGGCGTGGCTAGTGGCGTGGCGTGCACGGGCGTGGTGTTTAGCGAGGCGTGCGGAGAACGTTGCACGCGCTGCATCGCACTGCGCTTGTTCTGCTTCGCGACTGTTCGCGGGCTGTCCTCGGTCATGAGGTGGTTTGATGCGCACTACACAAGTACACATAAATGTGATACGACTAGTTGTTGGGGGTTAAGGAAAGTATCCAGTAACCGCCGAACTGGTCTAAATTGGCGGCCATTTGGTACTTGACCCGTAAGGTTGGTAAGTTGAACAGCATCGATGATCGATGCACATAACTATGAAAGCGATCTGCGAGGAAGTCGGGAATAAAATAATAGGTGGCTTAGGGCACTCGGCAATTTTGTAACTTTACAAAAAAAAGCCTTAATACATTAGAATATATTTTTTTTTTTTTTTTTTTTTTTTTTTTGGTGAGTGGGAAATCATCCAATGACTGCTCCCGTCCTGGGTGCGACGGGAGGGCGTGTCAGACTCTTACTGACTAAAACCCACTCATGTTCCTTCGATTGCCCTTTATGTTCCAGGGTCACGGTAACCACTATAAACATTCCGCAACCCCGGCAGGCGTTGGCCCTGTTGGGCCCCTTCCTGTGCTGACTCCTTCTCTTTGAGGCGCGCGTGGAACAAAACGCGCCGTCGACGCGGTCCTGGTCCTAGCCGGGCGGCGAGCTACCCATCGCTCGCCATCCGCAGAACCGCGCCTACGGTGGCCGGTAGTCGTCTTGCGACTCTCGACGTCTTCGCCTGGGTCTTAGTCCGGGGCGAGAGGCTCGTCGTTGCCTCTCGCGCGCCGCCGCCTCCTTCACAAGCATAACTGCTTCGCAGAAGGAGGCGACGGCATCCCATTCCGTCTCGCCCCGAAGCATGGCCTGAACCAGCGCCGGGCGCGAGAGGTCACCGCCGCCGATCGCCTCTACGAGGACACGTCGATGCTCCGCCCATGCGCGGCACACCTCAACTGTGTGCTCGACCGTGTCCTCCAACATTAGAATATATCAAAGTTAAACTATAAATTACAAAGTTATTTACAATTACTTCGAAAATTGATTTGTCAATAATCTAATGAAGTAAGAAGTCTACTCACCGTTTCTACCGCTTCTACCAAGGTGCGTATATCAGTATCACGGGCAGGCTTAGGTGGGCGTGGGCGACCCGCATGCGGGTCCCGCATCAGAGGACGACGGGACCTAATGGATTTACATTGTTTAGCAGTCTGCAAACTTCGACTACCATAATGGACCATAAGTCGGGTACGGGATACAGAGTTGTGGAAAATCATCAAAAATGCATCAACATGTGCCACGTTGGAAAAAAATCTAGCTGATAAAATTTAGAACAGATGGGTTGCATATACACACTAGAAAATAACGAAAGACAATACGATTATCTGATCTCTTTAACTTAAGAGCACTATCCATTGTGATATTAAAATGACGGGGGATTTCGTCACAAAATTGCAAATGATAAGATCCAAGTTGTCAGACTTTCGGGCTTCAGATTACTCGCAATGTCTGTCAAAAATCTAATGACAATACCAACAGTTTTATGAGCAAATCGAGGTTCTTAAAGATACCCAGTGGAAGGTGTTCATAATTAAGTTATGAAATAACTAACCTTCTAGAGCTTTTGGGAGGTTCCACGTTCTTATCAGCGGGTCCTCCTTTCTTGGTGTTGGTAGTACTACCAGCTCCGATGCGCAGCATCTTCACTGTGTTACTGAAGGGGGAGAGTGCGATGTTGAGCATTGTTTCATGTAGCTAATTAGGCTGTCTTTTTGTGTATGGAGGTTTTTGTTTCTTCAGAAGGGGCGATAGAAAGACGAGCATGAACGCGTCTTTGTGGCTCGACGCCTTTTTTCGCCGGCGTGTCACCGTACGCGTACTTTAAAACCACCGCGAATTTTGTACGCGATCCAATCAGTTAGAAATTTTGTGTGAGAGCCGTAAGCCAACATATTCAAAGTTTCTTCTGTAGACGACATCGCAAAACAAACAAGCAAGCTTCTCGTGGGTCACCAATATCCAGCCGAGTAAGATCGCGATCTTAAAAACGGTAAACTTAAAGCTTGTATATCTGTTACCCCTTTTAGGCTACACTATTAATATAAATCGAAGTGGCATGTGGAAAGACTTTGGACCTCCAGAGGAGTGATTTCAGTGGGAAAAACTCTGAAATTTTTCCACATGGTAAAACTTTTTAGTTGTGCCACATAACCCTTGATCTACGTGTTTTTTTACATGAGGTTAATTTTCCACATACATTGACTATCATTTAAACTCTATTAACATGTACGAAATAGAAAAATTTTAATTTTTTTTTAAATTAAAATTACCTTAATTGTGTGTCTCTGGAGCTAGAAGACTTGGCATTGAGGTTCAGTCTCATGGTGTCCATAGAATACATGGACAGTTGGGACCCGGTACCTGTCATAAAAAAACATACATTGTTATTATGCAGTATAAAGTCAATATTAAAACGAAGCCAAAGTAACAATCAAAACTTTTAATTTTTTTTATGTATGTTCAGTACTGCAGATCTATACAGAATTATTTCGAGAGGTAAGTTAGTTCCTTATAGAGCAAAAAACCGCATTTAATATTAAAAGAAAGTGTAACTTACTACTATTAATAGGATGTTTATTATTAAAGATCCGTCTCTTCGGCTTGTTCTCTTTCTTCACTTTTTTCTGACCGCCGCCGCCATTGCCGCTCTGTTGAAAGTCATACAAAATAATATGACCGATTTTCTACTCGAGTGATTGAAAAAATTTGGAAAACGTTGCTTGCGCGAAGGGTAAGGGCATACGAAACAGCAATACATCTACTGGTATGTTTTTATTTAAAGTAATCGGTTAATTATTTATTTGTTGACTCCACTTTATAGTATAATTTTTTCCCTGACAGTTTTACTCTAGGTTCAATATTGGGTCCATTTTTATTTCTGGTTTACATAAACGATTTGCCCCAATTATTACAAACTCAACCAGGAATGGTGTTATTTGCAGATGACACTTCATTGATTTTTAAAATAGATAGGCGTGCACAAAATTTTGACGATATAAATAACTCTATTCTTCAGGTCCAAAATTGGTTTACCGTGAACAATTTGGTACTTAATGAAAAAAAAACGAAATGTATTAAATTCATTTTGCCAAACGTTAGAAGTAGCGATTGTGAAATTATATTAAATAGCGAAAAACTAGAATTTGTTAATCAAACGGTTTTCCTGGGAATCACGCTAGACGAGAAATTTCAATGGGGGCCTCATATAACATCTATTGCTAAACGGCTGAGCTCAGCAGCTTATGCTGTTAGGAAGATACGACAGTTGACAGATGTCGAAACTGCTCGATTAGTATATTTTAGCTACTTTCACAGTATTATGTCGTATGGTATTCTACTGTGGGGTAGGGCTGCTGACATTGAGTCTATTTTTATATTGCAAAAGAGAGCTATCAGAGCCATTTACGAGTTACGTCGCCGCGAATCTCTTAGGGAACTGTTTAAAAGGATTAATATTTTGACGGTTCCTTGCCAATTTATTTATGAAAATATTATGTATGTAAGAAAAAACCAACACATTTTTAGTAAAGTAGGGGATAGACATAATTTAAATACTAGAAATAAAGATAAAATAGCTGAACCTTATTTTAGGCTGTCTAAAGTAAAAACTTCTTTCATGGGGTACTGTGTTAAATGTTATAACAAAATTCCATGTGAAATATTAAAGCTTAATGAAAGGAAATTTAAAACACATATCAAAAAGACACTATGTCAACAAGCATATTATAAATTAGAAGATTATATTCAAGATAAAAATGCTTGGAAGCTTGATGGTCCTGCCCCATAGGACAATTTGCAGTGTAAACAAATCAAACTGGTTACTAAATTAAATTATTATTCATAAAACATAATATTAAGCATACATTTTTTATTTTATTTTTTGTTGTTCTAATTATCAATAGGTATATAAATATACATTTTATTTTCTTATTTTGTTGTTGATTGCACTGGCTCGCACACTAATTCTGTACTTTGTTGAAAGTGGTCGTCTACCATCTCAAATTTTGTAATTTGTTTACACTATGTACCTCGTAAACGTGACATAGCTTTCATTTCTAAACTTAGACCTAATTTTTTTACATAATTATATTTTAACGTACCTACTTTTTTGACAGATTTGACATTGTATTCACAGTATTTTACATATTGTATTAATGTATTTTAACGTAAATTTTTGACAGCTTTGACATTGTATTCATACTTAATTTACACATTGTAATCATGTATACTAAATATTGTAACACATATATTTTTAAAAGAGTACGTATGGAGTTTCTTGCCCGTTCTTCTCCATATAAAACTACCTTTTGGAATGGGCAACTAGAATCAAATTTTTTTTAAATGTAATTGACGTTCCAAAGTGCCTCCATGGTCTAATGGAAATAAACGTTTTGACTTTGACTTTGACTTTGATATAATATCTGATACTCACCGTATCAAATCTGTTCAGAAACTCTTCGCACCTGATCGCGTACTCGTTGACGAATTCGTCGAGTTTGTCGCACGTCGGCAATAAATCCTGACAAATGCGAAGGGAAATATTAGTTATGTGGATGGACTAGTTTTTATTTTAACAATTACAGATCTATTCTTCAATGTTCAAACTACAAAATCGCCTAATCCGACTTTGCAAGTTTTTTTTATCATCAATTAAATTAAATGTTGACTCTGACTGTTGATTATTTCTATATTTATTTGAATTTGCGTTCCTCCAGGTTAAATAGGCTTTTTAACAATGATATGCCAAACTTCAACAAACCCCTTTCAAGAACTAGATATTTGGCAAGCTCATGTGTTTTTTTTATTATAATAGTAAATTAAACAGGACTGTCATAAATTACGAACATCCTTGTATAGATCGAGGCAGGCGGCGAAGTCCCGAGGCGGCGGCACGTTGAGGCACATGTGTGTGGAGTCGCGCACGGCCGCCAGCAGCGAGCCCAGAGCACCTGCACTCTCACGCACACAACACGTCTGAGAGAACGACTTGTGGAACACCTGAGAGAACATCATCGATACGATTCTGTAGATATCGTTCTTGACGAATGTCGTATAAATTATCTACACCTGTTTACTTATAATATCATTGGCCATAGTCAACAACATAATCTACATCATTATCATTGTCATCATCATCATCATCATCTTTAAGTCTTTCTCTCTGATTGTAACAATCTCCAAGCTCAGCGAGCCCAGAGCACCTGCACTCTCACGCACGCAACACGTCTGAGAGAACGACTTATAAAAACACGTTAGAAACGTATTTAGCGTCACCATCATCAACATCTTCGTCGTCATAGTCATTATCATCATCTACATCATCATACATCCCGACTACACCCTATACTGCTTATCCTAGGCCGCCCTTTGATGGTAACAATATCCAGGGTCGCAGACTGCACGCCACGCTCTCGTGCACGTATACGCGACCGACTTATAAAATACACGTGGGATCATTATCCTCGTCATCTAATAAAAATCTATAATATTTTTCCGTTCTTTCCTATTTTATCGCAGTTTACGCTGACCGACATTACTATCATCGTCATCACACATTCCTACTTCAACCTTTCCACACTCCTAATTTCAAATTTTTATGCATTAGGTGTAAGAAACTCAAACCTGGAACGAGCCCAGCAGGTTCTGATGCAGCGTCACGATTCTCGCCATCTGCGACTGGAACTGTGTGTGCTTTGCGAACGGCAAGGTCTGATTGTTGTTTCGTTTTATGTCGTGGATCTAATGCAGCATACAAATAAAATAATTGAGACATAACAGTAAGATTTATTATATACGCTGTTGTTCAAATAACTTAAATGAGAATTTGTAGATTAAAGCGATTATCACGCTGCGCTGTACCGGCTGACCGGATCAGTGCAACAACTGCCATCTGTAATACTATGATTCATCGTGGTGTGAATCCAGAAGGAAATTGACCCCAAACTACTCGATCGTGTGACACAAAATGAAATGGTATCAACTTAAACCTAACTTGACAAATTATTGTCTGGCTAAACAGGCCTACAAGACGTCTATCCAACATTTCATCATTCTCACCTGTCTTTGCAGCTGGTACATGTAGATTCTGTTAAACCGCGTGCAGAACTCCCCTGATATCTTGATCATGCGCGCGATGTCTTCAGGCTCAGAGGAAAATAGAATGTCTCGGCAGCTTAGAGATGTCCTGTATATTAAAGGGTTTATTATGGCATCCTGAAATTTTCTCGTTCTCGTTTTACGTTAAAGTCGGATTGCAGTCTAGTCTGATCCAGCTGAATACTCGTATTTTACTTGGAGCAATGGGAGTTAAAGTGTAATACTCCTTGATAAAACCGATTATTAGATTTTTATGCTTTCTGGCTTCCGACTACCAATATTATAGTTTTGTCAACTTTTGCCAACGAGAGACTGACGAAGTTTCTGAGGTGCAGGTGTTTACACGATCAACTTCCACGTTCCGAGCTACGACTGAGAATTTTTTTACGTAAAGACAAGTACCCAGAATGTCTCTTTGTTAATTACCAAAAACAATAAGTTTTAATAAAAAAGAGGTCATTACTTACATCATAGCTGTAAGCTCTTCACAGATTTTCTGCCTTAACTCTCTCACTCTAGCGCAGTAGATGCTGCTCTCAATTACACTCGCTACGTTCTCTGATGATTTACCTGAATTAATTATGTTCATTATTGGCGGATAATTATATTTTTACAGTATTCCAGGACTTGCAATATGGACAGCAGTAGACCGCAGTAAGCTGATAACGATGATTACTTTAGCGACATAAGAGCCATACAGCAGATCAAAATGACAACTAATTTGAGAGGACCTAAAAATTAAACTCAGTATTCAATCTTACTAGATGTTTTATGAAGGTCAACATCTTCTTCGGCCACTTGGTTAGCGGAGGCAGATTCTTCTGCTAACTTTTCACGCACTGTGTCAGGGGTAGCCGGTTCATTTGGTACGTCATCTTCTGGCCCTAAAATTTGTAAACCGGACTATAATAAATAATAATAATAATTTCTTTTATTTTTTACTTTGTTTTCAAAACCTCGAATGAAGTACTTATTTCAGCTTGTCTGATGTGTTATTTGTGTGATATTAAAAGGGAGCAAAACCGGTTCTAAATACAAAGATTATTCTTTAAATAGATTAAAAGTAATCGGTTTGAAGTAAATAAAGACAAAGAATAGTAACTCAACACATGCATTTTAATTCCAAGCAATATTCCTATCACTATTAGCACTACTGTCAAACAATAAGTTCAATATATAAAAACGGGAACGGTCATAAGGTGTTTTCTAGGTATAAACTACAGACTGGCACATCAAGCGTGCTAAAAGGGCGGGCGCTTAAAATGCTCGAGCGTTTATGCACTTAAACGTAAAGTACATAATTTCGCTGTTGTGAGGGTCCTTACCTGATGGCTCATCATCAAATATATGAAACATGTCGCAGTCTTCCTTGTCCATGTCATCAGCGAAGGTGACCACACACGAGTGCGGAGTATCCTCCGTGGACTTATCACTGGTGTCTTGTTGAGACTGCTCCTTTGTACAAATGATAAAATTAAAATGATTTTGGAAATTGGTCAAACATAACATTTCAACGTGTCAGTGCTGTTTGTTGCTAAGCGAATGATGGAGTCGGTGTTTCTTAGCCGACTACTCTGAGAAGAAATATCCGAAGCAATGTCAGAGGTCTTTTAAAATTTATACAATATTGTCCGAAGTGTCCTCTTGATGAGAAGACCAAGTCAAAGGCATTTATTTCGCTTAGACCATTTGCGAATTGTCAAAGAGTCGGTTAGTTAGTCAGAATAATGACGCTAGTTACTTGTTCCAAATCGTAAACCGACCAGGCATTGTAAAAAGTGATCGGTAGGGTCGTTGTTAATTTTATCGTTTTTTTTTTTGGAGTTTCCGTTCTGTGTGAAACTACTTATCTTTTAGAAAGGACGAATCGATTTATTCCAATTTTTATTTTTTGTATATGACTTTCAAAATTGTATTTAATAGCTTCAATTGAGATAAACGATAAACCTGTGACAGTACCTAGTAAAAAGTAGTGGCGTATTATGATTTGTTGTACTTACTTCTCGTACCTTCGCTTTAGTTTCCTCTTCAGTTTTCTCCTTGAACATTTTCATCTTGTCAGCTTCTTCCTTCAAGTCTAACATACATGACTCTGGTAACTGATCCAGAAACTGGTATGGATCATCTGGTAGAAATAATAGTTATTTTTACGAAATTTTTATTAACATTGATGGCGTTACGTTATGTGTAATAAGTTTCAATGTTGGGTAATTATTTAGATATCCAATAATTTGGTATCTTAAGAACTTACGAACGTGGGACCAACTTTTTAATTTAATAAGTCTAATGACCCGTCAGTGACACTACGTGTGTTTGTCATCTAACTCCTCCTAAACGGCTGGGCTGATTTGGATGAAGACGACGGAGACTCATTAAAACTTATTACCTACCCGATTTTGTATTATTGGAAGATCTTATAATAATACTGCAAGATTAAGCGAATCTTCAAAGAAAGGCCAAAAGTGTTACAGAAGTTACAGATGTTTAGAGGCAGTTGAAATGTTTATCAACTCTAAACCTTCGAACACACATGATTATGATTAGAGACACCGGTTGATCGTTGAAAAGCTAACATATTATCAGAGTGCAGTAACGTTCGTGCTAGTTTATAAACTCTTACCCTTACAGACTCCTTTCACCAAGTCCTGTTCCTTCACAAAGTTATCCCATATCATTTGTTCCCGTTGTTTGGCGCGCTCTCTTCGCGTGGTCCGCCATGTCCTTTCTAGTTCACCGCCTTCGATGTACTATAAGTTTTTAAACTAGTCAATAGATGGCGCTTTGTAAAATTTCTTTAAAGCTCCCATTCAAGAAGAGTAAGACAACGGTTCAAAAACATAAGTAGTTCATGAATTATAACATAGATGGTGCTAATACCAATTTAAAGCTATACCCATTTTTTTTTGGGTACTGCCGGTCCTCAGAAAGCTTATTACTTATAATATCTTTAAGTTTTCAAATTGTTTAAGTAGATACGACGTGATACTACAACGGCAGAATTTTATAAAAAAACTTACGTAGTAAGTAACATGCAAACTCATGCAAAATACTTCAAAATGAAATTTATACAAACCTGCAAATCAGCTTTGCTCTCGGGCATAAAAGAAAATCCTCGTACACAAGTCTCCATTAGCTACCGATCAGTTCACATCAATAAAATCACGCTACAAAAAATACGATATAATTGCCGGAAAAATCCTTAATATTTAGACATTATTCGCCATTACGAACATTATCGTGTAAACATTTGAATTTGACAAATTACAAAGGACGCGTGGTCATGATGTATACGCACTGACAATCAATTGACATGTGGGGTCAACTTTCCCTCCTATAGTACATATAATACTTATGTTCTGTGGGTCAACTGGTCAACTGTTAAAAAATTCACAACAGCAACAGTCCTAATTAAAAAAAAACTGCCACTAAATATTCGGATTGCATATCAAGGAAAGTTATGCAAAAGGAATGTTATTTAATTAAGTAAAAATTTCAATACAACAAAAAATCCAAAGTTATTTATTTGCGTGCCGGCTAGCTGCCCGCCATTTACGCGCCATGATGTCATTCATCCGTTGCTAGGCAACGCTTTGTTTGTTTCATATCAACAAAAAAGCTGTTTCAAATATTACACCTGGATCGATAATTGTAATTTATTGCCTTTTGTTGCTATGTTAAAACGAATGCAATTATATTTTTATGATTTATTGAGGTAAAAAAACGAGAAGGTCAACTCATTATTTTTTTAGATTTCAAATGGTTCGGTCGCGTGGTCGTTATATTTGAAAAGTTTTACTGTGGAACGCTTGCACCTTAGATTATGCTAGCACCTAGCGTTTAGGTGGTTGTAAAACTTTGAACTTTTAAAGTATCTAGTGCGTGGGAGGTCAGAGGTGTCCGGTATTGTCCGGTATGTTATTGAGTGCTCGTACACCGTCCGATATGGGAGCCCCGCCGTTGCCGGCCCTGCAGCCGGAGCCACGTCACTTCCCACAATGGAGTAGAACTGCTATTCTGACTCTTGCTACCGTGGCTGAAGCTGAAGCCGATTTACTCAATGAGGTGGGTTCTAAGCTGCGTATATTAATCCTTCACACGTGATTCGAAACACAATGGAAAGACAATAGCAGCCCGACAGCCGGCTGCCGCCTGTGGCCTGGTCGTCGAAAAGTTAAAGTTGAAATAAATAACCTTAGCAAGTACTTTCGCTCAGCAATAAGATGGGGACAGAGAAAAGCTAAACTAAAGTACGTGCTAAATTAAAATTATTCTGCTTTAATTGCTTTGATGCAAAACGAAATATAAAGGTCTGAAAATTAAACATTATCTTCTACCTGATTAGAGCCGTTACTTATTTGTTTCTAGTTTTTCCTTACTCTAAATTTCATAACAAGGATATTACACTCATAAATAATGAAGCTTTAAACCGCCAAAATAAAATATATACAAACCACGATGCCAAAGTAGAGATAGAGAAATATAAGCTAAAATATGGGATATGTTACATTCAGTTATCTAGGCTTAACTTATTAAAAGTAAAACCAAAGACGCATTTAATTTACGCTAAGTTGCTAGTGGGTGGTCTGTTGTCTGCATTTTAAAAAGGTTTGTTATAATGCTTTTATAACGAATAAGAATGGAGGATGCACATTCAAATTACAAATATGGCTGAGAGCTGACGACTTTGTAAAATGAAAGAGGAGTCTGGAGCAAATAAACGTTATTTTCCAACACTGGTTTAGCTTTGATCTTTATCTTCTGGCTCGCTTATTATTAAGGTGGGTGGACCATGGAAGGCCACGCTCCTTTGAAGGCCAACTATCAAAAAGTCGTAGTTATTGACATGTAAACACATATTCCTTCGGCTATACACTAAGATCCATCAAACTCAAGACCACAGATGCGGCGGCGAGTCGCTCGTGCCGCTATTGTGGCTGTGAGATCTCACGTTCCGTAGACTTCGGTCGTCGACGTTACAATTGTTATTCGCGCGTGTTAGATTTACACAGATGTAATTACTATTATATAACTACGTATTTCACGTTGTTATAATTTAAAAATAGTAAAATATGTAAACAACATAATTTTAAACAAAATAAGATGTATTTTAATTTTTCACAACAAATACGTATGAATTTGACTTGTTTGTCGTAGTTCATAGACGTCTATAAAAGCGAGTGTTATAACGATTTTAGATCACTTTTGATCCAGACGTTGAACGGTGCGGAGCTCTCCGAGATTGTATATAAGTTAAGTATAGCTTCTTGTGTATTGTGATAATGTTACCTATGAATATAAATTTAGATTATGACTATATTATGTGTATTATGTACATTGTGTGGTTTATATTTATATTATGACTTTATTTTTTGTATTATGTATATTGTGTGATTTGAATAATGTAACCGAATAATTGTAATATTTTATCAAGTTTAAAAGAGTGTTCATGGAGTTTCTTGCTGGCTCTTCTCCATTGGAACCTACTATTTTGGAACCAGCAAATAGCTTTTCGTTAAATTGAATAAATGATTTTGAGTTTTACCTAAAGTTTATTTTATTATAAAATCATATTTAAAATGTAGTATATAGGAAGATTATTAATGATAAATTTCTTTTGTTTCATACAGAAGGTTTAGTTTCAATGACAACTTAAACTTATAACCAAAACTGGTTTCAATTACAATAAATGCTTTTCACATAATTTGCTTTTATGTTTAAATATTTAACCCTCCCTTTTTAATATTCTAACATCAGAAGTGGGGATAACCCATAGGCCCAATATTACGATTCTAATACTTATAATTTTATATTTAAGGATGGATGCTGAGACAACTGGAAATCTTCTTATGGCTGTCCGAGACGCTGCTTAACAACATCAGCAGAAGGATGTTGACATGGTTTCTCTGGTGTTCGATGCGGATGAAAATGTTTGCGGATCGAAAAATCGGTGTAATAGCATCGAGACACTTCGTGCTGATTGAGGTGTGTGAAACTGTCGAGAAGGCAGTTTAAGCCGGTAAGGCCTTTAATGGTTTTGTGTATAATAATAGTTTTAAATTGTCAGAATAATGTTACAATAGGCCTTAAACTTATGTCCATATTATTCTACCGTTTTCGGTGTACAAATACTGATTACTACCTACGGATTATATAAATACAGTGTACGGATTATATGTAGTGGTCGATATCATTGATACTAATCCCCAAAAAAGAAAGTAGTCCAAAAACATTGCAGGGCATTGTGCTATTTAATGTTTACTATAAATATTATAAATGATGATTATTTGTTCAAAATATAAGAATATTATTACAGGAGGTATTAGGCCCAGCGTGGCAAAGATAATTGATTAAATAAACTTCCCTAGCAAGTGAGGCATAGGTCGTGTTATTTTCGATAACTTAATTAAAAAGTGAATTATTGTTACGTTGAGATTTCCAAGTTTCATTTTATTTAAATACCGTCAGAACCGACAAAAAAAAATTTATGTCTACCACTAAATACGTCTTATTCTAACGGTTACATTAAATAAAGAACTAATAATTTATTTAATAAACCATTTGTCACATTCTCACATAAAACATAGCATGTCGATGTATAAACAAAAAAAAACACGTAATTACACTATCATCACATAAAAAAATTAAAACAAAGTGATGCAACGAAATAGACTAGAAGTTCAGTTATTCAAGTGCGAAAAGCCAGGTTCTGGTTGAACACTCCAGGTAGAAAAAAACCGAGTCCGGATAAAGCAATAAACACAAAAGTCCAATAGAATCACGAAATCACTGCTTCGTCGCCATTATTAATTTGATATTTTATTTGACAATTTTCGACAAGTACTTGATGTCTAAGTTAAACTTTTGCGTTACGTACACTATAGTTACATTATTATTGATGAAATTTGGATTATTTAATCAATAAAATATGATAATATCTGTACAGAAAGAAAAGTAATAGTTGTTTAAAATTCAAAAAAAATACGAGTTACGACTCGCTTCTTACATTGTGTAGGTAGGAAGTAATTTTTCATTGGAGTAGGTACCTACCTTTATAAGATAATATTTTTATAATAGTTTTAAAAGTGGAATTTTGAATTTGGAATTGGTTACAATTGCAATTTCTTACTTTTCAACAGTATATAGATTTTATTTAGTTTCTTTTATGAATAATCATAAATAGTCCAGTATATCGGTCGCTCCCGTGGTTTAATTATGTCCCTTTATTTTTATTTTTCTTTACATTCTGTAACTTTATTAGAATTCCCGTGACTAACATTGATGGTATACGTTTCTCCAAAATCAATACCAGTTAGTTCCAAAATAATTATGTGCCAAAAATTTTCAAATATAGCCTTTTCAAAAAATTTGCTTTATGAATCTCGTCAGATTGGCCAAGCGGATCAATTATTTATTTTTATCATCATGGAAAGTACAACAATCGATTAATACCACAATTCAGTTCTGTAATGCTAATATCCTTTCAACCCAAGCCCATTTAAATGAAGTTAATGTGTCCGGAGAGAACGTAGACAAAATGGTAGATCGTGAACTAGCATATCGGCGTTTGTGTACCGAGGCAAACAAATTCTAAAGATTTTTGCAGTTGGCAGGTAGTACGGTATATATAAGACTAGATTTAAAGATAGTACGAAATATTTGTAGTCCTTCCCAATGATCGTTAAACTCTCAAAGGTCAAGGCATTATTGTATTAAAACATTATTGTAGTAAAAGAAAAATTACGAGCCTCGCTAGGTGAATGGCTGGAACAAAATGTTCCTTTTGAAGAATCTTTGTGAATTTAATCCGTGATAGATTATTCAAACAATTATCCTTAAATATGTGTCTCGTTTATAAAAACTTATCCTAGCAATAATATTTGGCTGGATATTATATCATTGTTATTTATAGGTTACAGTTCAGAGTAGTTACAATTATAAGATTGATTATAATTATTTTAAGACATGATTGTCATTATGAATTATGGATGAATTGAAACCTTAGCTGTGGTATGACATTCACTGGCTGCGAGTGATTAAGATTCACTGTCTGCGGGGTGTTTGATCTGCCCAGTAAGGTCTGATTATTGATTATGATATGATGATTGTAAGACGATTATTGATATTAAGAAAATGATAATAATTATTTTGAGACATGATTGTATCATTATGAATTATGGATGGATTGAAACCTTAGCTGTGGTATGACATTCACTGGCTGCGAGTGATTAAGATTCACTGTCTGCGGGGTGTTTGATCTGCCCAGTAAGGTCTGATTATTGATTATGACATGATGATTGTAAGACGATTATTGATATTAAGAAAATGATAATAATTATTTTGAGACATGATTGTATCATTATGAATTATGGATGGATTGAAACCTTAGCTGTGGTATGACATTCACTGGCTGCGAGTGATTAAGATTCACTGTCTGCGGGGTGTTTGATCTGCCCAGTAAGGTCTGATTATTGATTATGACATGATGATTGTAAAACGATTACTAATATTAAGAAAACCTAATGATAATGAGAATATTGTTATTAAACAGTGATTAAATTATAGTTATGGTACTTCGAGAGCGAAGTACTTGTCAGTATGGCCGTGTTAGATTTACACAGATGTAATTACTATTATATAACTACGTATTTCACGTTGTTATAATTTAAAAATAGTAAAATATGTAAACAACATAATTTTAAACAAAATAAGATGTATTTTAATTTTTCACAACAAATACGTATGAATTTGACTTGTTTGTCGTAGTTCATAGACGTCTATAAAAGCGAGTGTTATAACGATTTTAGATCACTTTTGATCCAGACGTTGAACGGTGCGGAGCTCTCCGAGATTGTATATAAGTTAAGTATAGCTTCTTGTGTATTGTGATAATGTTACCTATGAATATAAATTTAGATTATGACTATATTATGTGTGTTAACGCGCTTGCGTTTGGTTTAGATAAATAAATTTCCACTGGACTCGGTAAAGTTTACATTTATTATGTAATTAAGCAGAATTACAGACAGATAGAGATTGAGATTCGTGGACCCGTTACTCGCGTACGCGGTTTCTTCTCGTGTTGTTGCTGGCGTGGCGTGAAGGCAAGTGGCAGAGCCCTGGGGCCGCATGAGCCCGCTTGCCTCGTCGACCCCCCGCGCGCCGCCTTCCCGACGCTCGAAGCCGCGCTGCCATAGGCCGCCGCGGAGTGGCGTGATATCGCGCGCTGAGGATTGGCCGCGACAATGGCGCGTTGTGTGACGATTGGCGCGACCATGGTTTTAGATTGGCGAGCCAGGTGGCGCGCTTGCTGCCCGGTGTTGCCATGCGGCGAAAGCCGCAACATCCTCCCAGGCGTTGAAGGATTCAACTGGATGACGACGTGTCCCAGAAGAGGGGGCACATCGTACGGACGGCCCGAGTGACCGCTCCCTTTGTAGTGGCGACGTCAGCCACTCGGCTGACCCCATCGGGGCCGGGGTGTAGGCGCGTGACGCGCCCCAGGCGCCATTGAAGCGGCGGCAGGTTTGCTTCCCGTAGCAGCACGAGGTCGCCGCAGCAGATGCCTCTCTGCTGTGTTCTCCACTGGGACCGCTGCTGCATCTCGGCCAGGAACTCTGTTTGCCACCTGGACCAGAACTGTTGACGGATTTTTTCTATTAGTTGGTAGCGATTTGGCCGCATTGCTGTTATGGGTGGCGATGGGATGGCGGTCAGTGGCCTGCCAACAAGAAAGTGCCCTGGGGTTAATGGAGAAGGGTCATTTGGATCTGATGAGAGGGGAGAGAGGGGCCGGGAATTTAGTATGGCCTCTATCTGCGAAAACAGCGTCGCTAGCTCCTCAAAAGTCAGACAGGCCTCCCCAGCTACTCTTTTTAGATGGTATTTAGAGGATTTTATACCCGCCTCCCATATTCCTCCAAAATGAGGCGAATATGCAGGTCCGAACACGAAACGGATTCCCTCGTTCGCAGAGTAATTGAAGACAGACTCTCGGCTCATCTGCAACATTCTACCCAGCTCATTGCACGCACCTACAAAATTTCGACCATTATCACAATAGATAGCATAGGGTTTACCTCTCCTAGCCACAAATCTACGGATGCATAAAATGAAAGCTTCAGAAGTGAGATCGCTGACTACTTCTAGGTGCACCGCCTTAGTGGTTAGACACACAAATAAACATAAATAGCATTTAGTTATGCGGTTCCCGCGGCCCTTGCGGCTTGAAATTCTAAAAGGGCCCGCAAAGTCGACCCCACAGGAATTGAAAGCGAAGCTGCTGTCCGTCCTTACCGCTGGCAAGTCACCCATGATAGGTTCGAATGGTTTACCTCGCAGTCGCGTACACACTACACACTGTTTGGTAGTCGTGCGAGCTAGGTTTCTCCCTCCTATGGGCCAATATTCGTCACGAATGGCTGCCAGCAGTGCCTGAGGACCAGCATGAAATGACCTTACGTGTTCATGTCTAACTAACAGTTTAGTGAAAATATGTTTAGCATCTAGAAGGATAGGGTGCTTTTTATTATAATCATAACTAGAATTTCTTAAACGGCCTCCCACTCGCAGCACTTGGTCAGAGTCTACAAAGGGATTAAGTGGCAATAGTTTAGATCTATTGTGTAATTGATGCCCTTTACTCAATGTTTGTATCTCCTCAGAGAATGTCTCTAACTGACTGAGTTTGATTAGAAGAGTGCATCCTCTTTGCAGCTCGTCAGCTGACAGCTGACCTGCATTTCTTTGACCTTTACAGTTATTAATAAACCTTAGCACATATGCAGTTGTTCTTTTTAGCCGTGAAAAATTAGAAAACCTATTAAAATCTATGACCTTATTATCTAAACTTGCCATATTATTTACAGCAAATGAATATGAGGTGAGCGCTTTGACCTCAGGTAAGGATTTTTCTTCTAACGGGTTTATTCGTTTATGGGACCATTCGCAGTCCTCTTGTTTCAAGAAAGGAGGGCCTTCCCACCAAAGAGTTGAACTCGCCAACACCTGTGGGTCTACCCCTCTTGAAGCCATGTCAGCAGGGTTCAAGCTTGTGGGGACATGATGCCATTGGTAATCAGCTGTTAGCTCTTGAATTTCGTTCACTCTATTGCGCACAAAAGTTTTTAGTGAATTGGGCTGCATCTTTAACCATCCTAATACTACCATGGAATCTGTCCAGATTATTTTCTTATTTATTTTACTTTTTAAGGACAGACTGATTTTTTTACAAAGTCTAGCTCCTAGTAGCGCTCCACATAATTCCAATCTAGGAATTGTCATTGGTTTAAGAGGGGCTACCCTGGCCTTTGCACATAGCAGGCGTGATGTGTAAACCTGATCACTACCATTAGACCTTAAATAAATGCATGCGCCATACGCAGCTTGAGAGGCATCTACAAAACAATGCAATTCAATATATTTTGGACTTTCACACAACACATATCTAGGTAGATGTATATTATACAAATACGATAAATTATTACTAAAAGACCGCCATTCCTTAACTAAGTTATTTGGTACTGGCTCATCCCAATCTAACTTGGCACACCATAACTTCTGAAGTAATATTTTTGGTTTGATAATTGCCGCACTCAGGAGTCCTAATGGATCAAATATTTTACATGTCATAGAGATAATAGTTCTTTTAGTAAACTGAGAAGCAAGTGGTACATTGGTAGAGAACTGAATTGTGTCACTCCCCGGAGACCAGTTTAATCCTAACACAGCTGATTCCTTGCACAGCTCTAGGGCGTCGCTATAAAACTGTTCCTTTTTAAACATCTGTGGACAATTAGTACGAAACTTTCTAAGTGTAAAACCGGCCGACTCTAAAACACGAGTGGTACCTTTATAAATGTGTGAAAGCTGATCTTCTGATGCGCAACCTGCAGTCAAATCGTCGATGTAGAAGTCAGTAAGTATAACATTCTTTATAACCTCATCATCACACTCTAGTGCTAGCTGTTGAAGACACCTAGTACTAAGGAACGGCGCAGATGCTGTGCCATAAGTTACGGTATTCAACTGATAGATTACAATGTTATGAGTTTTCTCACAACGCCAAAGTATTAACTGCAAGTGGCGCTGAGCCTCGTCTATGGCAATTTGCCTATACATTTTAGCTATATCTCCGGTCAGGACAAACCTATGCTCTCTAAAACGTAATAATATAGACATTAAATCACTCTGGATGACTGGACCTACTGCTTGAATATCATTCAGTGATTTACCAGACATAGTTTTTGCAGAGGCATCGAAAACTACTCTAACCTTAGTAGTCTCACTATGTTCTCTTATCACACAATGGTGGGGCATATAGTACCCAAACTGAGGCTGGGCAATTTCAGTTAAGTGACCTAATTCTTTATATTCATGGATAAAATTTGAATAAGCTTCCTTTAATTGAGGATTTTTATTTAATCTAATTTCTAAATTTAAAAATCTTTTCTTAGCCATAGCGTAAGAATCTCCTAGCGCGGTCTGAGGCACCTCTTTTAGAGGCATTAGTACTGAAAATCTACCATTAGCTAAGCGTTTAGTATTTTCAACAAAGTGTCTTTCACAAAAATGTTCATCGGGTGAACGAGAAAATTGTTCAGAGTGACCTTCTTCAATTTCCCAAAATCTTTTTAGCCAAACCTGGGCCAGTGGGTCGTCACTCTGCAATTCTTGACTCAAATTACAGTTTGTTTGGAAGTAGCATTTTTTGCTACCTTGCCCTGTAGGGCCTGACACTAACCATCCTAGCTTGGTTTTTTGTAAGGCTGGTTTATTTTTCCCTAACGACACGTGATTAGACTTCACAATGGACCAATATACATCAGCACCTAATAAAATGTCTATTTGCGATGGCTTATAGAAAGTAGGATCAGCTAACCTAACTTCTTTTGGTATACCGAGATGCTGAACATTGACCTGTATGTTAGGCAAAGTACCTATAATATTTGGTACAACCAGACATTCAATTGGAATGCAGAAGTTACTTGTCCGAGACTGAATTTTTATCTTTACTCTGTCAGAGATACTAGAAATTGAATTATTTATTCCAGAAACACAAGTTGGACGGGAGGTGTCACTAATTAAATCAAGTTTTTGTTTCATAACACTTGATATGAATGACATCTGACTGCCTGTATCTAACAATGCCTTTGCCTGATAAATCTCACCAGTTCGCTTATTGACTATGTCTACTAAAGCCGTACCTAACAGTACTTGACCTGTCGCTGTGGCTGAAAGTGCCACAGGTAAATTAGAGGAAGCCGAGGAATCTGCTGCAGTACTAGTGACATCTGGGTCACTCCTATGTACTAATGAATTATGTTTCTTTTTACAAACACGGCACATAGGCCTTAGTTTACATTGGAATGAATTGTGCCCACTCTTGAGGCAATTTTTACATAATTTTAACCTACTAATTTCAGACAATCTATCTTCAATGCCCATATTTTTAAATTTGGAACACTCATGCAACTGGTGGGTGTCGTGGCATATATGACACTTTGAATTTTCACTCTTTTCACAAGAAGCAACAAATGTCTTATTAGTTTTGAACTCCTTATGGCTACTTGACCTACGGTCACCTCTATCGGTATTACTCACATTTGCAAAATGCATTGTTTCTAAGATGTCTGCTCGATTTCTTAAAAACATTAAAAAGTTTTCTAGTTTATGATAATCTGGTAATGTAGACCTGTGCTCTTCCCATTTGGCATTAGTGACAGGGTCTAACTTAGAGGCCATAATAAAGAGAACTAGTGCATCCCATTGGTCGGTTGGTTGCCCTAGAGTATTCAGCGCTCTCAAATTTTTTGACATATGGTCTACTAGGTACCTTAACGTCTTGTATGATTCCTTACTACACTTTTCCACAGACACTAAAGCCTTTAGATGATTATTCACAAGAATATTTTTATTATCATACCGTTCGCACAGTAGATCCCATGCTAACTTGTAGTTATTAGAGGTAAACTCTATGGATTTGATTATACCCTTAGCACTGCCTTCCAAAGCTGACCTTAAATAATGGAATTTATTGATCTCTGGAATTGAATTGTTACAATTAAGAATGGAATCGAATGTATCTTTAAATTCTAACCAGTTTAAAAGATTTCCATCAAACTTTGGAAGGTGTATGGTGGGCAATTTGACCCCGTTGAATGGGTGAGAACAATTACTTTGTTCTCCGACACTATTGGTCTTGTTTATTGGTGACGGGGTAGCCTCAATTAATTCTTGAGCTACAGAGAGAGCCGAGTAAAACTGACACTCCGTGGCCTCTCTTTCGTCTAATTGTTCATCTACATCAGAACACAATGATTCGATTTCAGACTGTAATTCATCAAAAATCTTGAACAAATCTTGAAATTTACCTAATCTTAAAGCAAGCTCTTTAGCTTCTAAACTTGTAATGTCACTAGACTTCGAGTTTTGCATGTTACTGAGATAGTCTACGAATTTAGTTAATCTCCCTTTTATAGTGCCACGCCTTTTAATTAGCTCTTTATATTTGACCCTAGGGTCGGTATCTGCATCGGTCATTGTGCTACTATTTATAATATCTAACACTGTAAACACTACCTAATGCAATACAATGAGCCGCGTAAATAAATGTGCAGGGAACCTGACAAGCTTAAGCGCCGCTCCAGCACGTGGTCTCAGCCACGACGCCGACGTCCCGCGCTGGAGCGTCGCGTCTGCCGGCCGCCGAGGGGATGTCACAGGCGCGCCGAGGGAATCCGCGGTGCTGGCCGCGCAGCGAGGCTGGACCGGAACAGTTGCCGTATGGCCGGAACTCTGAAATAGTCAGCCGGATTGCTGGTTCACCGAGCAAGGAAAATGCTTGAAGCTGATTTACGCTGCGTGAATAGATAGTAGGCAATCTAACCTTGAAATTAAATGCGTGCAGTTCGAATGCAAGCTTGAGGTTGAACATAAAAAATGAGGTTTAAATAAAGTTTGTGTATAACCTTGAAAGGTAATGTGAATGAAATATAAAAACAATGAGGTTATGCGTAGCGTGGGTGCAGATTAAAAAGTTTGTATTATAACCTTGAACTGCTAGGTGCAAACATGTAATGAAATAATGCACCCTAGAAGCCTCAGTTTAGGTTATGCGTAGCGTGGGTGCAGATTAAAAAGTTTGTATATAACCTTGAAATGCTAGGTGCAAACATGTCATGAAATAATGCACCCTAGAAGCTTACACTAGCATCCCCCGCCTCAAAACCACGTGCACGGTTATGCAAATTTAGCAAAAATGCCTGTCTGACTTCTAAATAGCAACTCCACTGCTTCGCAGCGTGAAGACACACACAGGACAGAGAATAAAAAGCGAGGATTAATGAATGGATCAGGGCTTACTCTCCTGGGCTAGACCTTCGGTTGACGTGTCGACTCGCCGTCTTCACCGGGCTCCCTAAGCAGCTCGTCCGTGTCCCTCTTCGCTCGCTCGACTCAGCTACGCAGCCCGGCTGGATGGATGGCGGGCTGCGGCACTTGCTCCACGTGGCACGCCGCACGACGTCTCTCGAACTTTCGACGATGTATTGAAACGATGTAACGGGTCCTGTCACGGTCGCCACTTGTTAACGCGCTTGCGTTTGGTTTAGATAAATAAATTTCCACTGGACTCGGTAAAGTTTACATTTATTAAGTAATTAAGCAGAATTACAGACAGATAGAGATTGAGATTCGTGGACCCGTTACTCGCGTACGCGGTTTCTTCTTCTCGTGTTGTTGCTGGCGTGGCGTGAAGGCAAGTGAGTGGCAGAGCCCTGGGGCCGCATGAGCCCGCTTGCCTCGTCGACCCCCCGCGCGCCGCCTTCCCGACGCTCGAAGCCGCGCTGCCATAGGCCGCCGCGGAGTGGCGTGATATCGCGCGCTGAGGATTGGCCGCGACAATGGCGCGTTGTGTGACGATTGGCGCGACCATGGTTTTAGATTGGCGAGCCAGGTGGCGCGCTTGCTGCCCGGTGTTGCCATGCGGCGAAAGCCGCAACAATGTGTATTATGTACATTGTGTGGTTTATATTTATATTATGACTTTATTTTTTGTATTATGTATATTGTGTGATTTGAATAATGTAACCGAATAATTGTAATATTTTATCAAGTTTAAAAGAGTGTTCATGGAGTTTCTTGCTGGCTCTTCTCCATTGGAACCTACTATTTTGGAACCAGCAAATAGCTTTTCGTTAAATTGAATAAATGATTTTGAGTTTTACCTAAAGTTTATTTTATTATAAAATCATATTTAAAATGTAGTATATAGGAAGATTATTAATGATAAATTTCTTTTGTTTCATACAGAAGGTTTAGTTTCAATGACAACTTAAACTTATAACCAAAACTGGTTTCAATTACAATAAATGCTTTTCACATAATTTGCTTTTATGTTTAAATATTTAACCCTCCCTTTTTAATATTCTAACACGCGCATAGCAAAACGTAAGTTTTTAGTTAGATAACCTATTATTATTTCATATTTTTTTACTGTGAATTGTCGTATAAGGATATGTTTATGATACTAAAGAAAAAAAAAATAGTTTTGCCTCGATTTAAGTTAAAATATTGGTAGTGTTCCCAGGAAAGCCGATGGTTCCTTATAAGGCCAATCAAAAACTTGACAGTTGGCCTTGCTAGGGTACATGGGACTTACAAATAACATGTACAAACCATGAACATATGAACAGTTACTTTTTAGTTATAAATTCGTACCGTTACAGTTAAAACAATGTTTTATACTTAATTATAATATTTTTATTTATAAGGGTTAAGTTTGGGCATAAATAAGGAAAATTTTGGCCTTACAAAGAACGGACCCATAAGAAGGCCATTTGAGGTAAAAAAAAAAGTTTTTAATTTCATTATAATACGCGTTGGCAAGTTATTTGATGTCAATGTAATACTCATTACTACTGTTTTTAAATAATTTCCATTAATATATTCTTAGTTATACGATGGTGTTCAAGTAATGTTCGTTGAGTTTTTTATAAATGATAAAACTATATTGAGCATTTAATGTTTTGCTTAAATGAAAGAGCTTATTATGTAGTTTTAGTAAAAGCGAATATATTAATTGTTACAACTCTATTTTTAAGTTGAACGACTGATGTATAATATTGGCCTTGTTTGGAGCCGTGTTCCTTGCAAGGCCATTTGGAAGAGCTTAACAAAACTTAAGTTTAATAATAATAATAATAATCTTTATTTACTAAAAGAAGCGAGTTACAAATATTTTAATTTAGGTATAGGCATACAGTTACAGCTTACAAATTATAAAACCGCTGCCTCCCAAACTAGGTGATCCTGTATTTTGGGAGTCAGTGTTCCCTCGTTGAGTATTTCACAAGTATGAATGCTTATACTGCTATAATGTATCTAAGAAATTGTGCTAATTGCCATAAAGATTTCTTAACGAAAAATAGAGTGCAACTAAACAAAAAAGTTAAAGATAATTATGGATGATGTGTGTGTATGTGTGTGTGGTTGCGTATGTGTCGGTGTGTGTGAATGTGTGTATGTGTGTATATATGCATGTGTTTAACTACTTAACGCGTGAGTATTTAATTACTAGACTATTTTATTTAACAATTGTTCTGTTTCATCATAGGTAAGTGTTTGAAGCCAACATGTGATTTTTGATTTGGCTTGCCTGCGTGTTAAGGAATAAATGTTATTAATTTTGTGTGCCTTGTTATAAAGACGTGAGCTCATTACAGTGTATTGGCGGCCGGCTGAGGCTGTTCTGTGTGGAATAGAGTCACAAATTGGTTTCGTTTTTCTGTTTTTCTGAGACCATTCTGGATCATAAGGCAGCGAACTATGTTTCCTTATGATGGTACGGAGAACATAGAGCTGTCTCACTGTAAGTACTTGACATTCTTTATACAGTTCGTTAGTAGGATACCTAAAGGGCTTCGAGGTCATCACTTTGAGAACAGCTCTCTGCGCTCTCTCCAGATCCAAGACTGCGACTTTGCCCGCACCACCCCAGGCTGTCACACAGTAAGATAGAAGGGATTGACACAATGAAAAATAGATTAGTTTGAGTGTATCTTTGTCTGCAGATAATCGAAGTTTTTTGAAAATGTAAATAAGTTTTCTTAACCGAGCTGTTAATTTTTGAATATGTGTGTGCCACTTCAGCTGTGAATCTATTAGAACGCCCAGATATTTAATATCAGTTGTTCTTTGAATAGCTGCGCAGTCACAAATTCCATTGTTAATGGTTGAGCTCGGCACGCACGTGTGAGCTGTGACATTGTATGTTGAGGGTGGTATTTGAGAAATTTTATTTGCAAAAGTGATGAATTTAGTTTTGTCTACATTCAAGGTTAATAGACTGTCCTGCAACCAAAGCATTACAGTTTTTAAACTCTTCTCGGCGACTAATTTTGCTTTGGACCAATCTGCACCAGATGTTATCAAAGCAGTGTCATCCGCATAAGCAAATATTTCGCAGTTTTCTATCCTAAGCTGGCATAGATTATTTACGTAAATCTGGAAGAGCGTTGGTCCCAAAATACTGCCCTGTGGAACCCCAAACTGCAGTATCTCCTCATCACTGATGTAATTTCCTATTTTAACTTGCTGGGTGCGACCCTTGAGGTAGTCCTTAAAAATTTCCAGGGCGTTACCTCTCACCCCCACTTCCTCTAGCCGCGATTCAAGAATGGGAACTGACACTGTGTCAAAAGCTTTAGATAAATCTAAGAATACGCCAATGCACTTCCTATTTTTATCAAGTTTTTTTGAAATAGAGTCGGTTAGTGCAATTAGTGCATCGTCTGTTGAAATATTCGCACGAAAACCGAACTGGTTACTTGAAATAATGTCCTGTGATTGTAGAAATCTTACCAAACTGTTGTTAAGAATACGTTCTAGAATTTTGGATAGAGTTGATAATACCGAGATAGGCCTATAATTACTGACACAGTGCCTGTCTCCACTCTTGTAGACGGGAGTAACAACTGCTTTCTTGAGTGCCGTTGGAAAAATACCAGAACTTATAGCAATATTACAGATGTGTGTAATTATTGGTACTAATGTTGATCGTGAGTATTTGAGAATTTTGGGTGAGATGGAGTCCCAGCCCACAGCACAGTCACTTTTCAAATTAGTTACAATATTTTTCACTTCACTTTCGGTAACTTCCAGTAAGACTAAGGAGTTAGGTACTACAGAACTATGATGTAGTTCAAATTTAGGTGTATTTAAATTCCTACATACAGATGTTATTTTTAGTGCCAGGTCTCGTCCAATGTTAGTGAAGAAAGAGTTCACTTGATTTACAGAACTGTCAGGATTATCAAGCAATTTCAGTAATTCTAACGGTGGAGTTTTATCGCGTTGAGTGTTAGTAATCCGACGTATTGTTTCCCAGGTGCCTTTCATATTATTTTTATTTTTCAAAAATTCCGATTTTTCGTAAGCAATTTTTAATTTACGTAGTAATCCATTACAAAAATTTCGATAGCGACTATACGTAGTTTTTAGGGTAATGTTATCCGGTGATTTTCGAAGTTTACTATGCATACGATCGCGATTTCGAATACAGCGCAACAAGCCTTCAGTGATCCATGGTTTCAGAATACGACGTTTTGCAGAGACTGATTTACATAGGGTGTGATGTTTAATAATAGGTGATAAGATAGATGTAAAGGTATTACAGGCCTGATTAGGGTCTGAACTTGATAAAACATCACTAAAGTCGGTATTTTTTATTGCGTTGTCAACTGCTCCAAAATCTACAAATGTGGAAACTGGATTAGGCTTACTGAGTACAGTTTTAGAAAGATAAATACATATCATAACAGGATAGTGATCTGTTACACACGCTTCAATAAATGAAATAATGAATACTGATTAAAGCTAGGTTAAAAAAAAGTGATTTATATGGTACACAATAAAACAAGCTATTATTTGATAATTTGTTTTTTTCATTTATCCAGTTAATAAACGAATAAAAAGCGTTTACTCGTTAGAGTGGCCTTCTATGGTCCACCCACCTTATTATTTATTGATCATAGAAATTAAACTTTACAAAATAGTAAAAATATGTCCCAAAACCGTATCATATCTGAAATTTAATATCTCAATGTTGAGTCACTACTTTTTGGATGGTCTATTTAGGACTTAAAGCAGCCGCTTAAACATAGGTACGCTATTTATAAAGTTTTTTTTATCTGTATTTTATCCGTCCGTCTTTAGACGAGCCTAGAATTTGAAATTTATTTTATTAACTAGGATTAGGAATAGCCCAGTACCGCCGGTTGATTCACAAATTCACCTAGATACACCAACAACCGGAGCTGTAACAAATTACCTGTACTTACTATACAAAATCTTCTAGAAACACACAAAATAAAATTTCCTAAAATCTTAGTACCAAACCATTTAGGTATTTAGACTAATTTGTGTAATCCTATTGTTTGAACAGGGCTTTGATCTTACAGCTAAGAATAGCACCACAGATGGGGTTCAGGGGCCGCTTAAATACGCAATTGCGTTCAGTTCACTGAGCAAACCCATATACACCCTGAAATAGGCTGGAACCCAGACTTTGTAAATAGCAATATTTTCTGATTTATTTAATTGCCGTATCGTCATTTTCCAATTTATGCCATTATTGCTGTATCATCATGGCTGGCTGACTTTAAGACAAAGCCCTCCATTACGTCCGTCTGTTTGGGATAAACACAAAAACTGCTAAACGGATTTTTATGCAGTTTCTACCAATACAAGAAAGGAAGGTTTCAGTGGTACAAATATAATTATAGTTGAGAAAAGCGGAAAAAAAAAAATAAAGGCCATGCCAATCTGGGGTCGGTCGTAGGTTTATGTAAAAAAATATCTAGAAAAACTACTTTAATTTGGCCGGTCCTCAGTAAACTATAATTATATTACCAGATTTTCTCTGCGGCTTCGCTTGCAATAGGAAGAGACAAAAAGTAGCCTATGTCACTCTCCATTCCTTTAACTATGACCACTTAGAAAATCACGTCAATTTGTCGTTCCGTTTTGCCGTGACAGACAAACAAACAGACGCACACACTTTTCCATTCATAATAATATTATTAGTATGGATACACTTTTCTTTGATTACGTGGAGCGAAATTGAAAGTCCTAAAGTATGGAACAGTATAGCTACTGGAATGGAATTTTTATTATTTACTAGCTCTTGCCGCACTAAATTTTATTGCCAGGTTGTTACACTCAAGAATAATATTAGCTTGCCGGAATAATATAGCAGCGAAAAAAATTGTAATACATAACTTATGGATGGCTATTTTCATGTTGATGTTGTTGTTTAATAAGTAGGTAATTATTTTTAATAATCTGTATTCTACATATTCATACATATTCTCAAACTGTTTTTATGGACTTTAAGTGATTCACGTGATTCGAGACACAATAGAAAGACAATAGCAGCGCGACAGCCGGCTGTCGCTTGGTACTTGAAAGGTTAAGAAAAGCATTAGAATTTCCCACATGTTTGAAAATCGCAATAGCAACCATATAAAGATCTGAAACTAAAATCGTGTCATCCAAGAAGCGGTGGAATTCCAGACGCGCTTTGCTCCAATTTTGCTGCAGGCCTAAAAAATCCAGAGTTTGCTAGGATTAAAAAAAAGTTTCACACCAGTTATTTTAAGCCAAAACCTTATTCCCTTTTAAAGGCAAAACTGAAAGCCAAAGCAGTTTTAATTGTCATGGAGTTACCCAAAGCTCAACTTTAACTTATCTTGGCAACGTTTTACTCTATAACTTATCGTGACAGAACTGCCTTCAGAGTTGATTAATATTTGAACCAAACCGTTCTACTTTGTAATGCAATAAAAATGCAGTAACAGACAGCCTGTAGTTCATCTCTATTGATATAAAATGGTGAACTGACTACTTAATTGTTGATATTTGAACGCACAGTCAAAACTGCTGGTCCTAAAAATATGAATTTTGGAGGATGTGTTATTTGTGAAGAGTCAGTAAGCAACATTTATTGAAAAATTACTCCTGAGGGGGTAAAATAGTGGATGGAAGTCAGATATCCATGCGGGCGAAGCCGCGGGCGAAAGCTAGTAATTCAATAAAAATGCAGTAACAGACAGTCCGTAGCTCATAAACTTTAAAATTCATAGAATCGGTTGCATGTCTGGTGTATCAGATCCATTAAATTAATAATACGAAGCTTGGCTACCTAATGTAGTTGTTTTGAAATAAGGGTTTGTTGTGATGGACTGACCTGATTGCTAGTGATTCATTTATTTATGGAAAGTTTTATTGCAAATTCATAGGGGCGGATCAAGCCTTCAAGTGGGATCAAGGATCACATAGTCGAAGTCCAAGCTTTTAAGTAAGAGAGGGGGGGAGGCGGATCCAGGCTTTCAAATATATCTCCAAGATCCGCCTTTGCAATATATATTTAAACCTTCGAACACACGTGATTCGAGACACAATAGAAAGTTAATAACAGCGCGATAGCCGGCTGTCGCTTGGTCGTTGAAAAGTATGGTGGTGCAAAAAGTGTCTACCTGTACGTACCTATTTATTTCAAAATTAAAGTAAAATATCAACTAAAGTAGATACGGGTGGAAATAAACATTAACGATCTACTTACTTATGCTTAATATTATGTTCATCAAACTAAGTAACATTAAGCAAACATTACTGCTAGGAAACAACTTTTATTATTGTTTCCGGCATTTTCCTCAAAAGGAAAGTTCCGGCACTCTACATGGTTTATGTTAATCACATCATTGTGATCCCTGAGTTTGTTTCCACATAGTCCACGAAGTTCATACAAAACCAATAATTTTTTTTTTTTACCAAACGAGTTCCGAAAACAATGACTGCGTTTCTATTGGTCCATGTAATCAGAGATGTCCCTGTACCTAGCGATTGACCATACCCTGCGGATTAACAAATACATTAAATAATTAGTTCTATATTTGTTCTATCGAAATATGCATAACACGTAATTTGTTCCGTTTTAGTTTTTACAAAAAATGACTTCTTCTATAACAGTTAGCCAGCGATGTACTTTTAAATTACGCATTAAAAAAAAACAAAATCTAGATAGGCGATTAGTCCTACATTAACTCGAATTACTTATCTATTTTTTACTTATAAAATTAATTACATTAAGTTAAAAAAAGACAATACATAGAAGAAAACCTAGCGATGTATTGTAAAATAAATGTCATTGCATTTTTTTTTGCAAATGGCGTCAGAGATCGCCATTTTGAAAAAAAATGGCCGCCACATTTGTGTGGATAATAATAATTTATTTACTTCTTTGTATTGTCTTTTTTAACTTAAAGTAATGAATTTTATAAGTAAAAAGTAGATAAGTAATTAGAGTTAATGTAGGACTAATCGCCTATCTAGATTTTGTTTTTTTTTTAATGCGTAATTTAAAAGTACATCGCTGGCTAACTGTTATAGAAGAAGTCATTTTTTGTAAAAACTAAAACGGAACAAATTACGTGTTATGCATATTTCGATAGAACAAATATAGAACTAATTATTTAATGTATTCGTTAATCCGCAGGGTATGGTCAATCGCTAGGTACAGGGACATAGCATAAAGTGTTATTATTATGTGGAGGCGTTGGTCCTGCCCCGGCTGTCACTCTCAGACCCATCTTATGCTGTCAATAAATGAAATGCGTAAGAGATAGTAAGTACTCGTTTGTTTAAAACAAAGGGACTATGAAACAAAGATCTGGAAGCAGATTTTTGTAGTAATTTGAAAACAATATATAAAAAAAAAAACAAATCGATTGATCAGACATTTCCTTGAGCTATCTGAATAATAATGTATGAAACGGTGGATTAGCTGATAAATTATTTTTGGTGTTTTGAAGGTTGTTTTAATAGTAAAAAAATCACAATAATAAACATACAACTTTATTTATCATAACATTTACAATACAAAGGTATCTGAAGTAGGATTGTCTTTAGTTACAGATCGTCTAGTACTGTTGTTTTACATTAGGTACTTAATAATTAAAGCTATTTTAGGTCGAGAATAAACATAAAATTGCAGCCTGGTAAATATACTTGACTACGTTATTGCACATAAACTAAATATAATAATAAAGAGTTAAAATAAGTTTTATCTTTTTGTCAGAACAAGAACTGAAATACATTCAGAACAAAACAATTCAAGGAAGAAATATCAATTATAAATTTTGATAATAAACCTAAGTGAATATTAAATTTGTACGTGTGTAATATTTACGATAACTTATAAATAAATCTTATAAATAATTTTTTCTTTAGCCTGTGTAAATAACACAGGCTAAAAGAAAAACACTAGGTGAATTTTTGGTCTTGCACAACCCGCTAGGAGATGATTCTACCCACGAACACAAACAACTTTTATTTTGGAACCAACTATGAAATCGCGAAAAAAATATCTGCTGTTTCGAACAAAAGTTCAATGCCCGAGATTTTAGAGTTGGTTCCATAATAAAAGTTGTTTGTTTTTATGAGTAGAATCATTTTTTTTTGTGGGTGGGAAATCATCCAATGACTGCTCCCGTGCTGGGTGCGGCGGGAGGGCGTGTCAGACTCTTACTGACTAAAACCCACTCATGTTCCTTCGATTGCCCTTTATGTTCCAGGGTCACGGTAACTATTAAAAACATTCCGCAACCCCGGCAGGCGTTGGCCCTGTTGGGCCCCTTCCTGTGCTGACTCCTTCTCTTTGAGGCGCGCGTGGAACACTAACGCGCCGTCGACGCGGTCCTGGTCCTAGCCGGGCGGCGAGCTACCCATCGCTCGCCATCCGCAGAACCGCGCCTACATGAGTAGAATCATCACCTAGCGGGTTGTGCAAGACCAAAAATACACCATGTATAGTGTCAAGACAATGAGTAATTGCGTAGTGTTATTTTGCAAATAGATTTTTATATATGAGGCAAAATAATATTCTATTATTAATTGAGTTGTAATGAAAAATGCCAAAAAAGCCGATTTTTTTTTAGAGAATTTGATATGAAAGCGGTCGATGGACAGTCATTTGTTGATCTTTTTAATCGAGTTGGGAAATTGTAATTAGTAGTTCATTTCATTAAGCCAAAATGTTAGCTGTTTATAATAATGAGTTCAAGTACCACTTTTCAGGCTTACAGTTAATTTATTTACATTGAAGGTAGTTATTAAGACAAGGCTAAACAATATTACCCAACAAATAACGCAACATATTAAATGCATGTTCATCTCGGGGTATGCTGATTAGCTGACTTTATGCCTAGGAAAGTCGTATTTCTATTAAAGTTAAATCTATTCTCACTTACGGGTTATTTAGTCAGAAGACCAAAGCAGGGATTTTGGCAAAACCCTAATAAAATAATATATATCATTTTATCAATATTTATGTAAGTACTAAATTAATATTTCCCTCGCACCTTTGCCTTCTTGTGCAAATATCCCGCAATGAAGGAACAAGGGGAACAATAAAATGAAACAAAAGAAAGAGATACTAAATATCGCCGTGAACGATCACCAATAATTAGGTCACTAACTACTAGTGAAACACAAGTTTTAATGGAAAATACATTAATAAATTAGGAACTCGTCTTGAAAACATGCCACTCTTGGGAAAGCGGTCTTTTCAGTTAATTTGATTACTTTGGAGTTCCACGTTAGAACGACGCCAACTTGAGTATGCCAAGATAAAATCATTCATTAAAATTAGTTATAATCGTGTGGAGATCTTAACGAAGAGACAACTTAATTATAGAGATAGCTTTAAAAAAAATGTTAACTATACATATATCGTAGATTGTAAGAAACTTAATTATATTTACAATAAACATACAATTTCACATTAGTACACAAACAAAATTAATATACAAATATCACAAAATCAAATGAAAAGGATGCTGTCCATCCAAATCTGACCACTATCTATAACTAAAATAAATGCTTTTGGTTCACAATTTCAAAGCTCACAGTATTTACCATGGCACTGCCATCATTATACTAAATACATCGGACACTGAGTCGGTCTCCTCATCCAGATCCAGCTATACAGGGTTTACGTTAGGCGCCTCAGTCAGGCTATAGGAAGGAGTAGGCTTATGCTTAAAGGTGACGTAAGTGTACAACAGGCTTCCTAGCACGCTGATGTTCAGACCCACAAAGTTGAGCCAAGAGAACACATAATCACCACCAATGCTCATTCCCAGATAAGTAACCAAGATGTTCTTCAAGCAACCGATGATCGTGGTTGTTAACGCAGTGTTGTACTGGGTGCAGAGCATGATGCTGTACGACAGAATAAAACCCATCACACATGACATCAGAAAATGGATGAGAAAAAATGAGTTATCCCAGTTCCAGTACTCAACGGATCTGCTCAAGTCCCCAGTGCTCCACGCTATCAGTATTGCTGGGATGAACATTAACAAGGCATTGTAATACATCAGCCCATATTTGTTAAGGTCTCTGAGTTCGAGCTTCTTTTTTATACACACTCCGTTCGCAGCAGTAAAGATATCATTGAGCAACACTAAGGTGTACCCAGTAAGAGAAAACGTGAGGTCATCGGCTGCAGCGAGTAGGGCGCCGAAGATCATGGAGTAAACACTGAATTGGACGATCCCAGAGGGTCTCACGCCAAGGATGTACATCTCACCCAGCATCGTCATGAGGATACTGAAGCGTCGCAAAGCCGTGAACATCGGCAGGCTGAGCTCTTTAGTGCCACCGAGTCCAGTCGCCATGTTACCTAGGAAGATGACTGGTAGCGGCCAGATGGCCATTACAGTGTTTCTTGATAATGGTGGAAACTTGATGACCCTGAAGAAACGGCCACACCACAGCACCACGATGGTCGCCAGCATCTGTCCCAGGCCGAGCACTTGGTATGATGGGAAGTCGTATGTCGTCAACACAGTCTTGTTCACCATGGTGATCATGATAGAAGCCCATGCGTAGAAGGAGGCGCTTAAGATTTTCTTCAGCGTATCCACTCGCGCGCTTAGAGCCGACATCGCGCCACGCGACCTACGAGTATGTAATTAAATTACACTAACATCGAGCGATAAGTAACTAACATGATTAATTGATAAACGATGTAATTATGTACATGGGTATGAAACTCGTGGTTGCCGAAGGTGCAGAAACCGGTGTTATGCGCAAAGCGGGACAGGACTATGTTAAATAGTAGGGCACGAAGTCTGTCCATGCATATTCAATTTCATTGCTAGGATAAGGTACGATCTGACCTTTCAAATAAAGCGATTTACATTACAAATAGAAAAGGACACAAGCCTTGTAGGTAGACTAACTTCAATATTGGTGCTACCTGCTAGAGAATAAAAAGTATAAATTTTGTTTCTACTTGACTGACGTATAGGGGTAGGACAGTTTTCACCAATACTTTTATACTGGTCTGATTGATTGATAAAACAAAACAACCTATATATTTAATTAGAAACGTGTAGTAGATAGTCTACTTTACTTAATTACACAGACCTAGACGCCATTTTAGATTGCTTCGCCCTTGTTATAAGTAATTCAATTTGACGATAGGTTGTGTTAATATGCAATGCAATTTGTGGTCACGGTGCCGGCCAGTGTGTGGCCCTTTCATTTCTTTCATAATGCTTTAAGCCAGTGGCCCATCAATTGTCGAAATTTTACCGAAATTCATAATGTTTCTTTAATTATTTTTTTTAGCTTTCTGCTTTCATTGTCCATAATAAACTTTGGCTGACGCCCAAAGGGGTAAAAATTCTCTCTTCAAATAATACACATACTTAAATAAATTTATAGACTAAGTATTACAATAATACGAAAATATATACCTAGCTCTTATGGCATTATCTTTGTTCCAACTGTTTAATGTACCATGCATTTCCGAGTTTCACTTTCTCCGATCGTAAAATATTTCGGTATTTAGATATATGCGGGTAATTTGTTCTAGATAAAGTTATTTATGGCTAATACGATTGTTTGTTTATGATTCGAATTAGTTTAGAAATTGCTATGAATCATTTGAGCATTGAGTAAAGCTCAGTGTTGAGGTAGGTAGGGGACGTAGCGTGCAGAGTTCCAATAACAGAAAGAGCGAAAACTAGTTAATTTTAATCTGAAAGGGCGTATTAAGGAGCGCAACTAACGCTTATTTTGTCAGAGGCGGTTAAGGTCGCCATAAACCATAAAGCGCATTATACTTATTACGAAATGCGTACGGAATTAAGCTATTAGCAAGAGTTGTATGACACGCTACAGCCATCAGAGGAGTTGGCAGTGCGCCACAGTCGAGTAGTGACAGAATCGTAGTCCGTGAGTCAGCGCCTCGCGCCGCACGGAACCTGTGCGGCGGCGCGATCGATAGACACTGCACCCCCGCCCCGCTCACCACCCCGCCCCGCCTGCACCTGCCGGCAACCACAGCCAGCTCGCCGTCCGACAAAAACACGCGAATAATACTCTCAAAAATCAAGAAACACCAAAAAACAGTGCTTTTATCCGAGTCAATTTCACTAAAATTACAACCAACCAGTTCAGTGGTTCAAGGTCGCGCCGGTCGACGAACCCGTAAGCTTAGTAAAACGTTTACCTACCTCACAAAGTATTAGATGAACGCCGCTGTTTATTATTTGTGTTGATCTGTGAAATTTTTATTTTTAATTATTACGTGTGGTGGGCAAGGTCGTGCGTTTGCTGTGCACAAATGTTGAATCTTTATCATTGGGAACACGCGTGTGCTCCGCGGCGGTGTACAACAAAGGAGGTTGCGCTACTCTCTGCCCCCTGACTTCTGTTCTCATTGGATGTGAATAAGCCTGGTCTGCGATGGCGTCTAAAGTCCTCGTCCCGGCCGCCCCATTTACCAAGCTCCAAGTAAGCATTAAATCTAATTTCTCAATTCCCTTTTCATGTTACCATTTCCAATCTGCTCCGGAAATAGATATCCTGCCAGAATCCCATCTGTTTTCATTCGTCTCTCCACTCCACTTAGTGTTACGTTTGTTTATGAGTGTCCAATATAAATAATAATATTGCCAAGTCATGGAACACAAAGAGTTCCTTCCGGTCATTGACATTTTAATATGTTATAGATTATGTATAGGTAAATGGCTTTTCCCGTCGCCTGAATGTGGGAAATGGTTACTGATAGGGGTAATTTCATAGCAATTAACTGTTGTTACTCTACATACAATGTTTAGAACGATATCTATATTTAATTATTTAGATTTTTATCAGAACAAAGGGATACCTCATTTGTTTAATGTGTTGGTAGTGAGTACTAATTATAAGTATTTTATTAACAATACTTTTATTATCAAAACTAGCGACCCGCCCCTTTGAAATTTATGGTTTTTCCCTAATATAATAGGTATGCATAATATTATATGTAAACTTTACGGTTGAAATTCCCTAAATATTCCTGAAAAGTGAATCGACATCCGTTATGTGGTTCTGAAGAAGTAAGCTGAGAAATAGACGCAAAAACAGCGAACTTTCTTTGTACCTGATAAGAATTTCGAATCCTGGTTTTCACTCTTTTTTTTTTTAAATAGTAAATAAGTAATTTAAAATATCTCATGACTTTTTATTACGTCTACACGAACATAATTTCAACCAGATCTATTGTTTCTTATAACAATGAAATTAAAAACTAGCCAGCATCAGCGCCTGAAGTAAATCGACGTATTTTTATTGGCTATGTTTTAAAATTATCTACTTAGTATCTTAACTTGACAGGAATAAACTAATATTTTATTTTCTGTTCTTTTATTAATGAAATGGAAAGAAAAGTGTACACGGAACTCTAATTTGTGAACAAGGGAATCGGCACCATTGATAAGCTTATCTACGGAGTATTTTAATTTGAGGACAGGACTAAACTAATATTTTAATCTCCAGCCCTTTCCTTAATGTAATGGAAAGTAATAAGATGCACTGAACCTAAATTTAGTTTATTTTGAGACCAAGGGAACCGGCACTATTTACTCTGAAGGGCATTGAAACATAGCCTTATTTCCTAAAATATCTGCAAGCTACATGGTAAATCTCCAGATATTCATGGCGAAAGCATCTCGCCATGAATATCTGGAGATTGACGAAAACATCTCAAACTCCAGTCTTTATTTATGTCTATCATACTAAGTATTTTACTTACTAAGTATTTTATAAAAATAATCTGCAATATAAAAACAACTTCCTACCGGGGTTGCGAAATGTTTATAAGTAATAGTTACCGTGACCCTGGAACATAAAGGGCAACCGAAGGAACATGATGGGGTTTTAGTCAGTAAAAGTCTGACACGCCCTCCCGCCGCACCTAGGACGGAAGCAGTCATTTGATGATTTTCCACTCCACAAAAAAAAACAACTTTAAAACAAAGCCTTTTTGCTTTGTCTGTGGGAACAGAAACCTATACCCGATCTTTCAATCTTCAGGTGAAGAAATCACCCCCGGAGCCAACTGGCGGTGGCTTCATCATTGGCGGGGACCCTGTGGCCAGGGTAGCGCACCTGGAGCACAGCGTGCGGTTCCTGCAAGAGCAGCACCGGCAGATGCTGAGCGGTCTACATGCAGAGATTGAGGCTTTGAGGGAGAGGAACAGAGGTAACTTGGGGTTTAGTTGAACGGTTGTATCTTTGTTTTTGTGGATTGGTGACTATTGTGGTGTTTGTAAAATGGAAATATCGGTGCCGTGAACATAATTATTTGCCATTTTTTTTTATTTAATTATTGGTCTAATGGCGAAAACTAGAATCGATATAATGCATAAAACGGACGCTGACATTTGTCATTAAAAAGTTTTCGCAAGTAGCAGTTACATAGGTACATAGAATATAAATACATATTGCATACAGGTTATTGCTTTCCTGTAGAAATTAAGTCGTCTAATTGTATTAGAGTAAAACATGGAGATGAGATAGAATATGGTTAAAACATACTGCGCTTTACCCCCTGGATAATAATACGACCAGAAATTACCTTTGTGCTTGAAGTTTCCATAAATAAATTGTAAACACACGTAGCGCTTCAAAATTACAAGTGCGGAATGTTGAGACTAATAATTTGCTGTACTGTATGCTCAATCTTCTGTCAAGCATTTAATGCTGATGTTTGATGCAGTACAGTCTTAACTTTCAATTTTATTTAAACCTTCAAACACATGTGATTCAAGATACAATAGAAAGACAATAGCAGCCCGTCAGCCGGCTGTCGCTTGGTCGTCGAAAGGTGAAATTGAACTAAATTATAAGGGACAACGCACACCGGAATGGCAGCGGCCGCCCGCGGAGCCGCGAGGCCGCCAGCGTCGCTAGAAACGAAAGGCGCGCGGCCGCTCGCGGCGCCGCGGGCGGCCGCTGGCAGCCTCGCGACCTTTTCAAGCTTTTCAAGCGATACTAGTCTTTGAAGTATGTAGTTAAAGTTTAAAATTATTTTACACTGAAAGTGCTCGCGGCGTCGCTGCCATTTCGGTGTGACTCGGGCCTAAACGTCTAGGAGAATGCTAATTGACTTAGTTCTGTTCAGTTATTGATTTAGTTCTGTTCAGTCTTTTAGGGGGAGGTTTCCGGCGACTCGGACCGCAATTAACTCGGACCACGAAAATGACTATGGAGAAAATTAAATATTTTTTACGGATCCGGTGACTGGGGTCGCGGTCCGAGTTAATTGCGGTCCGAGTCGCCGGAAACCTCTTTAGGGGATATGGGGAGAAGTGACAATTACATTTCTTCTTACAACTCTCTAGTCTCCTCTTCTTTTCTGAACAATGCAGAATCTGATACAGTTGGATCTCCGGGACTCATCAAGCTTTATTGACTAAACGTATTCTTTTGTCGTCACTTTTGCTTCTGGATTTCAGACGCTATAGTGTTTGTAAATAGTTTGAAATTTACCTGTCCCAAAATTACCTGTGCGTGTCAGTGGCAATACTTAAACAAACTTAATATTTAACTAGTGCGTGACTAGTTATGCTACCACCTTCCTAATTGTCTCATAATTTAGGCTTAGTAGGTATTGTTAACACCAATATGACAGACAAAATTAAGTAATTCAACATGCAAACGTAATACTTGCACTATTAAATCTTAGAACACACCTGATTCGAGACACAATAGAAAGACAATAGCAGCTCGACAGCCGGTTGTCGCTTAGTCGTTAACCAAAGGTACAATAATAAAATTTCCTTATTTTTACCTTGTGACTAACTATTGTAGTTAGTTGTGACGGCCACGTCTTAATAAGGTGGCCGACAACCTAGAGAAAACATAATGGTTTTCCTGGGTAATGAAAACAGTGAATCATAACTTGTGAACGTAGCAGAGATAATAAATTAACAGCAACATGGTTACTTAATAAGATGTTACAAATACAATGAGCAGATCAGATACTTCTAGTAAGTTGAGTTGCAGCACTATGTTTAACTAGCTACTGCCCGCAACTTCGTCCGCGTGGAATAGTTCCCCATCCCGCGGGAATTCCGGGATGAAAACTATCCTATGTCCTTTCTCGGGTCCCAGACTATATCTGTACCATATTTCATTCAAATCGGTTCAGTGGTTTAGGCGTGAAGAAGAGAATGACAGACAGAGTTACTTTCGCATTTATAATATGAGTACGGATTGAAATATGTTGTAAACAGATAGCAATGATATAATATATGAGTGGAAACTTGTAATTGGCCTTATTCTGCTTATGATGTTTACTATCGTGTTATATTAGCTGTAAGTTTTCCTAAAATTAATAAAATAAAAATAAAATAAAATATCTTACCAACGCAAAAACTATTTTTTTTTTAAATATCATATATTATTACGTAAGTATCTACAAATGAACACCTATGTTCAGCTGCCTTGCTCGGGTCCTAGACTATATCTGTACCAAATTTCATTCAAATCGGTTTAGTAGTTTAAGCGGGAAAGCGTAACAGACAGACAGAGTTACTTTCGCATTTATAATATTAAGTAGTTTCGGATTAAGATTCTCTCGCTATTTTGCATTGAATTTTATTTTCAAATAGGTACTTATAAATTTAATATAGGTACCTATGGAAATAGCTACCGATCCCCAAACCCGACCCCTTAATAGTCTTTCGAAGGACTGGCCATAATTTTTTTTCTGCAATCTTTCTCTAGGAAAGCATTACTTTTTGTCAACTCCGCAATGCTTGAAATGAAATATGCAGCTCGATGCAGTAATAGGGCTATATTATATCTCATGATGTTGCACAACCCGAGTCGCGCCACCGACAATATGTATATCCGCCACCAAGGGTGACACTAGCACAGAGTACCTTAGCAATACATTTTGTTGGTAACTCGACCACGTTACTCAAAATGGCGTTGTAGTGAAATAAGTATGGCCCTTAAGACAGCCATTTTGTTTGCAGATTTGCAGTTCCAACTAATATTCAACAAGGAGTCATCACCTAAAGCCAGTTCGCCTCCAGTTGAAGAAAATACAGAAAACAATGAGGTAATCCAACGAACAAACGATATAAATAATCTTCTTCATAGTCCGCTGATCAAAGAGGAAAGTGTTTCAAAACAACATCCATTTAATTCAGTTACGTAAATTGGAAAAAGTTACAAGATTTTTGCAACGATGAAAATAATTACTTACCGAAAGAAATTCTTAGAAAAAATACTTATTCACTTTATAAAACTCATTTTGTTTATGTAATCTGATAAAGCCTACTGCAGATGACAGACTATTTGGCTTACTTTTTAGTCTGTGAGAGTAGATCCTATTTGAATAGAGAAACGTTTACGACAGAAAAAATGCTTGAATACGCACTTACGCGGAAGACTTAGTTTTTGTAGCAGAAACTTTAGTAGGTCTCCTGCGTTAATGATCTCTACATTTCTATAGCTTTTAATAGACTGTAGATCTGCCGGCAAAATTAAATACTGAAGATACACATATGTACTGTACTTTTTCGGTCAAACATCTGCCAAAAATTTTCTGCGAACAACCTTTTTGTACCGCGAACTCGATCCCACAGTCCGTCATTTGCGGAAGGCCTAAAAGCATTCACTTAATTCAGTTATGAATATTCAAAAGCGTCACAGTTAGCCGCCATTTTTATTGCGTCATCAAAACGCGCTCTTTAATTCAGCACATCACCATGTCCAATTGTCCATTAGTTACCATTTGTAACTTTAGCGTTTTGTTGAACAATTTTGGTCATCAACCTATTCGGCTTTCACGGCAAACAAGTTAAAAATTTGTTATTATCATGCGAGTGCCATGAGAAGAGTTCAACGCTCTTCAGCCACGTTCAGCGTCGCCGTCGTAACAATGAGATAGGCCGTGAAGATGAGTAAACGCGGAGACATAAACGGACGTGTACGCTTTTTCATACAAAATCGTTGTTTTCTATGGCTAATTATAAGCTGAATAAGCATGCGTAGCCACTTACTCATGCCATGAGAATGATCAGATAGATAAGGTCTATTTGAGGCTGACTGGCATCGACCACGTTACGCCACAAGGTTCGCGTATTCGTGTAACATGAGACATGGTTGGGAGATCCTCTCCCTTTTATTTAAATAAGTTAGTATCTAGTCCAAATAAGTGGCATTATGTATTGTTGTCCAGGTGAAACTGAAGCGTGAAGTGACCCGGCTGGAGCAAGAAGCGAACTCCGCTCGAAGCGAAGCGAAGTCGGCAGAAGCACGCGCGGTCCAGCTGCAGATATTGGTGGATGCACAGACTGAGTACGTGGATAAATCAATCCTTATTTACTGTATGTTGGGTCAATGATCATTGAGCACAGCACCGCTCCTATATGGGAACCGGTCTGGGAAGGATCACTTCACACAGGGGCCGCGTATTTTAATATTTTACGCATTACAAATTATTAACGCTTTTCCGCGCGGAAGAATGGCGTACTGAAAATCACGCGTGATGGGGCGGAGTGTGATGCAAGATGCAGCACACTGAACATAACAAAAATTTCAAGTGTATCCGGAGTAGTCACCGTAGCAATCAAACCGCGGGGACACAGCACCGTTGTACCCGAGCGGAGCATATTCTGTGACGCAGATCTACGCCGCTGCTACAGTGTGCGCCTTCTGTCGCCTGACACCACATTAGGCAGCGCGGAACAATATGATTACCGCCGTATCTCACTATCCTAGGCACGATTTAAAGCCCTAACTTAAATGCTCATTGGTGCTGATTCTCTTGTTCATAAACTTAACTAAATTTAAGTTAATGCATCTTTCTCTTTCCAACTCTTAAAGAAAAGGACAGAAGATACATTTTAGTTTAATCCTGTCAAATTAGACAGCGCCTGAAGAAAATTAGCGTATATTTAATCGCCATGTTTTTAATCGCGTCCAAATTATCTATGGAGTGTCTAAGTTTGACAAGACATAACTAATATTTTATCTTCTGCCTTTTTCTTTAAATTCTTAATGAAATGGAAAGAGAAAGATGCACTTAAATTTACGTTAGTTTGTGAATAAGAGAATCGGCACCACTGTTTACCGTGTCGGAGGTGTGCCTCTACAAAAAGTCTAGACGACCTTTACTATGACGCGATCACGTCAACAAATCGTGACGTGGTCACGTCATAGATTTGTGGCAGAGATTACTGATCGAGGGTCAAGGAGAACTGTTACATTGACCTAGGCGAAAAATGAATGAATGTGCTACATTTTTAGTGATCGTTATTTTAAAGGAAATGTCTAAGCATTATTTTACTGCATAGTCTAGGCCCCCTTAAGTGATTACTGAAGCTTATTTCCGCTACGACTGTCAAAAATACTTGATGAGCGCATTTATTGTCACACGAGTCTGCTTACGCACGCGTGCGCTTATCTGTTTAGCATAATATATATTAATTATACAAGGTGCAATGTGGACGCCATTGCGATCGAATAATTTGGCGTGCAAGAGATAATCTCCGCAGTGCGCTCTTACTGTCATTAGGTTGCTTTTGTCTGCTTGCAGTCCGCCAGTCGAGGTGCGGTATTTCACGGACCAAGTGCAACCTTTTTGTCCGCGATTGTCCCTCGACTGCGCAGGCTCGTAATGAACCTCTCTAGGAGTCTTTGTTCCCTTCCTTAGTTCTTTGAGCTGGACCATTGTCGGTGGGCAAAGCAGATAAGTATCCAGGGCCGTCAGATACAGTTTAAGTTTTCTCAAAAACCGCCGGATATTTTCTAATAAAAATTTAAACTATAGTAGAATTAGGTTAAATTTCATTTAAATACATTCATTGGTATTCAAGAAAACCTCAATTGTATATGACGGCCCTGGATACTTATCTGCTTTGCTTGTACATGATACCAATATTGTCCAACCAACCGCAGAAAGCTCCGCCTGCTGGAAGTGTCGACCCCAGCGACGTGCAGCTCGTGCTGCGGGCCGGCGGAGAGCCGCGCGGAGCTGCGCGCGCGCCTGTGCGAGGCGGAGCGGCTCGTGCGGCGCCTGCGCGCGGACGCGGAGCGCCAGCGCAGAGAGGTAGTGGCGCCGCGCGGGGGGGCGGGGGGCGCGGTCACGAACCTGTTGTTTGACGGCGCGGCCGCGCGGCACGCTCACGTACGTCGCCCGCCACTGCTGATGCGACGCTGTCATTGTGTACCCCCGTTTTGGCTTTATAAGTCCCTCTTCATTTTCTTCTTCTATTAGATTTATCTTAGTTTTTTTATGGACCCCGGGGGTCACGCTATAATTCAATCATTTAATTGTGCCCGTTGAGCTGTCTTAGTATTTTGCTATTATTTTAAAAATTAACCAAGTCTTTAAAAACAAAACTTCTATTTCAACCGTTTCCGTTTTGCTGTTAGAATTCTATGCTCTGTTCTTTCTCTCAAATCTTTTCTCCGAAGTATTTGGTTCACTGTACATGGGGTATACAAAATGGCGGTGTCGTAGAGGCTCGGCGTAGAAGCCGTAAGGCGCGCCGACGTGGACGGGAACGCGACACGCATACGTACCCTAGCTAAGAGAGTACCGAGGCCTTTAAAAGGATTTCTAGGCGTAAAATCTGGCCAGGGGTCGTACAAAAGATAAGGGCACTAGGAACATGATGACTGGCGATTTCGGTAAAGTTTCCAAAATTATTATTTACCGTTTATTGGACATATCATGTAAAACTATTTTTTTTTCCAATGATGCAAAAACTAAAATGTCAAAAAGAATAACTTCAACCAAAATCAGTTTTGTTAGTCAGCCTTCAAAAATTCGACCCGTATGATCGAATAGTTGACGACTGACAATATTTTTTTAAGTCTAATTAAATACAAATAATCTTGTCTTTCCATTAACTTAGGTCATAATGTTTTTAACAAATCGTGACGAACGAACTAAAAATATAATCTTTTACTAGTTTATTGCACAATTTAAATTCGCGAGAGTGATGTTTTAGTTTTCTACTAACCCCGCATGTGTTAGCATTATTGTTTTGTTTGTCCCGTCCTCGTATGCGCTTACTAATGATTTTAGTTTTAATTTGAGTTAAGTAGACGTGGTGGGAGGTTGCTGATCAAATATAAACGAAATTATGAGACCAGCACCCTTTCTACTACTTTTTTGGGTTGAAAGCTCTTCAATAGTTATAGTGAGAAACCATCAAAGTCAAATGGAGTATGTTTCTTAGCAGAAAACTTATGCTAAACGTTAATTAGGTTCGCGTTACCTTTGAGAGGATACAACAACTCTTGGGGAGCTTGCAACCCGCTTTAGGAAATTATAACCGGGTGTCGCACTAGATGGTCAAGGGCGTCGCTAGGCGACAGGCCAGGGGCAGGGGGGGGGGACTGCAGAGTTCATACATAAAGGTCTGAAGCGGGAAAGTTGAAATAAAAGTTGGTAAGAACAAGTATGATCTGCAGATACAGTCAAGCGCACGTGTAGTTTAGCACTTGCAGAACGAGTTCCGCTACCCTTATACCCCTACAAAATCTTTGTGTAAAGGTCCATGAGCTCTTAAGTCCTGTCTCTAGGGGAGGGGGTTGTATCTATCCAACTTGCCCACACTGGCGACGCCCTTATAGATAGTCCATGTTTATTAAACTTTAATGTTGTGCCTAGCTAACTTGACGTTTGGTAAAGCTAACAGACTTCTTGCACATTTTAGGGTTTACTTTTCTAACAATTCAAGTTCAAGTTTGCGATCCTGGAATAGAATAACTATTTACTTGTAAGTACTGAATTGATAAAGCACTAGTTTAGAGTGATTTGAAGAAAAGAAATCTGCACTATTTTGAACGATTGACTCACACGCACGTTTGGTGGTTTTCGAGCACCTTTTTAAAAACTGCGAAAGTTTTCTGCAGGCAATTTAATGTTACCAAAAACATGTTTATCATATTTAATTAAAACATGTAGAATAGGTTACCTATACGTTTTGTGTTGAACAAGAAGGTTTATAGTAATATTTTCTTAAAACTTTGGCCAGAAGGAACACCTCAATTGTTTAAGACTTTGAGAGTCTAGGAAAAGCCAAAGAATAGTCCAATTATGCTAAGAATGACAGCTTATTATTCTCCCACTACAGGGCTAAGACCCCTTCTCATTCAGAGAAGGCACGAGCACGAAGGCAAAATCTCAATACAAATCATGCTCATGCTGACTAAATAAATGTTACTCATAAAAGCCCAAACGACGGTTTGGTTTTTCAACCCCAAATCTAGGACTCATAAGCTTCCCCAGAACAGTTATCCAACGTTTCTACATAAACAGTTACAGTGTATGAAGAACTCCCTGCACGCGAGTCTTCGAGCCAGCGGCCTGGACGCGTATGGCTATCAGAACAACTACCACTTCCCGCCTGTTCACACTCCTGACTTCTGGCGAGAACCGCTTAGAGAGTGAGTATACTTTAAATTCTTTGTATAGTTTTACTGCCATTTTTCAATTCGTCACTCATTTTCTATCCGTACATTTTGACACATTGCAAGACAGTATTTTGACACATTGTGTATGGAGCTTATATCAAGTTTCAATCTTCAGTAACTTAGAAAGGTTATTGAAAATGACAGTTGAAGAGAAGTGGTTTGGCTAAAGAACGGGTGAAAGATTAATGACATGATGGGTGTTAAGAGACGATTGAAAGAAAACAGACGTAACAACTCCAATTAATTTTGGAAGAAGGCAGGATGATCATTCTTGGTGGAGGCTTAACTAATACAGTTTCCAAAAATAGTGGACCAGTCTGTGTTTTTCGATAGCTATAACCTGGGAGTCTTCAAGTCCCGAGCAGACACGTTACTTCTAGGCAAACGTGCATTATCGACATCTGCGTCATCACTTATAAACGACAGGTGAGATGGTTTAAAAGGAGGTTTTATCTCGTCAGGGGCATTGGTGTTGCTTGTTGCTTATGCCATTTCTCTAGAATGACTATCCACGCAAGAAGCTAAGGAGGTGCACCATAAGGTGAAAGCCATTTAAATGCACTGAAGAATGTTGAAAATTTGGGACTTGGTAATACTCTGACAAAATTAGAGTGGTCACAATGGCATCCCTGCCTTGAAATCGTCAAGGTCATTAAGTGTTTCTTGTTCAAGATATGTGATATGCTTATATAAAATTGCAATGCTTATATAAAATTGCAGGGACTTTAATATGGTGGGATCTCGAGGGAGAAGCACGCGGCGGCCGCTTACGCTTCCCGAACTGTCCGGACAACAGATGCATCGCTCTACCGTCTTTGCTAATAGTGAGTATACTTCTAATTTTGTCTATAACAGCTGAAAGGTCTAACTATCTTCAATAGATGGGCCTGGTATCTAGAGCTCATATCCATATTTTTCGAAAATAGTTTTAACCAAGTACGTGGATATCAGAATCCAAAGATATTTTTTGTGAACATGGCAGTTTGATCATTGTCAATAAAATCGAATAGAGTCCGACCCACTTTTTGTCATGGTAGTAATTTTTAGGAAGGCTAATTTAGGGCCTATATTACAATCGCCAGATAACTTTTATCTAAAGAGTATGATTGACGTTTTGACAGCTTTTGTATAGAAAATATGTCAAACTGACATTTATTCCTCAGATAGAAGTCAACTGATGATTGAAAAATCACCTACCTAAGTAAGCAAATTATATCTGTGCAAAAATGTGTGCAAATGCTCTTCATCTTCCATTACTTTCTTTATCTGATAGGACTACAATCCGATTCGGTCGGAGAATATCAGATGCAGGACTTTAAAAAAATATTTTCATTCTTTTGAAGGAAACAGAAATTATTTGAATTTATTGTCAATTTCAGATCATACCCGTCCCAGAGCCAATGGATATGAGAAGAATAAAAAGCCGGCAGCGAATGGAGAAGTAGCCACTACCACCACACCCAAGACTCCAGAGGAAGCTCCAGGTATACCTGCCATCCATGCTTAAGTTTGCCTCAGAGGAATCTCATTCAACGAGAGCACTGTGGCAAGAGCAATTAGGAAGCTGGTGTTTTATCACCTTACATCAAATATGCATTTTACTTTTGTACTGATTTCAAAATGGTTATCAATTCTTCTGTTTGTTCCGAAATAGTGATTTTTCTCTTTATTTCGAAAGGCAGTTAATTTTTATTTTATTTTTATAAATTACGTATTCATGTTGTGATCTTGAGTTCTGACTCATGTCAGTATTTTTTTTTATGTAGACATGATTATTATTTAATTATCCTATTTATAGACCATGCACAGCAAGTTAGTAATGTAAGTTTTATTTTCATTTATTTTGATATTCCAGAATGCCGAATTAGATCAATGTACGCGAGCGATATAGCGAAACCCGACAATAGTAACATGAGCTCTAAAGCCATGTACCCAGAGTTGAAAATGGTTGTGACAAAATTATTATCACACAGTCAGGGTGAGAAACAGTATGTTTATTTTTATTTGGTTCTTTTATTAAATAGTTCATGATGTGTTTTAAAACCCAAAATAACCTTACGACTAAACTACATGACAGTATCTATTAATAATTTTGTAAATGTTACATGTTTGAAGTGTTACGTATTACATAGTTGCGTTGCAAAAAACCGGGGTGATGTTATGGCTCCATCTTTCTCTTGCACTCGACAATAAGGGTTCTAATACGTTATAATACATCTAACTAAGTAAATAGAAAATGTCTGACTAAGGATTTTAAAGGTCTAAACCTAACTGCCCATTAATTTGAAAAATTTGAAAGGCATGAAATTTTTTGCTCATAACAAGAATTGAAGTTTTAGTCAATGTAAAAACTAAAATTTTTCTCTCTTTATATAATTTATCCCGGTCAAATCGTTGACCTTTAGCGATGACGTCTTGAAATGCTTGCTGATAAAGTCGCATTGATGTCGTTGTATACCAGAATACGGCGCGAAGGCGCGGCGTGAGCGTCGTGATTGCGCACTGGGTTTATCTTGAACTATTTGTTAAAGGAGTCTCGACTAACAGATTACTTAAATGGTACTAACTGGCTTGTTGTGCATGAGGGGGTACTAACAATTATTTAGATTTTGTATTAATATAGCGTCGAGTGGCAAACAAGTTGACGGTTGACCTGCTGATGTAAAGTGAAATTAACATGAAATATTTTATGTAAATTAAGTTTGCTAAAGTGTATGTTAAGTTTGAGATTTCTGTGTCGTCACTTGTTTGCCATCTCAACCTATTTTACAGCGGATTAACAACTATAGTCTGTTTTTTTTTTAACAAACGGGTACTAAAAATTTTGTCCGCGTTTCTATTGGTCCACATATTAATCAGCATAAGTGTTATTATTGGTACTAAAAGCGTTGGCTCCGCCTCGTCTAATTTCCCATCTCGCTCTAGTCAATACCGGAAATGTGAAAGAAATATACTCAGTACTCGTTTGTTGAAAAAAAATAGACTATAACCAGGATTAAAATGAGTGTTTTTTGGAAGGGTGAAGGTACAATGGCATGATTTCTAGTACCCGATGACATAATATATTATATTGTTACAGTGAGCGGCGCGGAGGGCGGACGAGCGCGAGCGCGCCGCACGCACCGCAAGCACGCGCCCGACCACACGTAACTGACACACGACACACGCGCGACACCAGCGACACACGATACGCGATACAGACAACACGATACGCGTTACAGTGATACACGTGGCCCCGACTGTACTGCGGCCACGCCTCTCACAAATATAGCTGCGGCCCAGCGACACACTCCGACGTCGTCTCACCGTCGATATAATGTACTAGCTTACACCAGCCAAGTGGCATTGTAGAATAGATAGCGAAACAAAAACGATTGTCAAATGTATGGAGATGTCAAATTTTTTAGCGAAAGCTTATGTCAATTCCATACATTTGACAATCTATTCGTTTTCGTTTTCTATTCTACAATGCCACTTGGCTAGGCCTTCAGGTAGACACGCACGACAAGCTTTGTGCCGAGCCAAAACGAGACGTGAATTCGTTTCGTTTTTTTCTAGCTATGCGAATTTCACTTTGTGTTTTTTATTACACGTAGAAACTCGAGTTTATGCTAGATTTTTCCTTTTTGATTGTGGTGTGGAGGTCCTTTGCCAGTCACTTAGTTTGACTGAGGAATGGACTAATTTATAGAGCACCATTATTGTTCCTGAGCAAAAGGAATGGTGCTATACAATACCTATAGCGCGCCATCCTTTTTAAGCAAGCAATTAATGTTTTTGAATATTTTTAGCCAAATGTAATTAAATCGACGGTTGGACTGCAACAGTCGAATGATTCAATTATTATGATATAATCGTAATCGCCTTCTGTAACGATATTATACTAACTCGTAGTTATCGTATAGCCTGAAACGACCGTGTTGAAATTAGAGTGCTGGAGTAATGTTGTGCGATATGATTATTAAAGGATGCTAGTATGTAATTACCACGCGTTTTCTATAATATTAACTGTGACAGTTTGGTTTAATGTTAAAAACGCGCTCCGTCGCGTAGCGCGGTAGTGTCATGGCCGCCAAAGTTGTATTGCTCCCTTACTATAAAATAATTTAAAAATGGGCACGAACTGTAAAAATGATTATTAGGGAGAGAACTTTAGCCAATCAGTAAAATAGCGACGTAAGCTCCTCAAATTAGAATCTTTTTACTGAATATTAAGTAATATATTAATCAAGTAAAAGTCAAGTTTTATGATGGTTATAAGTTCTTTAACGTAGAATGAAGGAACCTCATTCTACTCTGTATGAGAAGAGTGATTTGGCCCCAACTGGGAGAATCGCTTAGAGTATAACCAGATGACATCCCAATATTTCTTTAGGTATGGTTTCCTATAGAAACTGCAGAAGCGTACCAATGGCATATAAAATATATAGCTTTTGGTTTTCCGCCCACGAGAAGCATTGTCAATTAATATAAAATCGTGATGTCAGAAAATTAAAAGCTTATATAAATGTAATGTTTATGAGTTTCCTATCATCGTATCGTGCAACAAAACGACAGCGCCCTTAGATTTTGCTCATTTGTGATTTTTAAAAGTGCAATTTTGTACATACATGTAATAGTAACTTTAGAAAAACTTAGTACTTATGAGCAATAATGCTACGTAATAGTTGCTTAGTGTTCGTCTCTTTCTTTTATTATAACGAATAAAAAGGACGCAAGACAAACATTGGCGAGTAGGTAGAAGTTTTTCTTTATTAGGATATAATGTACAATATTTTTGCCTTTGGAAATTCAGTGAGATATCCCTTAATACTGCCATTAGCATTTATTTTTCTCACATGGAAAACGTACGGCATAACGGTGTTTACTAAAATATAAAGACTAAATTTTTTTAGCTGAATTTAGAGTTATTATTAAATATAGTTAAAATGATCTGCGATTTTAATCATGTTTAAAGTTTAGATAAACATCGTTTTTGGGCTTTAGACAGGGCTGCAGTTAAAACGCATGCTGGCTGCAAAAATGTCGTTCTATTGCAGTTGACAGAGAATTGCAATCACAGTGCAACTGGGTATTTGATGAAAGAACAATAAAAAAAACTACAAATTAATTTTTTTTTTAAAGACACACCTATAAAAATAAGTTGAATTTTATTTTCCTGGATATTTATTGTCGAGAATAAGCAATAAAGTGACGTAAAATTGCCTTTGGGAAAATTGCGTTTTGGCAATTCATAAACAATGTGTCAAAATTGTTTAGTGGTTGTCAAATACCAAGTAAATAATAATGTATGCTGTCGGTTTAAAGTTTAAGTGCATTCATGTCAACTTCGAATAAATTGCAGTTTTGCAGCTGTGTGTAATTTGTAAGCTGCCACTCTGTTTAAAGCCTTTTATTTATATCACAGTATACAAAAATGAGGTATGACACTCCGAGATGCGATGGTGACGTGACTGTTTCTAGCCTACGTCATTGGAAAAATGGTTCACAAAATTAACAAAAATACATAGAATTTGTGTCGAAGAATTTAATTACTGTTTTAATATTTTGTTAGACGTTTGGCGGCATAAAGATCGATAACTGATTAAATAGGGTAAATTATTTGATTTTAATTAACCTTATGTCAAGTGTTCGCCGTCGCCAATAGACATCTGCATTAACAGTCTAACCAATCCGATAACAAATGTCAGGTCGGGCAGTAGCCTACCACACATCTATCTGCTCTAAGAATCTTTTCTTTTCAGTGGAACTTTGCATTCTGTTTCTATCTGAACCTTTGTTGCTATACAGAAACTTTAGCATGACGTAGGCAAGTGACACTCTGAGAATGCCATACCTCTTTCTTTATACCATGGTTTATAAATAACGCAGTTATCTACCCGATAGCGCGCACGGTCCTCAAGCTAAATTTGTGAGAGTGAAGTAGACCTATTAAATGCTATATTTGTAGCCTTATCCATATTAATCTAATTTATTAAAATAATACTATTATTATATTTGAATATTATAATTATTGATATGATAATATATTTATTGCAAATGGTACGTACTTGTTTTATTTTGTTTACACAATATCGTTAACGCTACTTAGTTGTAATTAAAAGCATTTTACAGCCTTTTACAAAGTATTTTGATACCAACTATCAGTTTATAAATAGTTAATAATAACTATTGCTAACATGTGACTTCATCTTCGAGTCTAAAGTACTACAAAAACTTTACTTATGGCGTTCTGTAAAAATGTAGCTTACTAAAGACTATATTTTTTGTAAGCGGATAAGAACTTCCAGAGATTTATGACCTCTAAGGACTCCTACGTCGGGAGCTTTTGTAATGCAAGAATTCAGACAGCAACTTTAACATGAATTGTATAAAACTTGCTAGCGTTGGCGTAAAAATTTTCTCCCACTTAATATCCCGACTGAATAGAAAGGTTGGTAATTTTTTTATTCTATTTAGCAGCCAATTCTTTCAGTAACTGCTAGAGGCGCTATGCAATATATCATAAACATTATTAATGGGACCGCTAGTAATTTTATGTCATGGTAGAGCTACTAGTCAAAATGCTCATCAGTTAGTGAGCCAGTATTAAAACTTAACACTCCAAATCAAATCTTGGATTATTACATTACAACCGCAAGCTCTCATCGAAGACCTTTACTTACAAAACATTAAATAAAACCCTCATAAAATTACAGTCTAGATCACCTTAACATATCAAACAATTCATGACTACTACAACATTTGTAAGCATTACCCAAAAACCACAGAACACTATCACCCACATTATCAGTCTCCAACAATTTCTTTAACACATCAACCTTATTATTAGTGGAAAAATAATTTAAAAATATTCTAAATACTTCTACAGAGTTTAAATTGGCTAAGAATCTGAATAAGTAAATTACATTTGGGTTTTCAAAGGATCTTTCGATACTTACAGAGAGATATCTTAATGTTTTTAGAACGAATTCCTCTGTTAGGAATTGGTTTGTGAAATGGCTGTGACAGGAGAGGATGAAGAACAGGTGCGATGATGCTGCTATCCTTAGAGACGGTAAGATCTGGAGGATTTTGTGGACGTGTTCTGGTCTGGAATAGCGAAGAATATAATTCTTTATTATCATATCTTTAGCTTTAATGAATTGGATGCGGCTGAATACCAGTGTCAGGACCGGTTTCCACTAAAGCAAGAAAGTTTCCTCGTGCAGCCAATGAGCAATTTTCACATTCCATCGCTTAGCTTTAGCGTAATACGTTATTTTATTGGTATTATATGAGGCATCTCTCCTCTGCACTTTGGTGAAAACCGGGTCTTAGTCGAAGTAACAAAATAAATCTCAGTAAAATTGTTAAACTTTTAGCAAGGACTATAAAGATCTACGACAGACCACGGCTTAACGCGCCCAGCGACATTAAAAAAAATACATTCGTAATTATTTTAATTATTATGAAATTTAAAAGAGCCAGGAAATTGTTAACTAAAAACTCAAGTGAGTGACTGTTTTTGAAGACTGTTTCAGAAGTACATGATTTGGAAATAACATACTTAGTAACAAAATCAATCTATATTATGCTCATAAATTGTCATTCAAACAACATTTGAAAAACACAAATAATTATATTTGTGTTTTTATAATACATTTTCAATAGAGATAATATCGTTTGATATAATAATAAAATAATACATACTTCAAATCATCCCTCAACTGATATGTGAAGTGGATGAGAGCGTACAGCACGGAATCCCTGGTCTCCTCATTGTTGCTGATGAGCAGGTCTATGAGCTTGGTCAGGCAGCCCTGTGCCGTCAGTAGCTCGCAGGCTTTCGGTCCAGAACCTGCCAGGTTGCCTAGAGCCCAGGCACTCGTGACCTGGAAATTGAGCGGGCAATATGATGGTCCATATATTCTAAATACTATAAAAATAGTAGCCCACTGGTTACGGGAATGGTGTCCAAGCTACCGGTGGTCAGAGCTCCAGAGAAAGGGTATCTCTGGACAATGCGCGCCGGGTCCTGGAGTATACCGAGAGCGGAGTGAAGCACCTATTTTCTGTTATTATGCCTTGGTGCTTCTTTACATCGGCTGCTCGCAAATACTCGCAAAAACTATATACCTCACGGTTGCCCACCCCGACTACCATAGTTAGCGAGATATAGTCTTCACAGATGACCGTGGCTATTCCCTACCCTTTTAACTAAGGCGTCATGTTCTGAGTTTATACGAGGAAAGAATTAAACTTCAAAACCAGCAAAATACCAATAGGTATATTATTGGTATCTTACAGACTACCACTAAACATTACAACCACTAAACATTTCACATTCCGTTATAATAATTTATTTCACCAATATCAGCACAACAAATGTTGATTATACTCACAGCTAATTCAGCACTGAGATTATCCAGAGAAGTGATAAGGTAAGCTCCCGCTGCCTTGGCCACGAGGACACAAGCCTTGGGCTCGCCGAGGGCCAGGTTACAGAAACATCCCATAGCGGCACACTGTTTGTTTACTTCGTGACCTGGAATATTCAGGGAGTTCTCAAACTAGACGCGAGCATTGATAGCATAGCAATCAAATTCTTTATTGCATACAAAAAAGATACATAAAAAAAACATAACATATCAGTGTACACAAATAAATTAATAGAAACAAAAAAAAAATACATTGTGTACAAAGGCGAGCTTAACCCATGAGTTTTCTTACAGCAAACCATAATACCATATGATAACAAATAAAAATCCAAGATCCATCTTTAATTTTGTACCCAAAAATGAAACAGCAGCATTAGTAGGTGGCTAGGTTGTTTGTTAATATTTAAAGTGTAATGTTATGTTCCAAACATTGTTTGAAAAGATCTATTTTTTTTTGTTGTAATTTCAAACCCAAATAATATCCTAAGGGTCAATCATAGACATTCCTCGTAATAATATAAATAAAATCTTTAGGATATTATTTCCCATAACAATCCATTCCATCCATTTTTTTTATTCTGGCCGTCACTTTCATTGGGTACAGATTATTCGCGACATGCATGATGTCCTTTAAAAACACTTTTAAAAAAATGTGTTTGTTTTAAAAGTGCTTCACTTTTCTGTATTTCTACTTTGTAGATGGGTTCAAAACGTTAAAGGTCATAGCTCATTAGAGCCACCCGGCAGCCTGTATTCTTATTATATGGATTTTCACTATATCAACTCCGTAGCGTCACCGGATCGCCTCGGTTTTAAGCCCTTCGCGCGCGGTCGGCGGGTGGGCCACTCGTTGACAACTCGCTGCTCGAATGCTTGCCGTGCGTTGACGGCGCCGGCCACGAGTGGCCCGCGCGCTGCCCGCGATTGATACACGCGAGGACGAGTTGGTCTCTTTTCTCGTTCGCTCGTTGACCACGGGTGGCCCACTGGTTGACGGCGGGTGGTCCACCCATCGACAACCCGTCGACAACGAGTTGACGCCCTGCGTCGAGGCGGTGCGGAGTTGGTGCTGGGTGGCTCTAATGAGCTATGACCTTTACTCACACACAAACAAGCACTGAATTGACATTCAATTCTGACAAAGTTCTAATAAGCACTATAGTTTCACTGAGAATTTAGAATTAAAATTCATAACATAATCAAATCAGTATGTTCTTTATTTTTGCAAGAAATAAAGAACATACTGTTTCAGCAAGTGAACTGAGCATGCCAAGCATAAAAAATATATGACGGACATAATATCTAACTTAAAATTTGTTAATAACATTCACTAATTTTGATTTCAGTCAAACCAGAAATAAATTCATTGGAATATTTCCTTTAACAAGTGAAATTAAACAGATCTGTCTAATAATTTTTTAACAATTTATTTAAATGTAATAATCACAAAACTAATAATTTAAAAGAAAACAGTATAAGTATCGCTCAGCAAATTTACACCTTAAAATATAAAAAAAACCAACGCTATAAAATCAAACTATGACACTCAGCAAATAGTGTAGCTTTTTATTAATAAAAAAGTTTTTGTACTACAAGGAACTTCTAATTATTTCCTCTAACAGAATATAAAGTAAAATAAAAAAAAAATTGCAGCAGTACATTTGACTTAACTTAATAGAAAAAATGCAAGCACTCTTCATCGTGAACATAATATTAGTAAAGATTCTCACCAGTCATTTCTCGCACCAATCCTCTGAGAGCGCCCTGGGTATGTAGAACAATTTCTATGTTAATAGCATCATCAATTAATGCGTTCTTTAACATATGAAGCTCTGGGGCGCTGACTGTCGACTTCGTTTTCAATTTTCTTGCTATTAATGTTACTGTATCCGAGTTTGTGCTGAAAATAATAAATCAAATACATATTTTACATTGACAGCCGGCTGTCAATGTAATCAGTTGTTAGAGGAAGTAAGTGCTTTGTCCAACATACAGGTTCTGGGTGCCTAAAGTTAAAATATATGGCTTAATAGCCCTAGATGTAAGTATGAATCCCACTAAAAACATTTCATATAAATGTAGCCAAGACAACCACATAAGGTATACCCTGTGAAAAATATATCAGATCTCATGTAGAGCCAAGCTTCTGAATCTACACGGCCTAACTCTACAGACCCTAACTTCACAAACTCTACATAAGTAAAAATGTATGGCTTCGCCGTTTCGCTACCGTCGTGGAGGTGATGCGAAAATTAAGTTTTTGAAGTAAGTACCGAAACAGCCAAGCTATACATTTTTACTGATATGTAGAGTTTGTGAAGTTAGGGTCTGTAGAGTTAGGCCGTGTAGATTCAGAAGCTTGGCTCTACATGAGATCTGATATATTTTTCACAGGGTATACCTTATGTGGTTGTCTTGGCTACATTTATATGAAATGTTTTTAGTGGGATTTCAGTTCTTTTTGTAAGTTGCTAGGCAGTATTTTCAGTGTTTTTTTTTCTTTTCGTTCACAGATTTTTTTGACTTAATTGACCTAAAAGTCCCACACTTTTTATTCTTAAAATACTTGATCGTACAACGGTGATCTTTCGATCTAGGAGAAATTATTAAAGGCTGCTTGCTGTATTGCGCTCCCGAATAACTGTAGTATAAGTCATAAGACTCCACAATATAAACGAGTTTTCGTGCAAGCAAACGTGCAAACAATATTATTCTCAGATACATAATTTTTTTTTGCAAACAATATTATTCTCAGATACATAAAAATTCAAATAGTACTTACACTTTCCGATGTAACGAAACCATAGCGCGATCTATTTCGATCCCAACGCCATCTAGGGAAGTAAGACTTAAACTTTTTGTCATCGAGGATCGCGCTACGATTCCGTTCAACACCGTAACAATTTAGGTATGTATGTATATTAACCAATTACCAATACATAAAATTATGCCCACTGAAATAAGCCGCAAAACTTATTTATACGAATACGAAAAATATTGCAATCACAACACGACCGTCAACGACACAAGTTTATAATTTTCTTAGGTGGTTGATACCAAACTTACCAAACTTCTTATACCAAATGTCAGCTTTCTAGCACTACAGGAAGTAGCCACATCAGCAGTGTCGGCTTTCATAGCCCATAGCCCAATAGCCCAATCTTTCTCTTTGCATTTTTACTTGATTTGTTCAAACAAACTTCCACACCCCTATTTTAGGGGATGGAGGTCGAAATCTATAAGTTTATGAATTTTTCTGCTGGTTGTATACTAAACTTAGGCTACATACCAAATTTCAGCATTCTAGCACTTCAGGAAGTAGCCAAACATTTTGATGATCATCAGTGAGTCAGTGTGTCAGTGTGTCAGTGAATCAGTGACGAAATCGGTGTATTTTAGATATCAATAAAATCTAAAGTATAAAAGCTATTCAATTGAAACTTTGTATGTTTATTGAGTCTGTTATTGACATTATTTCTTGTGAATATGAAGTGTCTGGTACATCGGATACCAACTCTATGAGGGTTCGAAAAAACGACGAAACACTTCGAGAAAAGGTAGGTAGTGCCCCTGCGCTTCGCTTGCTTGTCTTGGCCGGGGGCACGACCGTGCCCCCCGATACAACCACATCTCTTATTGATTTTGCCATATGGTATTCAGTAACCACCACATTTAAAGAGACATATCTGCCCAGATTGCCTACTGTTAGATTTAATGGATCACAACCATTTTTGTTAATCTGTGGCGCTTCCCGCGCAATTGACATTTTTATGCATCTGTGGTCACTTCGTTCGCCGCTATTTTATTGTAAAGTTAACCTTTTACATTAAAACTAAGTTGTTCTGTTTAAAAGCTGTTTTATTGCCACAATCACGTAAATTTCCTACATGGTAGCAGAGCGTGGTTCAGTGTGGCACAGTTGTAATTATATGAACAGCGTAAATACAACTTCAGAGTCGGCAAAACTCAAGTTGCAACCCGAATCTCCGCGTGCGTCTTACTTACCATTTACTTGCCGTAAAACGAAGTATGGGCTCTTCACAAATGTTTAATATTGAGAAGCTAGTTGGAAGAGAAAACTTCGCCACTTGGAAGTTCAGCGTGAAGACGTACTTAGAGCACGAAGATCTGTGGTGTTGCGTGGAACCCTCCGACAAAGTGCCGGTTGATGCCAACAAGGACGTAAAGGCAAAAGCTAAACTAATTTTGCTTCTGGACCCGCAAAACTACGTCCATGTTCAGGAATGCACAACGGCTAAGCAGGTATGGGAGTGTTTACAGAAAGCTTTTGATGACAATGGGCTTACAAGAAGAGTAGGTCTACTCAAAGATTTAATAAACACATCACTGGAATCTAGCAATAGTGTTGAAGACTATGTGAGCAAGATTATGAACACTGCACACAAATTGAGAAATATAGGGTTCGATGTCAATGATGAGTGGCTCGGAACATTAATGTTGGCTGGTCTACCTGACGAATATAAACCCATGATAATGGGGTTAGAGAGTTCCGGCATAAAAATCAGTGCAGACTCAGTGAAGTCTAAACTAATACAAGAAGTTAATACACCAAAGTCAGCAGCTTTTTATGTAAACTCAAAGAAGAACAAAGTCAATAGCCAACCAGTGAAATCAAAGGGACCGAGATGTTACAACTGCAATAAGAATGGTCATTATGCAAAGTTTTGTAAACAACCTAACAAGAAAGCATCAAGTAAAGAAGAAAGTTCCAACTTTGTAGCGGCTTTTTCAGCTAACACTGAAGGAAGTTTACAAGAAAACTGGTATATTGACTCCGGTGCATCCATGCATATGTCAGGCAGGGATGATTGGATGTATAATGTCACCGAAGCACCAGTGAAGACTATTACAGTAGCTAACAGAGAACCATTAGCTGTAAAAGGAGTTGGATGTGTTGACATTCAGATTAATCACAAAGATAAAATACAGATTAAAAATGTCTTACTTGTTCCTGGACTTGCAGCAAATCTCCTTTCAGTCAGTACAATTGTAAAGAGTGGATATAAAGTCATGTTCAGTAACAAAACATGTGAAGTTAAAAATGTCAAAGGGCAGTTAATTTGTACTGCAACATTAAATAACAATTTGTTTGTCTTGGACACTAGCGAAGAAAAGGCTAATTTCTCTTCAAGTGTGGTGAGTGAGAACAGTGCTTACCTATGGCATCTGCGGATGGGCCATTTAAATATTTCAGATATTAAGAAGCTGCCTCAATGTACTGAGGGTGTGACTCTGACTCAGGATAAAAGTAATGTCATCACCTGTACTTATTGTCTAGAAGGGTATTGTACACCAAACATCAACTCCATACACTCCGGAGCATAATGGCTTGGCCGAAAGATTGAACAGAACACTAGTGGAACGAGCAAGAAGTATGTTATTCGGCGCTAATCTTGAGAAGAGTTACTGGGCTGAAGCTGTGGCCACTGCTGCATATATTGTCAATCGTTGTCCCACCAAGTCACTGGATGGTAAGACTCCGTATGAGTTGTGGAAAGGTAAGAAGCCCTGTTTATCCCATATAAAGATATTTGGCTCAGTTGCTATGGTCCATGTTCCCAAGCAAAAACGCCAAAAGTGGGACAAAAAGTCAATGAAAATGATATTAGTAGGGTACTGTGAAAACACAAAGGGATACCGTCTAATGGACCCAAAATCACATAAATTAGTGAAAAGTAGAGATGTAACCTTTATTGAAAATTATAATGAAAATGTACATGTACCCATGCCCTGTCAAATAAATGTTCCAGTTAAGGATACCCAATCAGACTCTGCCAGTCCTGTTTCATCAGCAATGGAGGAATCAGATGCATCTGTCAGTCAGAAACAAGAATTACTCACTCCGGAGCACATGCAAGACATCAGTGATGACTCAAGTGAGTATGACACTGACACTGGAGAGCTAGATGAAACCTACTATCCTTCTCGTCCAGTAGTACAGGTCGATAGTCGAAATATTACATTAAGGCCGAGGAATAAACAGAAGGATTCAGGAAGTAGTGAAAAGGGACTTCTATGTATGTACACCCACTTTATGGATCCACAAACTATTGAGGAAGCTTTGTCATCACCGCAAGCTACTGAGTGGAAGCAAGCCATGGATCAGGAATATCATTCATTAATGAAAAATAAAACCTGGAGTTTGACAGATCTTCCATCAGGAAAAAGAGCTCTACCTAGTAAGTGGATATTCAAAACAAAAACAGATCAAGATGGAAATGTTGTTCGCTACAAGGCAAGGCTGGTGATCAAAGGTTATGCACAAAGAAAGGGTGCAGATTATGAAGAAACATATTCCCCAGTGGTCAGGTATTCAACCATACGCTACTTTTTTGCTTTAGCAGCCAGATATGAATGGGACATAGATCAGATGGATGCTGTGTCAGCCTTTCTCCAAGGGGAAATTGATAAAGAAATTTATATGCAGCAACCAGAACAATATAAAGAGGGATCACAGGTATGCAAACTTAATAAATCTATATATGGACTCAAGCAGGCCAGTAGGCTGTGGAACATGAAGTTGAATAAAGTTCTACATAACTTGGGAATGCAGCAATCAAGAACAGACTCTTGTGTATATTTTAATACAGAGAAGAACACATTTATAGCTGTCTGGGTTGATGATTTAATTATAATTACTGCACAGAAGTCAACAAAGGATTTATTAAAGGAAAATTTAAAAAAGCATTTTGAAATGAAGGATATTGGTCCAGCAAGTCAATGTGTGGGTCTGCACATTACTAGAGAGAAACATAAGGTAATATTGGATCAAGAAAAATATATTAATGATATATTAGCAAGATTCAGAATGTCAGACTGCAAGCCGGTGAAAACACCATTTGAAGTTGGTATGAAATTTGATAAAGAAAAGGAAAATGATAAGTTAACTGACTTTCCTTATCAACAGGCAATTGGCTCCTTACTTTATGTAGCACAAGGTACCCGTCCAGACATATCGTTTGCAGTAAATACATTGAGCCGTTTTAACAAGAATCCTAGTACTATACACTGGAATGCTGTGAAGAGAATATTCAGATATCTTCAGGGTACTAAAGATTTAAAATTAGTTTACACCAAAGATGGTAATGAAAATATCACAGGATATTGTGATGCCGACTGGGCAAGCGACGTGCGCGACCGTAAATCGTGCACAGGTTACGTTTTTTTGTTACAGGGTGGGGCCATCTCCTGGCGGTCTCACAAACAACAGACTGTCGCACTATCTACAGCTGAAGCGGAGTACATGGCGATGTCTTCTGCAGCGCAAGAAGCGTTGTACCTGCAGCAGCTGCACAGCGAGCTCGGTCAACAGCAGAGCAACCCACTCGTCGTCTTCAGTGATAACCAGAGTGCCATAAAACTGTCTATTAATGATAATTATTTACCTAGGTCTAAACATATAGATATAAGGTACCATTTTTTGAAGGATCTAGTAAATAAGTCTGTTATTAAATTTTGTTATGTTAGTGGTGAAGAAATGTTAGCTGATAATCTAACTAAAGGCACTACTGCTGAAAAGCACTTGTATTGTGTAAGTAAAATGGGGTTGTGCTCCAAGGGAGGGTGTTAGATTTAATGGATCACAACCATTTTTGTTAATCTGTGGCGCTTCCCGCGCAATTGACATTTTTATGCATCTGTGGTCACTTCGTTCGCCGCTATTTTATTGTAAAGTTAACCTTTTACATTAAAACTAAGTTGTTCTGTTTAAAAGCTGTTTTATTGCCACAATCACGTAAATTTCCTACACCTACTGATCAACTATTTCTAATATAAAAGAGCATAGAATACACGATTGGTAGTCTTTTATTTGTACTGTTTTTTTAGTAAACTACAGGTTACATATCATTAAATAAAATGTTAAACTGACTGACTGACTGGGAGATATATCAATGCACAGCTTAAAACGCTGGTAATATGGACATGAAACTTGGAAAGTGTGTTTTAGAACTTCGATTTAAAAACAAGTAAAATACTGGATGAAGTGCGACAGACACGCGGGCGAAAACTATTTATTAATAAACAAAAAGGAGCATACGTGATTGAAAGCTCCAATAGACTACATTAATTTTCTAGTAATTTTCGCAGCATAGTGAATCGAAGATATACGTATATAAAAGCTCAATATAAGAAAAAAGCAAAATTCCATTACTCTAACCGTAAACCGATCATTGATCGTCGAACGTCTGCAACTTCGTCGCGATGCTTCCGTCTGTTGAGCACTAGGAGGTTGCGGCTGGATTCCCTTATGGTTTCGATTGATTCTTCCTCCATTTCTACACGAATACCGGAATTACTTTTAAAAATAAATAAGGAGGAGGCTCAGAGTAAGCATAACAACAAAACGAACGGCTAGTATAGACAACTGACAGTCTGACAGTGACAATGACATTAGTGAAGTACAGGCGTGACACTTACTTACACATGCATAGGTTAATTGGAACGTCGGTTTTTGAGCTAGCCAAATATAACATTCATAAGGTGTAATTATTTTATTGCTATTTAGCAAAACATGCGCAATTTATAAGTAGATTTCTGATATTACGTTATGGCGATGGGAAGGATAGTGAGTCTAATAATAGCTATAACAAGTACTACCTACCGACTATTGTTTCTACTAGGTAGCTGTTCCTCTCAGTTCTTCCGACGTTATTATTAGGTCTTCGATTACTGCCCTGCTCTCGTGGGTCATAGCGTGATTTTATGTAGCCAAGAAAAGCCTACTAAAGTTTTACTTACTAAAACTCACGAAAGAGTTTTCACACCTTCAAATTCGTGTTAAAAACTGGCCGTCATATTCAAAAATAAAACAGGTGATGGCCGTTTGCTGAGAAAAATAAGAAAAAAAAAGAAACACAAATGGCGGTTCTATTTTTTTCTACGAAAGCAGGCCAGCTGCCCTGCATTCCTTAAGAAATAATAAATCAAAAAGATCCAATTAGGTTTTATTCAAAATAGTAGGTATCAGAACTTTTATTATACAAAATATGGCCGTAGTATTAAAGGTAGGTAGTGATATTTTATAGTCTTAGCTATAGTATGTATTACGTGAAGCTTGCAAGTTTTAATATAAAATATTTTGAAATGCTAATTGTATTTGTTTGTATTCGTCTTTAAACATAATCTCAGTAGAAACCTACGCACAATATTAGAGTAATAGAAAAGCCGATTCATATCTCAAGAGATTTGGTTCACGTCATCAATACTGCTAACTAATCACACTGATTGATGAATTACACGCACGAGACGGCCACGGGTCTGGGTACGCACCATACAACCAGTATCATTGATCCCGAACTCTCTTTCATTTCAAAGTTGTCGGAGTCCAACTTTGTTTGGTTCTCAGAATGTGGTTTTTCGCTTATCACTATTCAGTAAAGAGGAAAATTCGCTTAATCGAGACTTGCTAATCTAATCGATTCAATTATCATTGTGATACACCTACTTACATTTGTATGGGTTTCATTTTCGATTAATCTATCAATGCTTACATTTATTTACCGATTCAGGCTTTTGGCATTATTTAGAAAAAATATATATTAGGCAGCTATGTTGTTGATTTTTAATGTTTGTTATGGTGTTAATAAATACTTACTTACATATTTGGCACTTTCTTTCAACTGCGTTAAAGTTGGCTTCCAGTATAACCGGGTGCTGCTGAAAACCAATGCTTTTAATGAAGCGACCCCCTTGTCAGAAAGTCCAGTAACTAGGTGAATCTGATTATCATACTATTTACATAGGTAGTTGTTCGATACCTGTAACTATTAGTAACTACTGTCAACCAGTTACAAATTGCAACTGGGACCATCAGCTTTGCATGCTTTTCATTATGGGGATGTTACACCACCAACTTCAAACTTCAGGGTGCTAACACATAGATATCATAGAAAAACTCAATATCACATAGCCCGATCCGAGATTCAAACCCAGCAAAAGAAAAGGTTGAATAACATGATGCCCATTCTTTGGCCCAAGACTAGGCAAGCCTTTTGCTCACGTCACGGGATGCGATGCTGTTTTTAGTACAATGCAAAGAAAATAATGTTTCTAGAAATGTTAATAAAACAAAACCAGTTAACTATGCAGGTAAGTTTATTTACAAAACAATATTCACAGAATTACCTTCTTATAGGCCCACATAATTATCAAGCTATGTTTATTGGCCTTCAATACCTGGCAGGTAAACACCTTCCTTATGTCTGAGTGCCCAGTACCTTTGTTGGATTTAACCAAACTGAAAACCCCAATAGATTGAGTCATAGGTTCAAAAAACAATTTACATACACAATATTCAGGGTGCTGGAGTGCGGACAAATCGTAATTCTTTTGTTAAAGTTGTGTAAAATCCTGGTTGGATGCAAAATTCTGAGGTTCGGGCGTATTCTTCGCTGGCATCAGTCAGTATGGTGTGCAAGTCAATCTGGTCTCCGAGGGTATCGATTTTTTCGTAGATACGCTCCAGAAGGCAGTAGACTCTGTAAGGAGATGAAGAAATAGTTAGCCAAAATATGAACCAAGTTATTGAAGAGTTCGATTGTCTATTGAAATGCTTTTGTTTACATGTTACATGCATTTCAAATAAACAATAATTAGACTAGCTAACAAATAAACCACGACTGACGACTGGTAACAATTAACGATGAACACTGTTAGTTAAAAAATAAAACCTTTTTAAAAAGAACCAACTTCAACAATCACAACGCGAAAATTAAATGCGGAAAATTCAAAAGGGGAAACAGCTTTACCATTTCTTTTGATCATAATGTTGAAAAAGTGCATTTGTAGGGAGCAGTTTTTTTTTCTTAGAATTGATTGATTCTTTCGTTTCTTACCTAGCCCGTCTGCCCCGTGAGTCTGGAGAGGACGCGATGGGAACTGCGAGTCGGAACTCAAGGTTGTCTCGAGGGAATGTCGACCACACTCGAGCTCGAGGAATCACATAGAAGTCTTCAGTCTGTAATAATCGCAAAAGATATAAATTTTATTTGGACCATCCCACCCCCTGATCCCGACTCCTCCCAGAGAAAAGGATTCAACTGTCTTGGATCCCGTAACGAAATCTAGCAGAAAGACAGAAGAGTAACAAAAGACTTATTTTTCACTTCCCCAAACAGAAGTCAGAACACAACTAGGCCAACAGGCATAAAGAGGCAGTTACAAGTAGGAGAAGCTTAGATTGGTTTTGCTTTGCCAATGTCAGTGAACTGAAGAAAGAACAAAGTTAATTTTGTGTATTTACCTGTACGATAAAGATCTTTGGCTTGTCCTGCAAAGATGGAGGCATCAGGTCCGACATGTAGCGCATCACTCCAAACTCACTGTTAGGAGTGTGACTGGACTCCACTACTCCATCCGTCGTCTTCGCTAGCATCATGACTGCGACGCAACCGTATTCCGTGAAGTCTCGCTGGAAGACTGGAAAATAAAAGTTCATTCACTTACGTGTTATAAGACTTCATGAAATGGTACTCGCCAATGTTTGTCTGCATAGTCTGTGTAGTCTCTTTATGGTATAAAGATACATCAGTCATGCCTTTTAAAGTTTTAAATATACGTAGGTATTGCTAATCAATGATCAAACTATACAAATGATTCCCATGGCCTCGCCTAAACCAGGGGTAGGTTTTCTGAAGAATGGTTACGGTTTTTGTCATCCTAGTCGAGAGAATTGAAAATGCAATTTTCAATGCTTTGTTGATCAATCACAAATAATCAAAATCCAATACAAAATATAACTTTTTGGTCTATACAGGTTTTTGTTAGTTTATTGACAATTTTAATAAAAGTCCTAGTGCTGGGCACGCCGTTATAGCGGCGGTAAGACCCCTCTTTGAGGAGTGGCTGGAGAGGCGTCACGGCACTCTCACGTTTCGCTTGACGCAGGTCCTAACCGGACATGGTCAGTTCGGGAGGTTCCTGTGTCGGATTCAGGCGGAAGCGACGCCTGGGTGTCACCACTGCAGTAACGGTCGCCTGGAGGACATGGTCGAGCACACAGTGGAGGTGTGACGCGCATGGGCGGAGCATCGACGTGCCCTCGTAGAGGCGATCGGCGGCGGTGACCTCTCGCGCCCGGCGCTGGTTCAGGCCATGCTTCGGGGCGAGACGGAATGGGATGCCGTCGCCTCCTTCTGCGAAGCAGTTATGCTAGTGAAGGAAGCGGCGGCGCGCGAGAGGCAACGACGAGCCTCTCGCCCCGGACTAAGACCCAGGCGAAGACGTCGAGAGTCCAAGATGACTACCGGCCACCGTAGGCGCGGTTCTGCGGATGGCGAGCGATGGGTAGCTCGCCGCCCGGCTAGGACCAGGACCGCGTCGACGGCGTGTTTTGTTCCACGCGCACCTCAAAGAGAAGAAGTCAGCACAAGAAGGGGCTCAACAGGGCCACGCCTGCCGGGGTCGCGGAATGTTTATAATAGTTACCGTGACCCTGGAACATAAAGGGCAATCGAAGGAACATGAGTGGGTTTTAGTCAGTAAAAGTCTGACACGCCCTCCCACCGCACCCAGGACGGGAGCAGTCATTGGATGATTTCCCATTCACCAAAAAAAAAAAAAATTATAAAAGTTGTTATCGATTTAGGTCAAGATCTAAAAAGAAAACATTTCGAGACTGTTTTGTACTGCGTTGCAGGACATTAGTGTGTCACATATACAAAACAAAGGATCAGGGACCTAATTCTCGGTTTATGTGATATAATATCGAATTCGATAAGATATCAAGAGTCTTATATCAATCAAAAATATCACAAAATTCAATGACAAATGAATGAAATGGTTGGATAATTATCTCACTCGATAAACTGAGAATACTGATTTATCCAAATAACTCGATAACCGCCATTTTAATTTGATAAATATCGATTTTGATATTTATCTAACGCACGAGAATTGGGTTCCTGCAATAATATACTCCGGAGATAACAAGTAGGTAAGTAGATTCAGGTCTGACCTTGACAAATGAGCTAGATATCTAACCTGCTTTATTATTTTATAATAGTTATAAAGTCGTGATGGCCTAGTGGTTAAGGCGCCCACCTCTCATGCAAGAGGTCGTGGGTTCGAATCCTGGCAAGTACCAATGTGACTATTTCAATTTATATGTACTTTCTAAAGTTTATCTTAGACGTCGGTGAAGGAAAACATCGTGAGGAAACCTGGACTTGTAGTAAATGTAAGTCCGAATCCGAAATCGCCAATCCGCCTTGAGCAGGCGTGGTGATCCATGCTCGTGCCTTCTCTGTATGAAAAGAGGCCTTTGCCCTGGGCTGGTATTATTTTATTTATTAAGTAATATTTATATAACGATATCATAAGGACAAAAAACAGTTTTTATTATTTGATTGTAAACAAACTGAGTGGCGAACTTAGATTGTTGTTGTAAGCCTTATTCAATTTAAATTGACTAAGAAAGATTTTTGGCTGCTTTTTCTTAGTTACTCAATAGAGTTTGTAAATAAGTGACGTCATAGGTTAATATTAATCAAGAACATAAAAAGACTTTCCGGAAATATATGTTTTGATTAATGTAACTTAAACTTTCAACGACCCAACGACAGCCGGATATCCGGCTGTCGCGCTGCCGCAGCTATTGGTGCCGATTCTCTGTTCACAAACAAAAGTAAATTTAAGTTAAGTGCATCTTTCTCTTTCCATTTAATTAAGAAAAGGACAGAAGACAAAATATTAGTTAAGTCCTGTCAAATTTAGACCCTCCATAGATAATTTAGACGCGCTTTAAAAACATGGCGTCTAAATATACGTCAATTTTCTTCCGGCGCTGTCTAATTTGACAGGATTAAACTAAATTGTATCTTCTGTCCTTTTCTTTAAGAAAGAAATGAGAAAGATGCATTTAACTTAAAATGAGTCTAGTTTGTGACCAAGGGAATCGGCACCATTGTCTTTCTACTGTGTCTCGAATAACGTGTGTTCGAGGGTTTAATTAGAGGAAAGCCAAAACAAAGGCGGATAAATTGTGTGAAAAATGATATGAAGGAGAAAGGAGTGAGTGATGGCATGATGGTTGACAGGACAACTTGCAAAAAGAAAACGTGTTGTGCCGACCCCAAGTAATTTGATGGGCAGTTAATGTGTCTAATTAACGTGAGAGATAAAATTAAGGCAGTAATGTTTTGACATGAAGCAAACAACCAGTGGTTGTATAGTCTTTGTGTTTTGATGACATTACTAATAACAACATTACGTCAGAACGATAAACTAATTATACACAAACAAACTTACATCTCTCACAGGTGCTGGCAATTTCTTCATCAGTCAAGTTCCTGTAAATATTGACTTCAAAGCGGAATTTTTCAAAAGTACGTTTGAATTTTATGCTCATGTCTTTATCTGATGGTGGAGTTTCTTGGTCGTTGTGTTCATAACCTATGTCTGATGCATTACCCTCAAAAATTAACATTGCGTTCCTGGTGTATCTGTAATATGAAATTTCCTCATGTTTATGATTATAAGTAATCCTATTATGTTCTTTAATCTCTTTTTTTCTTTCTTTGGTGTGTAACAGTTTTACAGAGGAGTAGACATTTTTATTTTGACTAGAATCTGATTAATTTGCATTATATTTATTACTGTTTTTCATATTTATAAACTTTTGGTAGAAGGTATTCCTTTGACAATCTGTTGAAAACCCTTCAAATACGACAATATCAAAATACGCAGTCAGTTGAGTTGTAATGAGGCATTACTTTGCGAAAATTTAAGTCAATGAATTTTTTTTGGCTTAACTGCGCCAGAATTGGAATCGAGCCTTCGATGCGAGATGCAACAAACCCTCCCGCCCCCCAAAACATGCACCAGTTATAGATGCAAAATGTAAAACTATACTTGCCAGTTGCCACTCTAAATCTGATGCTTTGTGTCTGAGCGGTCGACGGGTCAGCACTGTTTGAAGAAAGTGGAAAAGAGACGCACCGTGGAAAGGTCTCACTCGTGTCGAGTTGCTTTTTGCTTTCTGCATGTGCTTATTTTAGCGAACGTTAAGGTGGTGGCTGCATCTTGCATCCAGAGTTTTATCAAGAGTAGACCAGATTCTTGCGGAATTAAAGCTATACATCATTTAATATTTGCATTACAAATAATGTCGTGATGGCCTAGTGGTTAAGGCGCCCGCCTCTCATGCAAGAGGTTGTGGGTTCGAATCCGGGCAAGTACCAATGTGATTTTTTCAATTCATATGTACTTTCTAAAGTTTATCTTGGACATCACAGACGATGTTTTCTTTTATTGATGATAAAAGAAAACATCGTGAGGACACCTGGACCCGTCCGAAATTGCCAATCCGCCTTGAGCAAGCGTGGTGATCAATGCTCTTGTGCCTTCTCTGAGTGAGAAAAGGCCTTTGCCCTGCAGTAGGACAGTTATAGGCTGGTATTATTATTATTATTTATTACAAATAATACGTTGCCATGTAGTATATTGTGTTAACATTTTTTGTAAATTGTGTTACCATGGCAGTACCTTACAATGAACATTATATACTTAGGTGATAAGACTACTACATATCAAATAGTTACTATGACACTTCCCCCAAAAATGAACTTAAACCCGAATAATGAAATATCCTTTCGGTTCTACTTAATTTTTTGAACGATATAAATTCGACATCAATATTTGAACTAGTGGTGTTTCCAGTTTTACGTATTATTATAACAAACATTTAGCTAATATTTCAATTATTATTCAGAAAAATGCTTTATTAAAAGCAAAAAAAAAAAATATCCGTTGCAAAGTCAAGAAGGAACTTTTGGAAAGTATTCTGTATGAAGAAAAATGTGGAAGAAACTCATGACCATATTTATTTTATGATACATCATTCAGATCACCTACCTGTCTAATTCATAAGAAAACCTTGCTCTCGTTGAAATCCTTAACGGATCTGTTTCCAGTGGAGCCTCTCTAGCCGTCGAGGGCGAACTGCTAACACGATCATCTTTAGAACTTTCTGGATTTTTTGCCTTCTCCTCAATTCTCTGATAATCAGCCTTATTATAAGGCAGAGCACATTGCACTACACATTCTTTAATATCACATTTAACTTCAATTTCTTGCATTTTTGGCCCCATAGCTGCCGACACGATTTGGACTGGCTCGTAAAATATTATTAATGTGGGTTTTATTTTATCATCGTTATATATATCGGTCTGTGCGTCACTGATAAAGAAGTAGTGTGCCGAGTTATGCCAATTACTGTGCATATTCCAAATTTTTCGATACCTTGATAACTAATCAGATTGTTGTTGACTCATTATTTTTTTAATAGGATTTATAATTTACATTATTTATTTAATATGTAATGTGTAGTTTGAATAATTATTTGTAAATCGTTTTAAAAACTTGGTGCATGTTGCTGGTCGGTTAGCCCTTGATTCAACAGCCTAACAAGAGGCAAGTGTAAAACACATTATTCTCTAGCAGACCACGAATACGACCAGTGCCCGCATATGGTCGTTACGGCCACTGGTATTGACTGGTATCGTCGTGGCCTAAATTAACGTTACATAGCATCTAATTTGGCTTTTCTATTGTCTGTTTTAGCAGCAATATTGCATAACCGAAACATTTGATGACCTTGAGCTATATCGGCCTTAGAAAAACGACTCTCCTGCGTATTATTATCATAGGATGTTTGAACGATTATAATAATTATCATTGCTGTAATCTTGATCATAATCAGCATGCGTCAGTCCTGGACACAGGAGGCTACACCCAAGCCACGCTACTTACACCGATCGTCGGCTACTTATTTGTTGTTTCCAAATTTAATATGGGCATTTGACAGAGCGTCGCGTCGCTTCTTGCGGGAACTTATGCGACCCAATCCCTTACTGGCTACCTCTGTGGACCTCCTAAAACACTAAGCGCCGCCACCTCGGGATCCAATTGAATGGGGGGCGACGGACTGCGGGGCATCCCATACTACACGAACCTAATCGTAACCTCCACTGCGGAACGTGCTTACTCCAGGAATTATAATTTTAGAGGTTATCAACATGACCCGTCCATTGCCTTTTCAGTTTGGTGATTCATTTATTATTATTATTGTAATTTTTAAAGGGCATTAAACTCCTGATTCATTCATGTGTAGGTAGACCAAGTATTATGCACTGTTTTATGCATTTTGGTGGCAGCGATATCTTCTATTTTTATTCTTTTACAACAATATGCAAGAAGTATTTATTTTTTATAAATCACACATGAAATTGCCGAAATGCGGCAACTCTGCACTTTGACTTTTTTGGAAGAAAGGTTAAATAACTCACAGAATGTAACTATTTACTTAGTAAGAGTAATCTTTAAATGTAGACGGTTCGCCTTTTAGCTGTATCTGATTAATGAGTTTTATTAGGAATATCAAATAAAAGCAGGTTGGTAACATCAAACTGTTTATTTTCGTAAATACGCTCTTACGTTATTATTTCACGTTTAATTACTTATTAACATAATATGCACAGGAAGAGCAAGACAGTAGCGACAATATTCATAAGTTATACAGATTTTAAAACACTTTTAATTAAGCTGATTTGCTGAAATACATTTTAGTATTGAAAAAAGTATGATATGTATCTTATAAGTCATATTGCAGAGATTGCAATAACTCTGCATTTTTACTTATTTTAAACAAATAACACATAACAACAAATAAATTATTCTTAACAACAAACATAACTTGGCTTCTATCATGAGAATTGTTAAACAATCACACGCAATTAAGAAATAATGCAGAGTTCTTGCAGAGATTAAAATTCAGTAACACCTATATAATAATTAAATATTTACATTAAATATCTTTGTCCCTACTGTCCTGGCTCAAGGCTCTACTCTGCACATACTATTATTGTACTTATATATAACTTAACATTAAATATTTCATTTATATATATATAATGTAAATAAGGATAAGCTTAACATACATACATTTACGATTATATACAATAAACATCACTATTCGTCTTTTCTTTTATATTTACATTTATTATTTACACGATTAATTTAAGAGAGACATAAATAACAATTTATTTACATACCCAGTAAAGCGCGATCTTTTTATGTACATCAAAAGCTTTCTACTAAAGATTTATACAAATTGATTAATTAGACTACAACAGGTTTTCTTTCTTTATATTTGCATGAGCAACTTTTCTTTTTAAAAGTAGCGTTGTTATTTTTGTGGGAATAATTAAGAAGGGATCGGGAGGAATGTCTTTGCTATAAGGTATCTGCTTTTTCATTGGTTACGGTCGTGTTGCTCGACTTGTCGAGAGCGTTGATTGGTTGAACGTTGTTGCACTGCGTTTTGGTGTCCTCCTTTGGTTGGTCGGTTTTCTTCTCGTCGCCCTTTGATTGGATGGTTTGGCCGTTGAGGTGTTTGAAGTCGGCTGGGTCTGTTTGGGTCTCCTTGTCAGCTGTTGGTGTTTCTGAAAAATGAGAAATGTATTGAGAACTAGGTTATTCATTATCTGTAACGGGTAAAAAAAAACTTAGGAATAGGTTATCCTATTTCGGTTACAGCTGAACACCAGTATGTTTTTGCATGGACTGACTAAGTGCCAGTCAGTCAGCCCTTCAAAATTAATTTTCCGGGTAACGCAATACCGTTTGGGGAAACTGGTTGTTAGACTTTAGGGCTATCAGATTTCGAGTGACTGTTACGGACACTCCGTAATTTACGAAGACAGCCAGAACTAACGAATCTGGGACCTTCACCATCTAAACTTCGGGCTGCGATCGCCATAAAACATTCACGCTTAAATCCACTGAGAAGTAGGTATTAAGGTGTTAGATAAGAATTGGATACTGACTTTATCCTGAAGCCTCAGCCAAATAGTGTTAGTCTACCAATATATTGATACAACAATTTTGCTCTTTTTTCCTTTAATTTTGGTTATCAGTTGTCTCTACAATACTATATTAATCGTAATGAATCATCTGGTGCGATAAAATCAATAAATTGTGTTGATGTCCTCCAGACCGATTTTAATCATGGCAGCCAATGTCAAAAGAGATTAGTTAAATACGAGTAGGGGTATATAAGATAATGCACAAATAGGTGCCAAAAAGAGCTATTGACCTTATCTGTTATTAATTGTTGCTGTGCCCTTGGCTTTATCCTGTCAAACTACTCCCTATCGCTACAATTTCTGAAAGCTAGATTCAGAGTGGCGTGCATAAAAAAGCGAGACAATGGTACATGGCGAGTAAATGCGCTGTCTTATTTGACAGGATTGAACTAAAATGTATCTTCTGTCCTTTTCTTAATTCAAAGGAAAGAGAAAGATGCACTTAACTTAAATTTACGTTAGTTTGTGCCCAAGAGAATCGGCACCAATGTAGCTCAACGGCTCTCGGAGAAACAATTCAACGGTGGTGGTTATTTGCTGCGTGATTCAACGTCAACAAAATTTTGAGAAGAATAGAGTCAAAGTCAAAGTCAAAGTCAAAACTATTTTATTCAAATAAATTTACAGGTACTTTCCAATCGTCAAGGTGTCAGTCTGTCAGAAAATTGAAGCTAGTTGCTCGTTCCAAAAAGTAGATCACATGGAGAAGAGCGAGCAAGAAACTCCATGGACACTCTTTTAAAATCAATATGCTTATTACAAAAATTTGGTTACATCATTCATTTGAATCTAAGGTACTATGTGAGAACAACGTAACAAGTCGTACATGTTAGAAGAGGCATTGTAAATATAGGAAATAAGCAGACAATTTTTAAAATAACTGTGGCAGTTAAGAGATGACCAGTCTCAGCAGACAGCGCCCGTTCACGAACATGACGTATGGATCGGCACCAAATAGCTCAACCATTTAAGGGAACCAAATGATCCAACACACACGCCACCGTCAGTGAGACATTTGAGTGAGCATGACAAACTCCCAACGGCCCAGAGTACATTCAGTCAATGACAGACAGACATAATAAATGCGTATAAAACTATCAAGTACATAGTGCTCACATTGTATGCTATGTGAATTTATATAAAACAAACACTGTGACTCGATACAGTACTATTATTTTTGTAGTTTACAATCTTCAGCAGCTTCAATAAAAATAAAAATTCCAAATGCTAATCAATTAAACGGTTGTGGAGCAGGACCAGCAGTCAGCCAAGCATTTTGATCATTAATATAATCCCCTAATTTATAATAAGCTCGACTACATAATGTGCGTTTTATATAAGATTTAAATTTACTTTCGGTTAATTGAATGATGTGGGGAGGTATTTTATTATAATATTTTAAACAGTACCCCATAAAGTTAGAATCTACTTTAGATTCATAAGAAAGACACTTTTTGACGAAATTAATAATCCATACCCATACTAATATTATAACTAAATGCGAAAGGAACTCTGTCTGTCTATCTCTTCTTCACGCCTAAACCACTGAACCATAATATTTTTAATGTTAAAAACATTTAAACCACCAGAGCAGATTAATTACATGTGCGACAAAGCCCTTTTAGGATAATAAAAAAACCTTAATAAAATTAATCTGAGAAATGCAAGGCTAAGAAAATACATAATTTCCAGCACATTTATTTACAAAACTAGCTTTCCCATTTCCAAAAACCCATAGGTAAATAAATGCATAAAAGTTATTAAAAACTTACTTTTGGTCGGTGGATTCGGCAGTAGCGGTGCCGGGGGTGGCTTGCGGCTGTACCGGACCGGCATTATGCTCTGCCGGACGTTGCGCTCCGGCCGAATGAGAATTATGTACAGCTGGAATATATGGAAAGGTATTATTAGTTAAGGAAATTAGTAGCGAGTTGCCTAAAGCTTCGTATTTAACATGATTCGTAACAACATGGTTGTATCAATATGTTGCTGTTAACATATTGTGGGCAACACTTATATTGCGGAGTTAATCACGCCAGGTTGCAGAATTGACGCCTGGCGAGCTAAAACACGTGTGTGGACAACCCATATTGATTTAAACAATGTTTCCAGCAGCATACTCGCCGAGCGTCTACAACGTTGGTCCACTGTGGCGTAACAAATGTTTACCATGAAAACGAGGCGTCAAAATCTTAACTTTAGAAAGAGTTACCGTATGTCTTAACAAAATTTACTGACTTTCGATAAAGGGTTGTTGCGAATCTCCTTTTTCGCATTGTTCTGATAATACCATCACCCTAAAAAGTATTTTTAACATTTTTTTATTTATTTGCATAGGTACAAATAATTATTTGTCTGGCGTTTGTAAAGTTAATTGCAGTCAAGATACCGAAGTAAATAGCTAAATAAACCTATCTGAAAAGTTAACAGCAGTCAAGATAACGAAGTAAATACCTATCTGAAAAGTTATTTTGAACTTTAGGTTAACAATGAAAAGAGAATCAAATCTACATGGTAATTAAGTTGACCTTATGGCAAAAGAGCATTTAGAGCCTTAAGTACTAATTTCGTAAACAAAGCCAAATTATGTATAAAGTAATCTACGATTTTATCAACCGCATCTTTATAGCTCGTTTGTTAAAAATAAGATTGAAAGAAAACAACAATTATATTCTGCATTTTTATTTTGCTTGTCGAGTAATTAACAAAAATAAAACAACAAGCGTCAACAATTATGAATTTTATTTCAGTTACCTACAGAAAAACAAAAGCTTTTATTAAAAAAAGAGTTCACAATTGTTATCGGTGATTTCATTCGAATAACAATGCAGTAAGCAATGTCGACTATTCAAAAATTCTTTTTAACAATTCAATCATTTCATAATATTGGAGATATTAAAAATGTTTTTCCCGAAGCGTCGAGTGGTATTAATGTAAAAAGAATGTTCTGCATGGTAAAGCCTAGCTAAATTAATAACTCTGCCATTTTATTTGTAGAATTCCGTACTAAAATGGAATCAAAAGGGCCATATTAATTCTTGCCTGTTTGCCTTTTTATTTGTTATCTCTCACAGGGGTGGTTGTAATCGAAAAACGCATGTAATTTCCACCATTTTTTTTTATAAATAGCTGCTCCTTTGGCTTGCCTGCCCTTTTTTATATAAAAGATTTTTTTTGACACTTCAGGTTTTGAATGACCAATTACTCCGCCTGTTTCGGCTGTGTATTGATTGGTGTCAAATGTCAGTAAAAAATTATAAATAGGTCTTTAACTCTAAATTGAAATTAAAATCAAAATAGTTGGCGCTTTTTTTAACTTCATTCTGTTATTACTTCTATTTTTATTTCATTGAAAAGAAAAACGACTTTCTTTATTACTTTAATTCAAAATATAATAATTAAATATTGACACTTCAAATCTATCTATATAAAAGAAAGTCGTATTAGTTACACATTTTATAACTCAAGAACGGCAGAGCCGATTTGACTGAAAATTGGTGGGGAGGTAGCTTAGGACCGGGGGACGGACATATGTAGAATCCTTTTTACCTTCTTTTTTTGTTTTTATCCTATTTCCGTGGGACGTGACATAAAACGTGGTTTCGAGTAAAATTCGAGCGGAGTAGTAACTAAAAATTTGATATAACGCGAGTGAAACCGCGAGAGACAGCTAGTTTATAATATTATTAAAATACTACACATTGAAGCAAAGCATTTGTAAGCAAATCTGACTCACACATGACCGATTTTTTGTTTATCAGGAAATAAATTGGGTTTGTGTCCGTATTTCAGCTTCGACCCTTAACATATCTCATGGGCAGTGACCCACTGCTGAGCCCCAATCAATGATGCGTGAAGAGTTTGCCAGCATATAACTTTGTTCGCCTATTTTTGTTTTCGGTTACAACACACTCGATTTCTTTTTTGTGGGATCGAATGGATATTTCACACTGTTAGCTGTACATTCGGATTCACAACTTTTGTAAAAAATAAACATTATTTTACCCCATTAAAAGCAACTTTGCGCCTTACTAATAATCGCTGCATAAAGTTATGACAGGTTTATACGTCAAAAAATGTATGGTTGCACAGGCTTTATTCATTGCATAACTTTACACAGTGATTATTATTAGTAAGGGCATCTATCTCTAACATATTGATTTGGGGAAATTAATAAAAATTTGTTCAATTGAGTTTGAAAATTAGAGGTTGACATTGTCGTACAGAATCTACGAAAAATTCTCATAAAAAGCTTATTTATTCAATATAATGAGATAATGCAGTAATTTATTTTAGAAGTACGACTCGTAGGAGAAACCCACGAATAAGAATTGTGAAAATGTCAATAAAACAGTCATGTTTGCGAGATTGAAACCCCTACCTGATAATAAAATTATGTATCTGGTAGTAGATTCTAATTACCAGATTAGGTACATTTCTGCAGTTGTCATTCTGCGTCACTCACTTTAATCTCAACCTTGTATACGTAAAGCAGTAACATAACGTTACACGTTGCGCGTTATTAGCACCGCATGTTGCTAAGTATGTTACACTAACCGCTACAGTAGCGTGAGGTCACCGCGTTCCTTAAGACAGTTAACGTTGATAGACGTTTGTGAGGTTACAACGTCACAACGTGCAACGTTGTCGGGCAGAGCGGAACCACACTGCTTTTAATTATGTGTATCGGCTGTTAGGTAGCTCTATTTTATTGTAGTGTATATTCACCGTGTTAGGTGAGTCGAGGGACATATTCACGGAGGCGATATAATAAAAATATAAATTGGCTGGGATTGAAGGCGCAGAGTAAAACACTTGTATCTTAAAAGTCAAATAATTTACTAAAAAAGATAAAAAAAATATATTTTTGCGTCTTACAATCGTCTTTCGATATTCTCGACTCTCAAACAAAATGTCATTTTATAAATTTGAATTTTGTCTCACTCCCATACTCCATAAATTCGTCTCTTTCGCTCGCTCTTACATTTCGTTTTCCACAATAACGATAAAACAATATAAACTATGAAAAACCGGAGTAAAATTATAGCAATACTCAAAGTCTTAAAAAAGGACTCCTTTGCGCTCGCGGTTGCATCAGATCACTCAGCTATGATGAGATAGTGAATCCGCTCTTCTTTCGAAAGATGCGAGCGTGTTAACGGTTTGTTAATTTTACGAGACATTTGGTCAAAAATTAAGGTATTGTTTTTTATCATACTTGGAAAGAGAATCGAAAACTAAATAGCCTTCTTCAAAATGTCCCTCCTCTCATCTGTCACGGTGTATATTATTTACCTTAGGAGAGAACAGGCAGACGAGTGTGACGCTGGCGCTGAGCGAGATGGTGACGGCCATGCTGGTGACGCGCAGGGGCACGTGGCTCGCCGTGCCGAAGTACAGCGGCACGAACGCCAGCCAGATGACGCACGTCGTGTACATCGTGAAACCTGGGGAGGTAGAGGTTTTTGTTAAATTAAGTAACGGTGTTCTACACAACTGATGCCTGAATTCTCTTTAAATCAAATCAGCAGCTACTAGACAGAGAGACGAAATATCGTCAGGGAAAGCGAGACGTGGTCTCGAATTGTGAATGTGATGATGTTAATGTAATTTTGGGAGTCATTTGCTTCGAGAGTGGCCAATACCCACCAAGGCCAAGACAAACCCGAAGGACGGCAAATTAAAAGTACGCGGAACGTATTTTTTAAGTAAAAACGATTCAAGCTGTAGCCTTTTAGTAGCTCCCTATTTTAAACCAGACATTAAATGTTTCTGTAACTCTTATTTTCGTACTGGAAGCGATCTTGACAATCAAAAGTTTTCCAGGATTTATGCTACAGCAAATTGAAATGTCTTCCCTGTCCTGGATTTTTTTCTGCCGCTCACAACTAACAGAGTGACAGACATTGATTGATTAATATTGACAGCCATTGCGTCCGGAATCCCTGACTTTGTTGCCTCTGAAACAAATTTGGGAACCTTTTATACCACAACCATTTATAAGCCCAAAAAGACAAATCTTTTAACCAATTAATTTCTTCGGTTGATTAACCAATTCTTAAGCTCACACTCGTAGCTTATTACATGATACATCTTGCCCAAACTGACACTGAACTACTCGTATATCTCAAGAATGATTAATAACCACATAATCTAATCTATTGTGGTCGAGGCCTACCTGACGGACAGAGCCGTCATCTACCCCGGTCACGAGGGAGTGTGGAGTCGACGAGGGATGTCGTGCGGTGTTCCACAGGGATCGGTCTTGGGGCCGCTCCTGTGGGACATCGGGTACGACTGGGTGCTGCGCGCCGACCTTCCCGAAGGCGTCAGCGTAGTGTGCTACGCTGACGACACGCTAGTCCTAGCGCAGGGAAGGTCGTTCCAGGCGGCGGCCGACTTAATGTCGAGTGGTGTTGCGACAGTCGTGGACAGGATCCGGCAACTGGGACTTGAGGTGGCCCTGCACAAGTCCGAGGCCATGTGTTTTCATGGCCCTCGGCACCGGCCACCTCCGGGGTCTCAGATAACGGTAGGAGGGGTTCACATCGGTGTCGAGTCGACGATAAAGTACCTGGGACTTGTCCTCGACAACCGATGGAACTTCACGGAGCATTTCCGACGTTTGGGCCCCAAACTGGCGAGGGCTGGAGCTGCCCTCAAACGCTCCTGCCCAATCTCGGTGGCCCAAACGCCTCCTGCCGGAGGCTCTACGCGGGGATCGTGCGGTCCATGGCCCTCTACGGGGCTCCGGTGTGGGCGCCCAACCTAGCCAAGGCTCCGGCCCGGCTTCTGAGGGCGTCCCAGAGGGTCATGGCGATTCGCATGGTGCGGGGATACCGCACGATCTCCTGCGAGGCGGCATGCCTCCTTGCCGGCACTCCGCCGTGGGATCTGGAGGCAACAGTCCTTGCACACACGTACGAGTGGCGCGTGGAAGTGCAACGCCGGGGCGAAGTCCTGCTGCCGCGGGTTATCGCGGCACGGCTCACGGAGCTCCGGCGAGATCTCAGGGCGGAGTGGAGACAGCGACTGTCGCAACCTAGTGCTGGGCACGCCGTGATAGCGGCGGTAAGACCCCTCTTTGAGGAGTGGCTGGAGAGGCGCCACGGCGCTCTCACGTTTCGCCTGACACAGGTCCTCACCGGACATGGTCAGTTCGGGAGGTTCCTGTGTCGGATTCAGGCGGAACCGACGCCTGGGTGTCACCACTGCAGCAACGGTCGCCTGGAGGACACGGTCGAGCACACGGTGGAGGTGTGCCGCGCATGGGCGGACCATAGACGTGTCCTCGTAGAGGCGATCGGCGGCGGTGACCTCTCGCGCCCAGCGCTGGTTCAGGCCATGCTGCGGGGCGAGGAGGAATGGGATGCCGTCGCCTCCTTCTGCGAAGCAGTTATGCTAGTGAAGGAAGCGGCGGCGCGCGAGAGGCAACGACGAGCCTCTCGCCCCGGACAAAGACCCAGGCGAAGACGTCGAGAGTCGCAAGACGACTACCGGCCACCGTAGGCGCGGTTCTGCGGATGGCGAGCGATGGGTAGCTCGCCGCCCGGCTAGGACCAGGACCGCGTAGACGGCGCGTTTTGTTCCACGCGCGCCTCAAAGAGAAGGAGTCAGCACAGGAAGGGGCCCAACAGGGCCAACGCCTGCCGGGGTTGCGGAATGTTATGTTTATAACTGTTACCGTGACCCTGGAACATAAAAGGCAATCGAAGGAACATGAGTGGGTTTTAGTCAGTAAGAGTCTGACACGCCCTCCCGTCGCACCCAGGACGGGAGCAGTCATTGGATGATTTCCCACTCACCAAAAAAAAAAAAAAAAAAAAATAATCTAATCTATGAACAATCAAGACAGATCCAGTTCACGTACCCTCTAATCTAGATTAACAGTAAAACAATACAACCACATACCCTACTGTTTGAAATCGGAATGGAATTCATAATAACACACACCACTAAGTTTGCTCACACAAAGCTGTAATCAATGACCTGTGGATTGATCTAATTACGAACTCCAAGATAGGTAACCTCACATTGTCTGCCAGTACCGGAGTACCATTTGCTATGACGCAGCCTTGCACGAATACTCTCGCGTATTAGATTGTTAAAAGCGGGGTTTCTCAATCTTTTTCATATTGTGCTCCCATGTTGTAATTTTTGGGGGCCCTTTAAAAAGTAAGTAATTGATACTGTGCAAATGCAGTAGACGTAAAAACGGGATAAATAAATGTTGCATTTCATTTAAATACTTTAGCTTACTGTTTTGCTTTTTATTAATTACTTAAGCACACAATGTTTAAAAAAACACTGGGCAAATGCAAAGTTTTGGGCATTTTCTACTAGTTTAATTTTAGGGTGACGCAGAGACAAAACGCACTATTTTGTACTTGTGGTTTAACAGCTGCGCGACAGTAAAAAGCATAATTATACTAAGTAATGTTTAATCTTATTAGTTTATATTTTGACGTGACAACGTCTTAAATTAGGTTGCGGCTGGGAGTCACTTATGAAAAAGTGTAACGCTCGGTAACGTTACGATGAGTCACCGAACGAGAGAGAGGCCCGCCGAATGCCTTGCGTCTCTCTCCCACTCAACTATGATCGGTAAAAGACGTTGTCACGTAAAATCTTCGCCCGTAAAACCGACTTTACAGGCAACCATTTTTTTTACTCCGTCTTGACCGCGACTCTTCTGCGTGAATGTCCGTCATTCACTTATAAATTGAAAAAGGCAGTTTTTTTTCTTAGTGTTCAATACTATCTTATCCAAATTCATAATATCGTTAAACCATTGCATGTTCTCAATTTTTTTATATTAATAACTGAAAACTGCACAGATATTAGTTGCGTATCGGATCCTTGAGCCCACAGTCGCGTGACCCTAAAGATACCAAGTCGTATAGTTTGAGAGCCACAGGAATACACAATGAATTAACAACAAAATATCCTCTATTACGTTATAGTTTGGTAAATTGATGGATTGCGTTATGATTTCAAGAGAAACTAAATTTTTATAACTAAAAATTATTATTATAAATTATTATATTACATAAATCTTTATATAAATTATTGAATTGACGTGTAAATGCAATTATATCAATCGATGCTTGAAATGTTATGTGTAAACAATTGTAGACTAACCTTGAAATAAACAAATAAAAAAAAATTATAACGTTTATTAGCACTCAATTTGGCTTGACAATGATGCGTTTTTATTTGGCATCATAATTTGACAGAAAAGCCTAAGAGAAAAGCTATTGGGCTATAATTATTTTAAATACTAATTCTGTCTATCTGTCTGTCTGTTAAGGCGCTGTCCATAGCGAACACCTTGTAAAAGTCTAAATTTTCGTCGCAGAGTTAGCCGTATCTATACAAACCGCAAGCCGGAAAAAAATACAGTGTATAGTCTAATATATAAAGAAAAGACTTACACAAAAACAATTTGCAAAAATGGTCTAAAACTACGAAAAAAAAATGTTCAAAAAGACCACTGAAATAAAATTTTCGTCTCGAAATTCTCAATTTTTTCAGCGACAACCATCATATTTTTTATATCTATAACAAAGAAAATTTAATAAACTAAAGAGATATCTAAAAATTTTAATACAGAGAACTGTATTTTTTTAAATATTTAATTAAAACTGCAAAATTACTTACATTTTTGCGGACATGATATTCAAGTAAAATTAAACGCCAAAATATTTTCGACCTTATTTCTATTCATTCGATGCACTACTGTCGTACATTGTGTCAAGCTTGTGTCAGTCCACGCCCAGTCGGCAGCTAGCCGTTGCTACGAGAGGTCACGTCCGATTATTACAGATTTGCTCCATTATTATTTCGCGATTTGTTTATTTTGTTGATGATTCTTGGTTTAGATTTTAGTAATTTAATTATAGTGATTCGTGTTTCTAAGCAATGGGAAATAAAAGAAATAAAGAGTTGCAACGGATTTGTACAAGAAAACGACGTAATAAGATTAAAAAATAAAGTATACAAGTAAGTATTCCTTTTTTTATACCCATTATGGCATTATTAGTATCAATATATTATGGAACTCATTTATCTTTTGGTAATTCGTAAAAAATAGGCAAACAAAATACATCAAAATAAAAACCAATTTTTGTCTACAGATTGACCAACTTATCTATGAACTGAAGGAGGGCGACACTGTCAATATAGCGTTGCTAAGAGAAAGAGACAGAGTATACTCAAATGAAGTCAAATGTATGACTGAAATGTCATGTCAGCCGTAGTTCCAATTTTAGCCATTTCACAAATAAGTTGGTAAAACAGTAGCTGCGGCTATGGGGCGCTAATATGCTGCACGCTCCGCGCGCGGCGTACGATGATCGACGAGGCCTAAGATGGCGCTTCGGTAGACGTGCACGAAATTAGTATTATATTGTTACTATACTTATTTTTTGTGCCCGTTTACTGTGTGATATTATTTTTTAAACTATGTTTTTGTGAACATAAATTATTTTTGCAAATCTACATTATGAAAATTAAATTAGTTCAAAAACTGTTTTATTTTATTGGTTTCATTGTTATAAAAGAATTATCTGTGCCAATGTAAAAATTGTGCTTTTTATATTTAATTACAGAGAACTCAAGAATTTTCAACTCAATAGGTCTGAAACATCCCTGTCACTTCTAACTGCAGTTAATCCAACCGCGACAAATAAAGGAACCATTGAAGAACAAAATTACGAATATGTGTCATCAAAGTAATATAGTGAAGTCAAATAATCAACGGGTTTTTTATTGAACTGCCCCCTTACTATGACGTTTGACACGTTGTCTAGCGCCGCGCCGTCTCTTTCCCACTGAAAGTAATATCGAAGTATTACCAGTATTACTGCTATAAGGGCTTGTGGTAGGCCCCCTGGTCATTGTGATACAATTTTTATAATAAGACCAAGTCCGAAATAGTTACATTTCGACAAGTCACGTCACGTGATGATGTCATAATAGTTTCACCACACCACACATCAAATAAGCATTTTTATACATGCTACATGAAGTTGCCTCTGAAGTTGGTAGTACCAGTAACTCTTTTTGTTGATACTGAAAAAAACTATTATTTTCGTCGTATCTCCATATAATATGCTCTAAAAGACAACAAAATTCCATTATTATTTGAATTTTGTTCTTTTTTAGGGCATTATCCAGACCGTTTTTGAAAGCCACTATAGGACATTTGACTTCGAATACTGTGTCTTGGCCTATCAAACCATCCGGGCGTGGCGCCAATAAAAGGATATTCGTGGTCTACAAATAAACCGCAAGGATCAATGATAACATTGATTAACATTGAATAGCGAGTTGCTGCAAAGCGAGTTGTTCATTTTCTACGCCATGTGCAATTGCCGTTACATTGCTGAGATTAATTAATCTATTTACAATTGACGGAGATATCGCGTAACAAGCATACAAAAAAAAACATACAGACGAAATGAACCTCCTCCTTTTTTTAAGTCGGTTAAAAATCAAATAATTGCCTATTTGAAAAAAGAAATACAAAGATAAGTGGGAATATTGTAGGTGAATATTTTTTTTGTGAGTGGGAAATCATCAAATGACTGCTCCCATCCTGGGTGCGGCAGGAGGGCGTGCCAGACTTTTACTGACTAAAAGCCACTAATGTTCCTTCGATTGCCCTTTATGATCCAGGGTCACGGTAACTATTATAAACATTCCGCAACCCCGGCAGGACCATTGTAGGTGAATAATGATTATGATGAACTCATTAGACAGCATTAGACACTAATGAGATCCTTATACAGTTCGTCAAAATTTAGCTGTCTGTTACAGCTTTCTTGCTGTATGTTTTCGTTCATTACAGATAGGACCGTGCATATTTCTGATCTCTCAACAAAAGATAGATAGATAGCCAACTTGGTGCAATACTTTTATACTGTAGTCTATTTTTTTTAACAAACGAGTACTAAGTATATCTCTTTTATATTTCCGGTACTGGACAGAGAGAGATGGGAAATTAGTCGAGGCGGAGCCAATGCTTTTAACACCAATGATAACACTTATGCTGATTATGTGGACCAATAGAAATGCAGAAAAATTTTTTGGTACTCATTTTTGATTTTATGGGTAGAAACATCTCCTAGCAGGTTGAGCAAGACCAAAAATACACCTAGAGGTTTCTTTTTTGAGGGTTCTTTTTAGGGTTCCGTAGTCAACTAGGAACCCTTATAGTTTCGCCATGTCTGTCTGTCTGTCCGTCCGTCCTCGCTTAATCTCTGTGACCGTTAGCACTAGAAAGCTGAAATTTGGTACCAATATGTATATCAATCACGCCGACAAAGTGGTAAAATAAAAATTGGAAAAAAATGTTTTATTAGGGTAGCTCCCCTATATGTAAAGAGGGAAGTGATTTTTTTTTTTAATTTCAACCCTGTCGTGTGATATATTGTTAAATAGGTATTGAAAAATGAATAGGAGTTTACTAAAATCAGTTTTTGATAATGTCAATAATTTCGGAAATAATCGCTTCAAAAGGAAAAATCAAAGCGTCCCCCCCCCCCCCTCTAACTTTTGACCCGTAGGTTCAAAAAATATGAAAAAAATCTGAAAAGTAGAACTTTATAAGGACTTTCTAGGAAAATTATTTTGAACTTGATAGAAAGAACAGTTTTTGTACAAAAAAGACAAAAAGGTTGTACAAAATAATTTCTGCGTACTTAGTGTGTCAACGTAACAAAAGCCTTTTTTTTTAAACTTATAAGTGGGAACACTTATTGTGCCGGACGGGAAACTACGGAACCCTACATTGAGCGTGGCCCGACACGCTCTTGGCCGGTTTTTTTTTGTTTGATAAGTTATGATGCAGAGGTAGTCCCATATAAAGGACATGTTATGAAATGGGCTTAAAATAATTTTGTTTTTGAACAACTATCATGTGCGGTTTTTCTGGTAGGGAACATTGTCCAGGATGGCCATACAAAAACAAAAAAAAAAATTAAATGCACCATTATTTGAAAAATAAAAAATCTAGACATTTTTTTATCGTAATATTATTTTTGTATATGGAAAAAGAAAACCTGCTACAGTATTATTTTTTATAGCATATTATACGCCTTTCTGTTATTTCAAACCGTTTAAATGGCTTTAAAATAAAACCAACTAATTATATGCATGATTTGGATTTATGAAAATGTTTCCTGTGCGTCTCTTTAAAACAATAAAACCTTAGAATAAAACATTACTTGTGTCAGGTTGACGGGTTGTAACCTCTGTAGTTGTAAATGTCACACTTGAATTTGACACTTGATTTGCCGGTTACTATGACAACGACATCCAACAGAACATGGACAACTTTTTAAGGGAAAATGAAATTGTTGTTTTACTCTCTCGTATCTTTCTCGCAATTTTTCCTTATTTGCTCACCGTTTAGACCTACCCTGGACTACGACAAACATTTTAAACCCAAAAACAGCTCAATCGGCCCAACCGTTCTTTAGTTTTAATCAGACTAACGAACATCAATTCATTTTTATTTATATAGTTAGATACTAGCTTTTGCCCGCGGCTTCGCTCGCGTTAGAAAGAGACAAAAAGTAGCCTATGTTACTCTCCATCCCTTCAACTATCTCCACTCAAAAAATCACGTCAATTCATCGCTCCGTTTTGCCGTGAAAGAAAGACAAACAGACAGACAGACACACTTTCCCATTTATAATATTAGTATGGATATAGATATATATATACATGTGCCAATAAGTATTGACATCTTAATAAGAAAGTTCTCATTTTCTATTCCAAAAAGACCTAAAATGGTGCTTTTTTTTAAAGTGTTAATTTAATTTTAAATTTAAGTCATTACCAATATCTTAAACAAACCAATTTTTAATTATGAATCACTGTATTCTTTTTACGAATAAGAATCCCGATCTTTTTTACCAAGACAGCTTTCTATATTGTTGCACTAAGAGGTACCACTAATTGACCCAAGTGTGTACATATACATATATTTTTTTAAAGTTATGTACGATATTAACTCATTACGCCAGGTGGCTCGATTTACGACTCCGGGAGTATAGAATACAGACGGCTTCAGAATACGGCCGCGCGCTGCCGAAAAGTAGGCGGAGCTTCGCGCTCAATTTCTCCGCCGCTGCTTCACCCCCGCGAAAACCTAAAGATTAGCTACTTACCGCGCCTTAAGCTTTTAAAATAATTTGTTACGGAGCCCAGAAAAAAAGACATAATTATATTTATTATTCCATAAGTTTTTAGACAGATTTTTTTTTGTGGGGATTCCAAATCATCAAACGACTTCTCAAGCCCTGAGCGGGGCGGGAGGGAGTGTCAGACCATACTGTCTAAAACCCACTCATGCTCCTTTGGTTGCTAAAACTAGTATCAAAGTAAAATAATGTAGTTCAATAGAGTAACAATAATAATTAAGTCTATTAGATTATCGAGTATAAGATTAAGTGAATTTGTATATCTACTATATTGATTAATGGCAAGTCTGAAAGCTCACTCAGACGACCTAAATTGGTAGCGATTAGATTAGGTTATGCTATTTTTTATATAATAATGTATAATAGTTACCTAACTGAAATTTTGCACTTTAATTTAGGGATATTGTATAGCGTACCTGCCATGAGAACAACTCCAGTATGAGAAAAATACTATCATAAAATTAATCGTACTTTCTCAATAAGTAAAACTAATGTCTGATTTTGTCTTTGATGTATCCAATATTAGAGAACATCAAGGTATTAAGTCTTTGTATAATACGTTTGTGCATCATCACCTCTCTAGCCTTTTCTCGTCGGCTTCCAGCCTAACTAGATTCAGCTGGATACCAGTGTTTTACGTGAAGCGACTGCCTATCAGACCTCCACAACCCATTAACCGGGTGACACTGTTAGACTGATGCTGAATGGTCCTGCATTACTTAGGTTTTAATAAATAAATAAACAACACACTATCTGAAAATGTACAAGAGATTGTGAGGTTTACCAAGAAAAGTTTCTTTATGCCCCATTTTTTACTTGTATTATTATGCCCTAATGAAAAAAATACACATGGCTTATTTTGTTTATTCAACTTTCTCAGAAACTCCCTGTACTGAGCTAACGAGACCTAAAATAAGGCCAATTTATGATCCTAACCTCAACCCTCGTGGAGAAACTTTTAAACCAATTTAATAATGATTTGTGAAACAAAACTTGTTCCAAAATAGAAAATAATTTCATAATTTGGACGTACAAATTAATTTGGACAAAGTCGACGCCAGAGTTTGCATTTAAAGAGGGAATAAATTGGTTAGTTTCATTTTGATTTAACTCCAATAATAAAGTTATTGAAATACTTGGATTAATGGAAAGATAGACTGTAACAACTTGTCAGCTTCAACAGAGACGGTTAGTTTAATAGACACGTCTTAGAGAGGCCCGAAGAGGACCTAAGTTCAAAAATTAAAAATAGTAATAATGTTGTTAAAATGACATGGAATGTCATTAATAGCGAAACTGGAAAGTCTAAGAACCGAAATAGTGATTATAGCCTTAATATTGATGATAATATAATTAAATCAGACCTTGAAGTCGCCGCGGCTTTTGAAACGTTCTTTGCAGATATTCCCGTTTCGACTACTAAATGTCTAAATTCATCACCCATAGCTGCAGAAGCTTTACTTAAAGAAAATGTCCCGGCATGTGATTCTGAATTTCAATTCGAGCATGTCACTTGTAAAAATGTAATTAAAACCTTTCACTCATTAAATGTTAAAAAGACTGCAGATTTATGGGATAACTCGGTTGATGTTGCTAAATCTATAATAAATATTGTAGCTCCAACTTTAGCCAATATCTTTAATAATTGTATTGATTGTGGTAAGTTTCCTGACTTAATGAAATACAGTAAAATAATACCATTATTTAAATCAGGTAGCACATCTGACCCCAGTAATTATAGACCAATTTCAGTGCTACCCACTTTTAGTAAAATTTTTGAAAAACTAATTTTAAATCAAATGCAAATACATTTTAATAAACTCGAGCTTTTGCATAAAAAACAGTTTGGATTTACCAGGGGTCGTTCAACAACTGATGCTGGTGTTGAACTTTTAGGACATATTTATAATGCATGGGAAGACAAATGCGATGCATTGGGCGTTTTTTGCGACTTGTCCAAGGCGTTCGATTGCGTTCTCCATGAAACTTTAATCAGGAAGCTACACCACTATGGAATCCGGGCCTCCTCTCTGAATCTTCTCTCTTCGTACCTGAGTGATAGGATTCAAAGAGTTGATGTGAACGGTAAAAGGTCACCTGGATCTGTTGTGAGAATGGGGGTCCCCCAGGGCTCAATTCTTGGCCCTTTTTTGTTCCTCATTTATATAAATGACTTGCCTTATCTTATTAAAGATAAGCATGATATAGTGTTGTTCGCAGACGACACTTCACTTTTATTTAAACTAAAACGTCAACAGCTATGTGTTGACGTCATAGATAGTTCTCTCGCGTCAATAGTCAACTGGTTCAACGTAAATAATCTACTGCTGAACGAGAAAAAAACTAAACTTGTTAAGTTCACGCTACCAAATGTTAGACAAATAGAAACCAGTGTACTAATAAAGGGACAGGAATTGAAGCCCGAAGATTCCACAGTATTCTTAGGGATAACCTTGGATGCTAAACTTCAGTGGGGCCCTCATATAGATAAATTATCTAAGAAACTTAGCTCTGCAGCATATGCCGTCAGAAAAATTCGTGGTTTAACCGATTTGGAAACAGCCCGATTAGTTTACTTTAGCTATTTTCACAGTTTGATGTCGTACGGCATTCTATTGTGGGGTAATGCAGCCGATATTCAGACTATATTTGTTTTGCAAAAAAGGGCTATTCGTTCAATTTATAAACTGAGTCCTCGACACTCCCTCAGAGACAAATTTAAAGAGGTAAATATTATGACTGTGCCGTGCCAATATATATATGAAAATTTGTTGTACGCGCATAAAAATATTAATTTGTTTAAAAAATACAGTGATATCCATAATATAAATACAAGAAATAAGGACAAATACATAGTTCCTTCAACTAGGCTTAAGAAAATAGGTGGCTCGTTTAAATGTCAATGTATACGCTTTTATAATTAACTACCCAGACAAATTCAAGAACTTAGCATTACTAAATTTAAATTATTTATAAAACGTAGACTTTGTCAGAAAGCTTTTTACTCTGTCAAAGATTACATTGAGGATTCAAATGCTTGGGATTGAGCTGTTTCGATAATACATTGGCCATTATTTACTTTATTTACATTTCTTTTCTCTTTGACATTTCAATTATTATTTTGCCATTTATGTGTACTTTTTAAAGTATATAATCTTTTTTATGTATTTCTATTTGACATTGATGTGTACTTTTTAAAGTATATAATCTTTTTTTTATGTGTATTACTATTTGACATTGATATGTACTTTTTAAAGTATTGTGTATATGTTTTTGTGACATTTATTTTTGTGAATGTGAGGACTATGGAAGTCGTTGGTTTTTTTTTTAAATATGCGGTCTGACGGTTTGAGTATTTAATGCGGCCTACCCAAATGTCCTTACTTTGGTACTGTTCGTCAAGACGTTGGGCTCCTTAGTTTTTAGTTGAGCTAAACGACTACTGACAAATGCTTGCACTGTCTGGACAGGTCCACTCAAATCTGTGTCCTTCTCTCATCAAGAGAGTGCCTCAGACATTAACCTCCATGGTTCTCGCACATTTTTGACCAATACGATTGTATGGACTTTAAAAGAGACTTTGACCTCTGAGTTTGTTTCGGATGTTTCTTCTCAGAGCAGTCCAGCTACGAAACACCGGCCCCATCGTTCGCTTAAAAAAAAACAAAAAAAAAAAAAACAAAAAATTTGACGTGTAAAAGTGTTATGATATAACCTATTTACAAAATAAATATGATTTTATGATTTTATGATTTTATGAGGAGACATCGTCGACTTAAACGTAGAGACATCAGAGATTTTGTGGGTCCGATTCCGGGCAAGTACAAATGTGACTTTCGCAGCTCATATTATGTGCTTTCCAAAGTTTATCTTGGATACCACTGACATCCAGTGCCTCGTAATGTGCTGTGGTTTCAGTTGTCAGTCAGAAGTACAATAGTCTAACCAAGTGATAACGTGTTACTGGGTTGTGACCTGACGGCAGTCGCTTCGCGTAAAACACTGGTAACCAGCTGAGGATGGAATCCGACCCCAAGATAGTTGGAAAGAGGCTAAGGAGGTGATGGTTGTAATACTTCTAATTGAAATTCTAGAAGAATTAGCCGTCTTATAAAAACCGTTCGAAAAAAAAAAACAAAATTGTAATTTATTTACTTGTTGATTGGCTGGGTTCTAACGGCACTAGCTGCATTACCGTAATATAAGAACTTACCTATATGCTTGCTCTCATTGAAGGCCCTCAGGACCTTGCGAGTGATCACGGCATACACGGTGCACACGAGGATGAGCACGACGAGTTTGGGGTTGTGAAACCTGTCTCCCAATGATGAAGTCAATAAATAAATAAACATCTCACCTATATGCTTGCTCTCATTGAAAGCCTCAGGGATCTTCCGCGTTAGCACGGCATACACGGTGCACACGAGGATGAGCACGATGGGGTAGAAGAAGGCGATCATATAAGACGCGTCCACGTAGGAGTCGCAGACCAGCATGTTGTCCTCTCGCGTCGGGTAGTGGAACATGGCCTTCGCTGGCGCCACTATCATCCATACCACTACGATTAGCACCTGGACGAAAATGTGGATTGTTAGAACGGTGTGGAGTTGATTTTGTGGTTCCTTGCAAAGAAAAGCTTAGTAAATTATTGATGAAGTATTAGTTCAGTAAAAATGACTGCAGAACCCAAAGTGTTAAGTACATGAGCTGTCAAATCATCGTTCATGTTGTGAAACATTTTGGACGGTTATCACAACTGTGAAATCTCTTGTTAATACAATAGACGAACTATTCATTCATTGAAAACATAACAAGAATTATTCGGGACTATAGGGCTAAAATAAATTGTTTATTTTTTAGAGAAGACCTATCTAAAATTGATTCACAGTTAACTATTCAAAGAAAAATATATACAAGGCCTCGTCAAACAGTAGCGTTACGTTATGGTGGTTTGCACAAAAACGCAAATTAAAAATACATCCACATAAACTTAGCCGTAATTGTAGTACTAAAGATCCATGATAATTTATTGTAACAACTCCACAATATACAACTTTACCAATATTCATTAATTATTCCCTAACTACTAAAACATTAATAGTTACCTGTATGGATATAAGAGCAGCACATATCGCTAGTTGTGAGCTTGGAGAGATAAGGATAGGTCTCTTTGCGGAGTGTTTACTGGCGTTGAAGATCCGTGAGATCCTGTTGGTCTTCGTCAAGAGAGCAGCGTACACTACTGTGAAGCAGAAACCAGTGCCGAACCTGCAAAAGAAGGGATTATGTCATGATTTAACCTCCCTTCATTATTTTATCGAAAGAAACATAAAAGTCAAATGAAACGCACACTATTATATCACGGACAAAACGCTTAGTGTTGCAGCGTCTGAAGAAAATAAGAACTATAAAACCATTGTATTAGTTTTATACACCATCACATAGTACATACATACGAGCACTAACTATGTTCTTTTTAAGCTACCATTTAATAGCTAGCATTTAAGCTACCGTCTTTTACTATCACCGACTTGAAGTTGCCCCGGCTGTTGTGTGTTTGTCATACTTTCTCTAATGTCTCGCTGTAGGTGGCGTGTGTGTTGGATCATTCGGTTCCCTTAAAAATGGTGGAGCTAAATGGTGCCGATCCATATGTCATGTTCGTGAACGAGCGCCATCGGTTGGGACTAGGCTCTTTCAAATTTCTTTTGATTTGTTTCAACGACTAATTATTTTTTATTCTAGACCTCTTTTAATGTACATGACTTGTTACAGTGTTCTCAAGTTGTATTTAGGTTTAGATTGAAAAATGAAACTAAATAATATTGTAATATTGAAACTGATTTTATTTTAAAAGAGTGTTCATGGAGTTTTTTCGCTCGTTCTTTTCCATAGTAACCTACTGTTTTCGAATGTACAAATAGCTTCACATTTTTGACAGACTGACTCTGAACAATTCAAAAGCTTGTACCTGTGTAAATAGTTTAATATAAATGTGTGTATTTTGAGTTTGAGTTTTTTGCAATGGAGATAAAGATACTTTATAAAAGTTACGGTTTCACAATAGTTAAAAGAAAATAAAAGGTTATATTGGCTAGAAAAACAACGGGCAACATATTACCTACCTTACCTAGCGTACGGTAATACGAGGTGGTAAAAAGGGATTATTTCACACATTTGCTCCTTAAATGACTATTAGTAGTACTTTTGTGGCAACCTTCTATTGTCAATGTCACGTGAACTACAACTGATAATTATCCTACATTGCGTTATAAGAGTTTGACAATCCGAACTAGAACCATCAGGCTACCCCACCAGACACGACACCCGTCTAGTCGGATAATCCTCCCTTGTCAACAGAGGATATTAAACTTACACTCTATTCCTCATGCCTCTAAACTGGTGACTCCTACCTCACTAGGTCGGAGTCACCTCATTACCTCATTAGTCGGAGCAATAGTCATTACTATTGCTATGCACATGTGCCATCAGTGCTGTTCTTGTTAAAATTTAGACACTAAAAACTTACTCTAGTATTCCTATCTCTTTTTGTGGTATAGAAGCTGACCCTAAAGGTGGCTATTGTCGGTCATTTTTCTCGTCAGTGTAGTCGTAAAACTGTGGCGTCACTCCAAATGGTTTAGGCGGCTAGCCAACTCTGGAGTGACGATTCGGCACGATAAAATTTTGGACGTACGTCATTTCAACTGATGCGCCAAAATGACCGTCAATGGTGCCGATTCTCTTATGCACAAACTAACGTAAATTTAAGTTAAATGCATCTTTCTCTTTCCGTTTAATTAAGAAAAGGACAGAAGATCAAATATTAGTTAAGTCCTGTCAAATTTAGACACTCCATAGATAATTTAGACGCAATTTAAAAGCATGGCGTCTAAATATACGTCAATTGTCATCAGGCGCTGTCTAATTTGACAGGATCAAACTAAAATGTATCTTCTGTCCTTTTCTTTAAGAAATGAAAAGAGAAAGATGCACTTAACTTAAATTTACGTTAGTTTGTGCACAAGAGAATCGGCACCAATGGCCTCCTTGCATACCAAAAGGAATCTGAGCAAACCGCCATTATAATTATTGTGCCTATTTTGTTTCTGTCATAATGAGGAGAGGAGAAAATATGTAACAGGGTTTTGAAGGCCGTAACAAAACGTTTTGTTTCAGATTTTCGTTTATTTATCAACTTTTCAATTTGCAAAGCTTCAAACGTTTGATTGTAAAAACAATTTAGACGAATTAATTTTGACCAAAAGTGTTGAAAACAAATCAACTGGAGTTTCTAAAGAGTTGATAATAAACTGTCCCAAACCGGTTAATATAATTATAAAGTAATTATAAATTAATTTCAACAATCAAAGTCTATTTTAACTTCTTAAACGGCATTTATTATTCTGATGAAAATGATGAATTCTTCATAATTGAAATGTAACAATTTATGTTTTTTTAATTGCTACTTTTTTAATGTAGACTTTACTGATAAAAGATAGACCTACAGAACCACCATATGGAGAGGCCCGCTAGGCAAAAGAAGGAGAGGATGACCCCCTATACGCTGGGACGACGAAATTAAAAAAAATGCTGGCTTAAATGGTGGCATACAGCACAGGACAGAGATAGGTGGAGATATTTGGAGGAGGCCTTCACCCAATCTGGGGACCTCAATAATTAGTTATATAAGAGTTATAAATACTGATATCTAGATATAAGTAATATATTTAAGTAAATAGCATGCATGTTAATATAAATAGAAATATTTTATTTCTAGTTATAAGTGATATTATCAAAGTATTTTTTCTTTTTGTAGTCGAGGTCAAATAAAGGCTTTTTATTTTATTTATTTATTAATGTAGACTGTAATGCTAAAAGATTTTCCATTTTTTTTATTAACTGTTGGATTTTTACATATCTTAAATATTTTACCCATATTTTATCAATTTCCAAAATTCCTTTCTTAGTGGTTATTAATTAAACTTGCAAGGTGTCTTTGTAAGAGTTGTTACAAAAAATACACCTTGACAGTTTCATGTTTCTAGGACCAGCAGTTTGGGCTGTGCGTTGATATATCAACAGACAGTCAATCAGTCAGTTCACAATTTTATATTTTAAACTATTAATGTCGCGTTACAGCCAATAATCCAATATGTGGCGGATGCTTAATTATATTAGTATTGAAATATGTTGTAAATACATAGCAATGCTATAATATCTTACCAACGCAAAAACTGTTCAAATTTTAAAATAATATCATGTACTAGCTTCTTCAGTGGAATAATAGTTCCCGTTTCCGGGGGATTTCCGGAATGAAAACTGTCCTATGTCCTTTCTCGGGTCCCAGACTATATCTGTACCAAATTTCATTCAAATCGGTTCAGTGGTTTAGACAGACAGACAGAAAGACAGACAGACAGAGTTACTTTCGCATTTATAATATTAGTACGGATTATTACGTAAGCATCTACAAATGAACACCTATATTCAGCTGCCTTCCCAAAAACAGTTTCAATAACTTTATCAATTTCTCCAAACCGTTAAGTGCAAATACCTCTAAAAATGGCAGTAGATATCTTCAAAAAGCGACAAACAATTTGAAAACAAGTCGACAATACAAGCCACAAATGTTGATTCACTTCCAAACGCTTTTCACAAACTTTTCTAAAAACCTACAGTCCAGTTACACAATTCTTCAAAGCCTTCGATCGTTTTAAAGAAATGTAAACTCTATTGTGTTCGACATAAGACCTGATAACGAGTAGAAGCGTGTAAGAGCATCATGAACAACACGTAAATTTTGCCAGTAGTGATGGGATTTGTGAAAATATACAATTTTTGAAAAATTGATTTTCATTCTCTTTTGAAGTATTGTAGTAATCTTTTAGCTCAGAGATTTATTCAGAAGAAAGTTTGTGATGGGTTGTCACTTCCGCTTATCGATATTTCGGTCAAAATTGGAAACAGATTTTATTAAGGAAAAAGCATGTTTAATATTCCGGAGATAACTCTTACAAGCACAAACAACCTTCAAAAAAATTGGTTACAAGGACTGTATTTTTGTTATTTTTTTTGTACTCTAGCTTATAAATAGGTCCTATCAAATCAGTAATGAGTTTTACATAATATATTTATAAGTATTTCGTAACCAAGAAAAAAGAGGAGTTCTTTAAAAGGTGGCCATTAGCAGATAAATATGGGCTTTCTAGGACCGTCGACTAGAACAATAGGTGCTTTTTTGGAAAACCTACATTTATACGTTTAGAAGTAGTCAATTAAATGGGAAGTTTTGGTGTCGTAATCAGATTTTCCGACAATAGGCGATCGACGAAAATAAAGTAATTAGATTATTAAAAAATATTGGACACGTATTTTTTCTTTTTTCTCGTAAGCGAAAAATGACGACGATACAGTGCGTTGAAGTTGCGCGTGACGTCACGATTAGATACAATTTTTGCAGGGCGGTGACGTCAAAAGCCCCCACTCCGGAACTTTGTTGCTCTTTTTCTTTGTATTTTTTTATTAATTTGATCAAGCAAAAAATACGTGTCCCGTATTTTTGGCCGAACTACATGACGGACTAAACAGAATGCCATTTTTTATGCTGTCGTCATCCCTATTCTAACCAAACCGATACACACTTCGCATCCTAACCAAAACCGAGAGACACCATCATGTAAATTGAAAATCGAAAAGCTCTCAAACAAAATCGATATCAAACATCGAATAATAATCCATCCGAATGATTAAATTTCCCCTATCACTAGGTAAACGATTCGTGCCAGCGACAGAATCACTCGGTACTTGGCCCCGATTCGTCGGGACTTCGAGTTCATATCTCGCGTAAAATATTATGTAAGATTTCAGTACGGCTGAGTGATTTTCTGCATTTTTTGGACTGAACGACTGAATTGAAGATTGTAGATAGAAGCTGCGCAGTTTTTTTTTCTAGTGTTTTCTATGTCGATACTTCCATGCCCTATTTTACGCCTTTAGGCCGTATACAGAAAGAAAGCTGGAAACTTATAAGCGCTTGTCAGCGCTGGTAATCCGCGCAGGAAAATATAATAATATGAACACGCGCCGATAAGCACTATATGGTGCCGACAAGCTTCAACACGCGCTTGTCAGCGCTGGGCATTGCCACAACATTTTGCTTAGTCTGCTTCAACCTGTTTCCTTTGTGTAGAACGGACCAGCGCCGGTAAGCGCTTACTTATAAGTTTCCAGCTTTGTTTCTGTATACGGCCTTAGAGTAGTAATTTCTAAAAATCCTTTCTTTGTTTGTTCCTTTGTTTGGTTGTCCTACTCTTTACAAAGAAAACATCCTGTAAGTTTTACGTCTTTAAGACCAGCCGTTTGGGCGAAAATATATATCAACAGTAAGTCAGTCAGTTTACCATTATATATAGATTGTTAGCGTTATTTTTTTTATTTTTTTTTTATTTTTACGGTCCTTTTCAAAAATCGCATTGTGATTGACAATTTGCACTTTTTTAGGACATAAGTTATTATCATAAATACGTTTTGATAGAAAATATACGTACATGTGATACAATTGAAAACATTAATGTCTTGTTAACAATTACCTATGTCTCCATCATTATTTTTAAATGTATTTTTATGTTATTATTTTATTTTATTAGTGTTCAATTTTTTACTTTAACTATTATGTTATTAGTCTTAAACGTTTGTAATGTAAACTACGAAATAAGAAATACATGCATACTGATATGTATGAAAAAACATCCTTTTCAGTTACAATAGAAAATGTTGCTCACGATGTTTTACGTATAAATCTCGATATTCTTAAAGCCCAGAATTTGCCCAGTGTGAATGCGATGCCGGTGACAGCTATTAAATCACGTTCAGCTGTTAGACTCGCTGGGCACGGTGTGTGATGGGCCATCGTATTGGTTGTACCGCACAAATAACTCAAATTGATTCAATCACTGAATTCCTTTCAACGAGATTTGGCCCCTTGCTGAAAGAGCGACTAACTGTTGACTATTTTGTCGCACAAAAAACGTTCTACAGATGTGGGTTACGCGTCAATAAAATAGATATTAAAGATCAACAAATGGTTATTGTATTTCAGGGAAAGGGCGCTAGGAGGTAACGCCCTTTTGTAAATCCTAATATACTAATAAATATATATAACGCGCACCGCAAAAGAATGGAATTCCCTGCCGGCCTTTCCAAATGCATATCACCCGGATGTATTCAAGAGACGAGTGCATAGGCATCTTTTGGGTGAGCTCGCTCCATCGTAGGCCAGTCTGGGACCAAGAGCAAGCCCATAATTAATAAAAAAAAAAGACGGGTTGCACTCCGGGAGTGCCGGCAGAAGTGAAAACGAGGGGATAGCTGTCTACTATCCATCCGTCCTACGCTTTTTCGATCAGGGTCACGTGTCCTGACGCGAGTTTAAGATTTTATACCCATTACAGAAAAAGTGCTCAACGCCGCTAAAGAAGTTTTCACTTCAAAAAAAAGTAAACTGACTGACCAATTGTTGATTTATCATCACACAGTCTTTAGGGTCGCTGGTCCTAGAGACATGGAACTTGGAAGGCATTGTTCTTTGTCAAGCGTATCCACTAAGAAAGGGTTTTTGGAAATTCCATCCCTAGAGATAGGGAATGGAAGATTACACGGGAGCGAAATCACGGACGAATTTTAATATGAACACACAAATACATTAAAAGAAACATTAAACTTATATTATTTATATCGATACGTTTTTCGTATAATCGTTATTCTAAAAATTGCCTTAGAGCAGGATTTTTTTTATAATTTTTTTGCCCACCTCTCTTTCATACTTGCATTCTTTGTCCAGCGACAAAAAAATCAGAGCTACACTCGCTTCTCGCCAACTCATATCAAGTTTCTAGTTATATCTTCTAGTTCTCCGTCAGCGGTGGCACAAACGTCTGATCAAGTCAAAAAGTTTCATATTGATGTAGAAACTTAGTTCAATGTAAAAGTTCGTCTAGTATTCTTTATACTTTCCATACGGCGTCCAAACCGAGGGATTCACACCAGTTTTCATGTTGAATTTAAATTTCATACATATTCCAGTTGCCACAAAATGGAATTTTTTCGCGTATTGTGGTTTTATTAAAACAATTCCGGATTAAATTTTTGCTGATCTAAGCTTTTTGAATTTGATGGCATAGTATAATAAGGCAGATGTTGACATTATGTATAAACCGAAACCTATTGCTGTCCTTATTTTTTCCCTTTAGAATGACAAGGACAGCAAGAGATTTGAGAGCGTCTCATAATTGAGTGACGTCTAATAGACGTCACTCAATTCGAGCCTATATGAACAATACGGGCCTATATGAACATCTGTCATAATACTGGTTTAAATATCCTATAGGCTATGGAGCGTAAATATATTTGAAACCCAAAAAGCAATTACAGATAAAATAATAAAATATTGATAAAAGACATCAGACAATAATTGCCATACATGTTAATCCAAAAAAAAATTAGTATTATTGTATGTTAGTACTTACGCCGCCAGATTTAGTATTATTTTCAATTGGAAACTATAACAACGGGTTTAACCCTTTAACTGTAGTAATAAAAATTATAAGACACTTGCATTTTTACAGTTGTTTTTTTTTAATTTAGTATCCTCTTTTTTTTTAGGACCAAAATGCCCGATGTCGATTCTCTATTTTTTCAAAACGACATAGCTCTAGCCAAGAAACTACTTCACTTTCAAAACTTCTAAGAAATCTTATTCAACCTATGATGAATGTGTCATAAAGAGAAATTGAAAAAGTAACCAATAAATTACCCCCTGCAAATGAAAGCAGAGAGCTTTCATTACTGATTCCTTTTGTATCCGCAAACCGACAGCTAACTACAGCCGTCATTCCGTACTAACTCAGTAAAATAACTTATTGCGAAGTCTAAACATAAAGTCATTCATAATTATTCAGTTTACAACCCTGCTTCGAATTGTGTGACCGCTAAACCGGCGGATCGTTTCATTACTCTTTATGTTGAGGTCTCACGTGTGTGATCAAAATAAGCTTTAACGCCCAATGGTCAAATAATAAAAATTAACAAGTCTTTTTGACACTGCTCCAACAGCTGTTGTAATTTTATTATTATAACGATGCATTTTCTATATTTATTACAGATTAAAAAATTCAGGTCTCTTATTATAGCTAGCTGATGCCAAGCTAGTTCGGGGTTATTCGAAAGGCACGCCATTGCGTGCGACCTAAGGCTGTTGCTCACTATATCATAATAAGAATAATAATGGTATTTATTTGTCAGAATAATGTTACAATAGATCTTAAATTAATTACATGTCCAAATTATTCTACCGTTTTCGGTGTACAAATACTTAGAGACTATACGGATTATATAAATGTCAAAATTGATAAATTAAAAAAAAAATTAATTAAATTATGGTAATATAATGTCAATCTTTATAATTGAGAAAATCATTTACTGAATAAAAACATTTGTCCAAGAGCCATGAAAACATTCGACTTTTAAATTTATTACATGTTAGTGTTCTCAATTCTGCAGGTAGTTTATTAAAAATTTTGATTGCCATGCAATATACATTTCTGCTATATAAATGTAATCTCTGGGAAGGTACCCGTAACTTCCCAGGATTTATCCTATGCAGCCGTATTGATATGTGCTCGTTCAATGGAAACAAGTAAGAGTATTTTTTCACAAATAAGCTAATTTCAAAAATATATAAACATGGAAGTGGCAGAATTTTTAATTCTTTGAATAAAGGAGTACAAGGATCTAGATACTCTGCTCCACTTATGGCTCTAATACATTTTTTTTGCGCAACGAATGCTCTATTTATGTCGACAGAATTTCCCCAAATTATCAATCCATAACGTAATACAGACGAAACATATCCATGATAAGCACTTTTTGCTGTTTTTTTATCAGATACTAATTTTAGCTTTCTGAGAGCAAATACAAATTTGTCAAGCTTAGTACAAACTCTGTCAACATGTTCTCTTCAATTTAATTTGTTGTCAATAACTATGCCTAAAAATAAAGTTGATTGTACAGGTGATAGAATAGAATTGTTGTGTCGTATTATTGTTGGAATAAATGTCGAGTTATGAGTTTGAAAGTGAACTAATTTCGTTTTATCAATATTAACTTGTAGATTGTTGTCCTCTAACCATTTGATTGTTCTTGTTAATTCACTATTTATGTTACTTTCTAGGTCCATTTTGTTTACACATTTTATTGTCAGGGTTGTGTCGTCAGCAAATTGTATACAGTCATGATTTAATACATTCTTAAGGTCATTTATATATAAGATAAATAATAACGGCCCTAGCACGCTTCCTTGTGGGACGCCGCTATTGTTATATTTTTTGTCCGAACTATATGTCACCATAACATTATTTTCAATTTTTGTTATTACAGTCCTCTGATTGCGATTAGATAAGTAACTTTCGAGCCAATCATGTGCTTTACCCCTGACGCCATATCTGTCTAGTTTGTATAATAGCCGTTTATGCGATACAAAATCAAAGGCTTTACTCATATCTAGAAATATTGATGTTACTGCCATTTTATTATTTAGCGCCTCAGTAACTGATTTTACTAAAGAAAAGCAAGCTAAGGAAGTTGAGCAATTTTTTCTAAATCCAAATTGACTATCTACTATGATATTGTATTTATTTGTAAAGCTAGATATTTTATCATACATATATATATATAAGTGTTACCGTCATGTGTAACACTAATTCGCCTCAATATAATACAATATTTATTTTTATACACCCCCTCGCCTTCCCTCACCTTGTTAAAAGTAACAATTCACATGCAACTAGGACGATAATTCACACATCTTTACTAAAGGAAAATTGCTGTGATAATTGCGAAAACGCAATTGCAATGCTTGGGGGGGTTAGGGGAGTCTAGCTACTGTCTACTGTCAGCAACTTGCACTGGACTGTATCACGGAATACCGAAGTTTGCAATATCGATGTACGGTATTCATAAAGTTTATATAGCAAGTTATTTCGTAAGTGACTTAGAATGTCCATCATACCGATGTACGGAATCTCGAAAGTTCATCATAACGAATCACTGAATCTCCTATGCTCTTCATTATGAAGTACGGGATTTCGAAAGTATACTCTAGCGAATTACTGAATCTAGAATGTTCATCATTGCGAAGTACGGAACTTCAAAAGTTCGCTTTAGAGAACTACGAAATTTCGAATAATATACGTATTTTTCTACTGTCAGCAACTTGCACTGTGAAATCAACCCTTTACTTAAAAGTCACAAATGTTATAACGTCACTTTTGATGAAAAATAGTCTGTTATTTTGTAATTAACTTCAGTAGTATTGTGCTTTGGATATGGCATTAACATAATAGTGATAAATGAAGTGATTTGTCATTTATGCGATAACGGATGGAAGTGACGGTTGAGCAGGGTCCCGTTTAATGTAATGAATAAGGGTAATGGTGAATTAATGGGACATAAGTGCTGTTAATTTAGATTATAATAGGTTATGAAGAGAGACCAGTCCTCTAGTACTGGCATAAGGTAGACTAGGAGCTGACCGAAAAGGCTATATCGATAACTATCTGTCCCCCACGGCTTCACCCGCATCTTTGGTCACTACTCCGCTTTCATGGGTTGCAGTGAGATGTTATATAACCTTAGCCTTCGTCGATATGGGCTATCCAAAACAAAAAGATTTTTTCAATTCGATCCAGTGCTTTCTGAAATGAGTGCGTTCAAACAAACAAACTCTTCTGCTTTATAATATTATGATAAATTAAGTATAGATAAAATCAGCTGTGATGACTGCATTAAAGAAATTGAGGGCTTAGGTTCAATCTAATAATATCTATTTACAGGGTTGTTCTCGAAAGTAGGGATTAAATCAATCAGATGTTGCTCTATTATTTTAAATTTTTACCATTCAAACTTTCATTTGTTTTAGCTTAAGTGAAGATTTAATTTCTGTCCCTAGGCGATGTTTGTTTTCTAATTTGAATACAACTGTGGTTAAGTTAATTTCATGACAAGAAAAGTCTCTGTTGGAAGTTAAAGAAAAGTTTTAGTCTCTTAGAATAATTAATTAGAGACAAATTGTATCTTTAACAGTGCCCTGTAGGTTTCACGGTTATTATAGTGTTATGGTTAAATATTTTTAGCTTTAGCTAAAAATGTTATAGGATATTTATATTTATAGGAATTTTTTAGTCAGTTTCCATCCTATTCAGTCAACAGTCACCATCAGTAAGTACTACGAGTAGATTGAATAAATTTGAACAGCATACTTTTGAAAATAATAAATTCTACATCTTCAAGATATACATAAATAAGTTTTTGATAATTTACCTTCTCCTTAAATCACATGAGAAAAAAATTGTACAAGTTCTTAAAGCATTACCTTTGTATAGAACACAGGATATCAGTAGGCCTGAAGACGAGCGCGAAGGTCACGAGGTAGCACATGAGGATGCCGGCCAGCAGCACGTAGGACAGCTCCCGGCCGCTGGCGCGCACCACGGGGGTCGAGCTGTGCCGGAACCACACGCCGCAGACGAACCTGTAGGGGGGAAGAAGGTTTTAGTAGTTATTTTAAGATGAACCGTAATATTTGGGACGTAAGGTTGGCCTCTATGAATGAGGTTGTGTTGTAACCAACTATATTGGACCTTCAAACACACGTGATTCGAGTCGCAATAAAAAGACATAGCAGCACGCCAGCCGGCTGTCGCTTGGTCGTCGAAATGTAGCCGAAATATTAGAGACGTAAGGTGTCTTTTATGATGGAGGTTGAAATTGCAACCAGTTATTTTAGGACATTATGTAAAGTTTGGTCGTACGGTGATCTTTCCGGGTCGCCATATGTCGGTCGAGGAATGCCGCGGTGGTTTTAGCCGGTAAGAGTTGGGCACATCCTTCCGTCTGGCTCAGATGGAGTCGGGCAAATCTAGCGGCTTATCGGTACTCCATAAGAATTTTACTACGATAAAATAAAAGATTTGCGGACTCTCATCTGTCATTCCCGAGGCCCTAGAACTCAAAAGTCTAGATTGAACATAGCTGGGTTTTACCCAGTAAAAGTCTGACACTTTCTTCCGCTCCGAATGGAAGGAGTCACTTGATGATATCTTTATAAAGTTTGAGCTTCTAGTCAAAACAGCTTTTTACTTTGAAGGTGATTAAACAAAAATTGTAAAATCGTGCTGGCAGTATGTATAGGTAAGAAACAGAAAAAAATTACATTCTCGACATAAAATAATTCATAATATACAGGCTTACATAGAGAGCCTTGTAACTGTAGACTATATGGTTGCGCAATGTTTATCATAGTAGTTACCGTGACCCTGGAACATAAAGAGCAAACGAAGGAACATGAGTGGGTTTTAGTCGGTAAAAGTCTGACACGCCCTCCCGCCGCACCCAGGACGGGAGCAGTCATTGGATGATTTCCGACTCACCAAAAAAAAAAAAAAAAAAATAAACTGTGGACTATATTCTTATAATAATCACTGATTTCAATGATACTCGTGCTACGTTGATCTCAAAATTTCAAAAGAGATAAAACAATATTGTAAAACTTGAAAGTTTTCCAGGTCAAATCCAAGATTAATTAAAATACTCAAACAAAGGATCTAAGGCCGGTTTTAGTGCTCGACCGACCGTCGGTGCGTACATCGGTCGCGCTTCTCATTTGTATGAAAATTCACAAGTCGTCACAGTGCTCGACCGACCGTACGCACGCGTATAAATGTCAATTTTCATACAAATGAGAAGCGCGACCGATGTACGCACCGACGGTCGGTCGAGCACTAAAACCGGCCTCAATGGAAATAGGAAATTACATCGGAAACAAAATATTGACAATAATCCAGGAAAATGAATTTCATCAATAACACCAAATTGTTAATTCAAAGATACCATTTTAATTCTAATCACGTAGTTCAGATTGTAGGATCAATATTGGAATCTTCTCGATGCTTTTTTCAATCATGATTATAAACTGGCAAATTCAAATGAATTTATTATTTCTCCAGTTTCATCTTCACTATAATAATTATCTACTTTCACTCTTATGATTTTAGGATCCAATTTATCGACATTGATATCTAAAAAGGCTATGAAACTAGATGTTCATAATTTTAGGATTATTTTTGTTTCTCTATGTTCTTTTGTTTAGGTTACGTACCTCAAGCAAAAAAAAACACCTTGTTGTCCGTCTGTTTGTCTATCTGTAAAGACCTATCTGTCTGTCACGAAAACGTGTGTCATAAAGTTACGGTCGGTATATTTCGCCGCTTTCAATGGATTCAAAAGTTATAAGGTAGTTGCCACGGACCTAGAACTATGAAATTTAACATAAAGAAATGTCATAATATAGCACCAGTAAAGAAAAACATCTGTAAATTAATTGATGGATCCATATAAAGAATTGAATTACTGTAACAAGATTTCTTAATCTACAAGTATGTACGACGACGAGTCCAACTCGCTCTTGGTCGTTATATTTTAGTTACGATAAAAACTACCGATATAGATATCTATGATAATAACACTTTCCAAATATTCTAGAAGTCATACTACATTTAGCATTCAGCCATCAACGCATTCATGAATTCTATAGTATGACGAAGTTACTCCCATTTTCAGGCATGCGGCGTTGCTCTGACCAAACTTTCAACTGGAACTCCATGACAAAGGAAACAGCTGACTGGTGCAAATGTATGTTGTAACAGTTCTAGACAAGCTTCAACGTTTGAACTGAATTTTGTTCATAGTTGGGATTAAAATTGGGTTTTAATCACAATAAAAGGGGGTGGAATATGTAACCAATTGTGGATATTGCACTAAAAACTTGGTAATGGATTGGTTTTATCATTTGCTTCAAAGTGTAGTGATTAAATATTCAAACTACACACATCAAAAGTGTCTAGAGATATTTTAATTAAACCTAAATAACTAAAATTCTATTAACTTTTTGTTAAGACACCTACACTTTAAAATAAACCTTGTTTAATTGCCTATCTAATCTGATAATAAACTTTTAGATAAAGTTAAATTAAAAAAAAACTTAGAAGAAGAGGAAAAACTCAACAAAATTTCAATTTAGCTTTATTTTTGAAATTTCAAAACCTAAACAACAAAACAATTTTTTTTTTATAAAAATTGTTGAAAACTTAAAATTAATAATTCGTGGATCCACCTAAGACTCTCCTGACACATCTGGAGCGGTTCTGCATACTCAAAACAAGGGGGTCAATATCCTGTTGTGGAGTACTGTCCCAAATCCTGCTAAGATGCAAGAAAAGCTGGTTTTGATGCACAATATCAACAGGGAAATTCCTACGAGCTCTTCTCTGAAGCATATTCCAGGCATGCTCAATAGGATTTAAGTCAGGGGATTGTGCAGGCCGGTCTAAAGCTTGGATAACATGCTGTTGTAACCAACTTGTAACGATACGCGCCGTATGTGGACGGGCATTGTCGTGCATTAGCTGGAAATTTTGTCCTATTTGCTATTTGTGGGGCAAGATTACAGGCTCTAGCAACTCATCTCGGTATTTTCGAGCAGTCATATTGCCTTGTATCCAAACGAGGTCCATTCTACCGCCGAGACGAATTCCTGCCCAAACCATAATCGTGCCACCTTAATATGCATGAACTTGTTGTGGGTGCTGCAGTCGATTCCAACGTCCAGGTTTTCTCCAAACGCGTACTCTTCGCGAATCAGGATGAAATCCAAACCTAGATTCATCAGTGAAAAGCACAAGTGACCATTGAGAATGGTTTCAGTTTTCGTGTGCAATAGCCCATTGTAATCTTCTTCCTCGATTACCTCTCCTTAGTGCTGATACCCAAAATGGCCTACGAGCACGTAGATTGACTTAATGCAGTCGCCTTCTCAAAGTTTGACCGCTTACCAGCAAACCATACTCTCTCTGTAGCCTTTGAACCAATTGCATCGCCGCTGCATTTAGTTGACTTCGTGCAGCATTTACTATGAATCGGTCCTGTACATGTGTTGTAATGCGTTGAGGTCCTCGGTGCCGTTCCACCACTTCCTCCGTGACACGATAACATGACCAAAGCCTGGATATAACGCTCTGACTGGTCTTCATGGCTTCAGAAACGGCAATTATGGGACAGTATTCCACAACAGGATATTGACACCCTTGTTTTGAGTATGCAGAACCGCTGCAGATGTGTCAGGAGAGTCTTAGGTGGATCCACGGAATATTAATTTTAAGTTTTCATGAATTTTTATAAAAAAAATTGTTGTTTTGTTTAAGTTTTGATGTTTCAAAAATAAAGTTAAGATTGAAATTTTGTTTGAGTTTTTCCTCTTCTTCTAAGTTTTTTTTTAATTTAACTTTATCTAAAAGTTTATTATCAGATTAAATAGTCTATTAAACAAGGTTTATTTTAATGTGTACATGTTTTAACAAAAAGTTAATAGAATTTTAGTAATTTAGGTTTAATTGAAATATCCCTACACACTTTTGATGTGTGTATGTACGTACAATATAAAAAAAAACTATTAATCATTTTTTCATGGGATAAGCCTGGCACACTATTTTCATCCACTGCATCTCCTGAATAACATAGGATTAACCATCACGGTGCCAACGAGATGACTAGAAAAGCACTAAGGCATTGACCTCGACGAGACCTGGACAAACAATTCAACATAATTTCCTTGTGACATCCAACCAAATCTGGGGATCACACTATAATAATAGAATAATTATACAATTATAATTTGTCACAATAGTAATTTTAATATGACCGTCTCAACTCTTTTTCTTACTGCTCTGTAGTTCTTTTCTGATTAATTTCGCTGTAGGATCCTAGATTGTTCAATGATTTCTTCGGGACTCATCGAGTTTCATTGCTCGGTGCTTTCTTGACTCCTCAGTTGATTCTAACTTTCAGGAGTTGCAGTTGGGAATAGTGCATTATTCAAAAAAAAAGGACAAACTCAACTTACGCTGTGAGCAGGATCCCAACAGACGAGAAGGACATAGCACCGATGGCCCAGGCGGAGTCGGGCCGCAGATAGGCCTCTGGGATGGGACGGCATTCAGTCTTCGTGGGGTTGGGCAGCGTGCCCCTGGGACACACCGTGCATTGGGTCTCTTCGATTGACCTTATCTGCGGTGGATAAGAACTTCTGTATAATCTGTATGATTTAATCTATAATTTCGACAACACCACTAAAACTTGAGTGTAACGATTTTCAGTAGATAAGCTAGATTTTCTATTTGGTTATTTTAATCAAATGGAATGAAAGGGTAAAACGTACTTAAAATAAATGTAAAAGGTTGAATGATTAGTTTTCATTTTATTTGTCAAAGTTCATGGTTGTTCGTATTGTGACATTTGTCTACATTCGGAGTTTACTCTTTACATTTTGTCCTCTATCGTCACTCCGCGCTGTACACCGACGCCGGCGGGTGACGCTACACTTGTACTGTGCCTACCTCGTACTGCGTGCAGTTGAAACAGTGCCAGCAGCAGCTCTCGCCCTCCACGTACTGCTTGGCCTGCCCCAGCTCGCACTCCGCGCTGCACACCGACTCCGGTGGGTGACGCTCGCCCCATTTGAATTGGATGTCTGTTGAATAAAAATACGTTTTATAAATAAGTGTCCTAAGGATGTGGAGCAGAGTTTGGCACCAAATTTCTGTTTACAAAGTTTTTGCGTTTCTGGCTGATCGGGTAACCCAATGTTAAGTTCTTTTCACTTCTCGTTGCATCAGAATACTTTTGAATTGTCGAAGGGCTAGTCGGGCGATAAACGAGGCCAGCTGTCTGACTACAGCTGATCTCGTTCATCGCAGCATCAGAAGAGTTGTATAGAGAGACTCTTGCAAACATTGTTTGCCAAAATGTGACATACATGTTCGTGATTGCAGACTTCTCCATCAATCGAAATTCGGCTGAATTAATTCAATGGTTCGTTCATTGCACCCTTGATCCTACCTTCTTTCCCTCATTAGGTACATCATATCAGAGGTCAGATAGAAGTAAAGAATGTTCTCTTACCTTCTACCACCAACTGCAGTTCTCCGTCCAAGTACTGCCCCACGTTGACCCAGTGGTATGTCCCCTTCTTGACCTGCTTGAAGTGTAGAATGTTGTACCTCGCAGGACCATCACCGTTGCTGTCGAAGTGGAACTCGTCTCCGCTCAGACCTTGAGAAGACATTCATCATTGTCATCAGAATTTGGCCAAGTGCCAAATATGGTTAATGCCATATACGTTATAAAGTATGCTAATCTCAATATTTGGCACATAAAATTATCTAGTTAGTTAGTAGGTTTTGACTTTCAGTCGAAATATATAATAGTTTGTTGTGTAGAAGTGAGTGGTGTGTGAAGGTAGGTAGGAATAAAGTTCACAGGAGAAGGAAGAAAGTTTATTGTACAGACACAGCCACACACACACAAGAGTATATACAAGAGTTACACAGCATAGAAGGAGTGATAGAAATGAGACAGATGGCATCTTGCCATCATTAGATTAATTTACAATAAAAAATTAGGCACGGCGTAAAAATATTTTGGTTTTATTTTTTTAAACGAAAACGGTCGGTACGAGCTCTCTCAAACTACCCAGTCTTCGGTCACGTAGGCCACAGTGTGCGAGCGGTACGCAATGATTTATCGTCCCGCTCGCGCGACTGTTCTGCGTGACATATGCCACTGGTCGCGCACTTCAAACCATGCGCGTGTCATAGCTATACTATAGCGCCAGCGGAAGAGGAGTGAACTCATATAACGCACTAATATAAAATATCGATAGGTCACTACAGTTGTAAGACTAGAAATTACTCTTTTTATTTTGCCAGTCATAGTTATTCATCTAAACTTTAAAAAAGAAGGTAATAAAAACTGAATTGAGTAGACTCAGCACGTAAGGAAAGGAATTATTCCATCTAACATTGTTTCTTTCTCACCTTTTTTTTTTTGTTATAGTTCGACTAGCCTTATCGACTTCTCTAATATTAGATCTCCCAGCAAAGTTTAAACCTTATCTAATTTCAAAACTGAAAATATAAGTTATTTGCAATTTAATTTAAAACAAAAACTTTCCTCATCTTCTAAAGAAATATTGTAAGCAAAATGTCAGCCCCAATCACTTAAATGAAATCTAATCTAAAAATGTATTCTACCTTGGCAATTTTAAAGCTTTTCCATTTATTTGTGAACCAGCCAAGTCTGCTATTCAAGGTCTTGCGAGGAATATTGAATAAAACATGTAAGCACTATGTATTCTAGTAGCTCAAAAATCAGAATTGAATTCTGAAAGGATTTCCTTTGCAGAGGTACCGTAGCTGCACAAAAAAACTTTTTATACACCGTGTTGAATAAGTTAAAGATGCGATATATAATGCTGAAAATGAAAATGTAAATACTAACAAAACAATATGAAATCTTAAAAAAGACCGTAGATAAATTATCAGTATTTTAAGAAGAGTGACAGCCTGTCAAACCTTTGCAACCCAGTTGCTGGGTATCACGATACCCTTTGGCTACACCGATTGTCAGATATTCTAGCTTCCGAATACCCGAACCGACTATCAAACATCTACGAATGACAACCGGGACCATCCTTTTTTTTTTTTTTTTTTTTTTTTATGGCAATTTGCCGATCTCTGCGGCAATTTCTGCCAGACTCGAGTAATTAGTGGCGACTCATGTGAATTAGGGATACAATATGAAAAATATCTACATTTAATAATTTTGAGTTTTTATGGCGATTCCTGAAACAATCACAAAACACGGAATTTATATTTGTTAAAATAAATAAATAATAAGTATATACAATATTTTATACTAGATAGATATAGAGTTAGACTTTAATGTTATTACAAGAAATAAATTTAATAAAAGCACATATAATTAGGGGATTAGGAAAGAATGAGAGGAGGTGGCGGACATTTACGGGTTTTTGGATTTTTAACTTGTTGATTACTTGCTCGAATATATGTGGATGTGAATTGTTTAACGTGCAATTTAGAAAGATGTGGTCCAGAGTACCTTCGTCTAAACCACATTCGCACAGTGAACTATCACGTACTCTTATTTTGTTTAAAAATACTGGGGTACAGCAGTGGCCAATACGTATCCTACAAATGACAGATGTAACAGTTTTGGATGCTTTTTTAAACTTATAGAACCAAGGCTTCTGAGGGATGGTTGATTGAATAGCGGCAAACAGTCTTCCTTTATGCTTACTGGACTCAGACCAGTCTGTTTGCCAGGCCTGGTAGAGGTCTGCTTTGGCTTTATGCAACACATCGTAAATTTGAACTGAATAATGTTTCTTATCAGCGGTACTGCTACTGATAGCACCCTTGGCTGCTACATCTGCAATTTCGTTTCCCGTTATACCAATATGACTAGGAATCCATGCCAATATAATCTCAACGCTTTTTTTAAAGCAGGAAAGCAGTACAGTTTTAATTTCAATAATAATTGGGCTACGGAGATTGTCTTTAAATGAATTTTTAACTATAGCATCCAGGGCACTTCTGGAGTCTGAAAAGATAACTGCTTTTGATATAGCAGAGTGGGAAGAAATATATGAACATGCCTCGAGGATCCCAATGCACTCTCCGGTGAACACCGATGACTCAGGAGGGCATTGAAATTGGAGAAATATTTGGGAGTTAGAATTATATACTGCAACACCAGTTTTACCAACAGCGGTTAATTTCGAAGCATCAGTGTAGAATTTATAATGGTCTGGCCACCTATCGTTAATAATTGAGAGAAACCGATCATTAGCATTTGTGGTGTTCTTACTCAAACCAACATAAGTCACATTTGGGGTAAAGTTAAGAATGTCATATGGACAGTCAAAAAGTGGGAATTTATTTTGTTGGCAGATTTTGTAATTTTTTTCAATATTTAGTATTTTTCTATATGAATTAAGGATTAACGGGATATCTTTGTGTCTCCAGTATTCACTCTGACCGCATAACCTATTAAGAGTGGCTAGCTTAGGCAGGATCATGTGGCTACTCGTGAAGTATGCTTTGTATGTGAACTTGTCAGCTAAACATTGTCTACGGAGAAGAAGAGGAGGGTCACCACTCTCCACTTGCATGGCGTTTTTAGGTGAAGACCTCATACAACCCAATATAATTCGGAGAGATTTAGCTTGGATAGGCTCCAGTTTCGCTAATGCAACTTTGCTACAAGGTTCAAGAAGAAAGGAGCCATAATCCAGAATACTCCTAATTGTGGCATTATATATGAGTTTCAGGGTGAATGGATGAGCCCCCCACCAAACACCCGCTAATGCTCGTAGTATGTTGAGTTTCTTTTCGCATTTCTTCACGATGTAGTTGAGGTGGAAGGCACCAGATAATTTGGAATCCAGGATGACACCAAGAAATTTCACGTTCCCTTCAACTCTAACGGGAGACCCTTCAATTTCAAGGTTGACATTTGGAATGACACGTTTACGTGTAAAAACAACAGTGGAACTTTTAGGAGCAGATAGGTTAAGGCCGTGTGAAACTAACCACTGATTTAGAGAATTGAGCGATATTTGCATGGACTCACTAGCACGTTCTATAGAGGAATTAGGGATGTACAAACACAGATCATCCGCATACTGGAGAATCTGGCAATCCGTGTTGAGGGATTCGTGGAGGTCCGAGGTATAGATACTGTAGAGCAAGGGACTTAGCACTGAGCCCTGAGGGAGCCCACGCCAAACGGTCCTGGGGTCGGAATCTTCACCGGGTATGTGTATCTTAACCCTTCGACCAGACAGCAGATTACATATGCAGTTTAGCATCCTTATCGGTATACTCAGCTGGCGTAACTTACTTCTGAGTACAGAAAGGAGGACATTGTCGTAGGCTGCTGTGATGTCAAGGAAGACTGCGAGAACCGATTCGTTTTTGCTAAAGGCTATCCGAGTGTCAGTTATTAGCAAGCCAATTATGCTATCCATCGTGCTGGCCCCTTTTCGGAAGCCAAACTGTGACTTTGACAGGAGACCTCGACTTTCCACAAACCACTCCAGTCTGTTCTTAATAAGGTGTTCAAGGATTTTACCTATAACAGGTGAGAGGGCAATAGGACGGAAGTGGTCTACGGAATCCGGGGATTTCCCTGGTTTCAGTATTGGGATGATCAGTTGTGTTTTCCAGTTCTCAGGTATATGTGAATGGAAACAGGCATTGATAACCTTAAGAAGGTATTGGCGACCATTGGAACCCAGCTTCTTAAAAAAAGAGTACGGGTGACCGTCAATACCCGGAGCAGAGTCAGTGACGTGTTTTAGTACCGCGTTCAGTTCCTCCATTAGAAAAGGAGCATCCAATGGATCACTGGAAATGACCTCACTACCAGGAGGGGAAGGGCATTCATACTTAAGAGGAGCGGATGGGGGAGCTAATTTATGAAGGAAGGGTTCTGCTAGGTCCCTTGGGATCGATGACGAATTTTGAGTAGAGCAGCCAAGTTTAAATCTTTTAAAATTTTGCCAAATGAGGGAAGAAGGGGAGAGCGAAGAGCAGAATTTTTTCCAACCTTCATATTTTTTCTTCTTAAATAGGCGTCTGGACCTCGCAACTGTCCGGTTATACTCCACCAGGTTGTCGATGGACATATTTAGAGCATAGTTATGTTCAGCTTCATTCCGGAGTTTAATAATATTGGAACATTCCCGGTCCCACCAGGGAGGAGATGGTAATTTTCCAGAAGCTGAATTTTTCAGAGGGATGCTATCATCGGCAGCTGATGAAATTGCACCAGACAGCTGCGACACGCAGGCGTCTAGGTTTAGTTGAGACACTTGGGGCAAAGTGGGAACCAAACCCTCAAGAATTTGAGAATATAAGTCCCAATTCGCCCCAGAGAGTCTGTACTTTAGGAGTGGGGGATTAGTTTTGCAAGGTAGGGATCTTGTGGTCAGAGTAGTGCAAATCGGGTAGTGATCACTTCCGTATGTGAGGTTCAGTCGTTTCCACTCCAATTGGGCGGTCAAACTAGCTGAACACAGGGTAAGATCTACACAACTTCTACTCTGACCAGGTCTAGGAATGCGAGTAAAGGACCCATCATTGACGACACATAAACCCAAGTCATCCAATAGATCGACCAATTCATAACCTGCACTATCACAATGGTCAGACCCCCACAGAGAATGGTGGCAGTTGAAATCGCCCAAGAATATGATTGGATTAAATAAAGAACAAATACTACGTATATATTGTAAAGAAGAAGGATTTCGGACAGGAATATAGATAGATATGAGATTAATGCCAGAGGTATTTATACCTACAATATCAATCTCGTCTCCATGGGGGGGCAGGGATAGAGGGAAATAAGGGAGGACGTTATTTACTAGTATAGCAGCTCCGCCATAACCGTCAGGACGGTCATCCCGGAGCGTGCTATACCCAGTAAAATTAAAATTGAGACGTGGTTTGAGCCACGTCTCAGAAATTGCGAACACTGCTGGGTTGTGTAGGTTAATAATGTGTGCAATTTCATGTTTTTTGGGGTGGGCGCTCCTGGCGTTCCATTGCAGGAGATGGAATGTATTGGTGGGTTTGGATTGAGTGGATTAGGTTATTGGCAACGTGGTCAGGTAATGGGTATGTTGAAAGTAAGGAGGTGAGTAAAAGGATGATTGACTGTATGGTTTGGGAGTTTTCCATCTGGGTAGGGGGGTTTTCTGGTAAGGCACAACCATTAGGTGAAGGAGGGAAGGAGTAACTATTGATTATTTCCTGGTGGGCCTTTCGGTCATAGCCAGGGTGTGGAGTAAAATGTGATTTTGGTCGCGACGCTATGTGTTTTTTGGAGGAGGAGGAGGGGGGTTGAGAGTGGGAAATGTAATTAGGGGGAGGAGGACGAGGAGAGCGAGGTTCATGGGTTAGGGCCTGGTGTATTGTGTGAGGAGGGGGGGCCGATGCAGTAACATCTGCAAAGGACCTGTAGGATGGGGCATGGATCTTGGCTGCTTCAGAATATGCTATGTTTTCCTTGGCCATGGAAGCTTTGATATTCCTTTGTCTGATATACTCTGGACAGAGGCGGCTGTTTGCACAGTGAGCACCGGTGCAATAAAAGCACTTGGGTTCTTCAACGGAACATCCATCCCCAAAGTGATCTCCACCACAGCGGTAGCACCGTGGCTTAGACCTGCAATTGGTTCTGGTATGTCCATATTTACAGCACCCGAAACATTGGACTGTGGGGAAGTTATATGTTTCAACAGGAAGGGAGTTGAAGCAGCAAAAGACACGCTCTGGAAGGATTTGACCATCAAACGTGAGAACAACGCTGGAAGTTGGAGCCCATTCTGATTTACCCTCATTAACTATTTTTCGGTTAAGCCGTCTCACTTTCAATATTTTACCAGAAGGGGACTTCAGATTGTCTATGACCTCTAAGTCGGTCCAATCACTTGGGACACCTTTCACTACACCCATTCTGGTAATATTGAATGTGGGAATAATTACCGAATAGCCCTTTTGTTTGATCGATGCATTGTCAATAAATGCATTGGCATCTACAGGCCCCTTAAATTAAACAGAAACTCTGTTACGCCCTATTCTTTTAATACCCCCCTGTTTAATGTTTTTAATATTTAATTTTTGCATCATCTGTCCGAATCTAATAGGATGTAGGGTAGATCCAGAAGTTGGGTCAGTTTCTGTAAAAGATACATAAACTAAATATGGTTCTCTATCCAAATTGGAGTACTTAGACCGTGATATCAATGATGGTGGGGTAGTTCGGTCGCGTTTGGTAGCTGGGTCATTTTCTTCATTTGTGCGCGCAGGGTCATTGAGTAGTTCAGAACCGGGACGTTTTCTCTTTTGAGAAGCGATTTCTGTTTCCATTGCTTCAAATTGAGACAATGGAGCGGACAAAACGGACTCATTTTGGAAAAGGTCGGGTGATTGAAGGGTGGAGCAGTCTGGAGGGTCCGGAGGACGACCCGGAGGCCGCTCTTTATCCTCCATGTTCACTCGGCATCCGCCGCGCAAATATAATTAAAACCAACTTACCAACTGCAAGATGGGAAAAACAAACACGGCACAATACAAAACAAACACAAACACGTAACAGACACCCAGAAAACACCAAAAAAAAGAACTAAAATAGCTTAAAAGCTATGTTAAAAACAAAACCACATGTGTTCACCACCAACACCAATGGCCGAGTCGGGACCATCCTTACGTGCACACATTGCAGTAATGTTCCAAATGAACTTAGATAGAACATACATTCACATGAGAAAAATTATACAAAATGTAATTGGACCTAATTTCATTTTAAAAGCAAAGGAGACAATTTTTTTTGTTCGGGGAATAGGCCCACCACAAATTGTGGCATTTATTAATGAAATGCACGTTCGTTTATTCCTTATAGTCTCTAGATTACAGTGGTAATATTAGCAAAACTCTATCTAACCGGAATACTGTGAAATACGATCAAAATATGACTCTCATACTAACCAAAAATCTCACAAGAGCGATATAGGTCTCCCAGGTATTTAATGTTAGAATAGTGCACTGTTCAATAATAATATAGTATAAACTAAACCATGTTTGAACTACGTAATAGGTTTTGATGTGGTTTTCACGATTAATTTATTTACTGTTTTCGTCAATGATATTTATAAGTAAAGTTGTCGCACATTTCGTTGAAGTCATGCTGCACACTTATTACAACAGCTTTGTAGATCATGCACTGTATCTATAGACGCCATTTTCATAAATTCTATTGAATAAAATTACGAAAAGAATACGAGAAGCACTCATCTTAGAAAACTATCGGAAACAATAAGGCTAAGCTTACATTACGCGCAACAACCGCGCGTCGCCGCGCGGTTGGAGCGTTTGCTAGTCGGCGTAATATGTAAGTACGTGCAGCCCGGGTGTGTCAACGTTGCGTGACAACAAACAAGGAGGAGACAATTTGTTTATGGATTTTATACCGAAGGCTGAGTCGTCGCAGAAAAAGACAAAGACAATATTGGGTGCATCCTATTTCAAGTGAAAAATGTTTGTCAAATTAAAAATAATTCTTATTATTTTTATTTTATGTGAATTAAGATTCCTTATGGCATCTCTTTTTAAACTTCGTCCACATTTTTAATTATGCGTCTGCCCGTCTCAACTCGCGGCAATCGAATGAACATATACCTACGTAACACGAATGTAGAATGCGCGGTAATGCCAACGATAATCACTGCTTACTTTGGTCTTGTACCGCGCGGTTAGTGGTACCGCGCGGTTTCGCGCGGTCGTATGAGCTTAGCCTTAAAATGTAGTCTGTCAGTGTCAAACTCATTGAAACTGTACCACAGAGCATCTACAACGAGATGTTAATTAGGTACGTTTCGTTTTACATAATATATTTATTTTCACGTTGAAATAAATGTAAAAACGCTCCTAAACAAGCATTTTCCGTAACAGTTTTTTACTATTATTTCATTATTCCCGTTAGATATCTATATAATATTTGTTGTTTTAATTATAATAAGGTGATCACTTGTTTCATGTGTAAAATAATTAATACACGTTACCGTTTAATAGTGGGCCGAAAAAAAATTGTCTCCTTTACTGACATAGCCAAACCACGATGGTAAAATATTGGCAATAATAGAATAATGCGTATATACATATTTTACACATATACATATATACATATTATACACTACTAGCTGACCTGTGCCCACTTCGTTAGGCGGTAAACATTCGTCTGGCTAGACAAAAACTGAGATATTTCGCCTTATATGCATGTAATTTTTATAATTTATTTTATAGCCTTAAGCACTCACGAAAAATGTATTTTCTCCAAGTGAAATAATTTTTAAAATTGGTTCATTACTTCCGGAGATTACCTCCAACATACCAAAAGTATAGATATAGATTATTATAAATATTAGTATAGATTATGCACTTAGCAAAATTGAAAAGCAATTTTCTCTTAAAATAGCTATTGTAACTTTCAGTTTCTATTATACTATGTTGTTCAATTTTAGTAAGTGTATGCATGTTTGTGCTTATGACTTCATAACTAAGCCGAAGTTTGTGTCAAGGGACGTATATCGCCGTCTAGGCTAATGGAGGCAAGCCACAAAGGTGAAATAGAGTTAAGTGCATCGCATCCAGAAAGGTCCAAAGTTCATGACGTCGTCCCCATGATAGTTTGTTAGTTGTTAACTAAGAAATTTGCTGTCACCATTGAATGGGGATACAATAGGCGAGACGAGTTGCGGAATGTATATAATAATTACCGTGACCCCGGAATATAAAGGGCAACCGAAGGAACATGAGTGGGTTTTAGTCAGTAAAAGTCTGACACGCCCTTCCGCGAGAGAATTTATTTGATGACTTTCCACTCCCAAAAAAAAAAAAATAGGCGAGACGACAAAAAAATTAATCAATCAGTTACATTTTCAAAAAAAAAAACGACTTGCTTTTTTTCTCGAGAACGGACGCTACAGTGTGTTTTATTTAGTATCGAGGAACGTCACAAGCTCCCCTCCGGGTCTTTGTTGTTTTTTATCTTTGTATTTTTTTATTAATTTAATCAAGCGCAAAAAATACGTGTCCAGTATTTTTGGACAGTCTAAAAGACGGACTAAACTGAATGCCATTTCAAAACTGAAGAATGTTAAAAAAAAGACGTTCCGGTTATTTTTCAAATGCCCCGTAATTCGAAAGTGTAATCATGTCTCTTAGATCTATTGGCTTCCTAGACGACAATACTAATATCAGCCCACAAATCTTTATTACTTACCAACAAAGTTGACTTTCCTAAGGTACCGCAACAGGTCAGCCCCGCTGGCGGGTCGCATCGCGTCACAGAGGCCCGCCCTCCCCCCGCATACCGCAGCATGCATGTCCCTGATGACAAATAAGGGTGTTCTTTAATAATTTATGGTGGAAATCAGTAACCTACCACACAGTCACCTTCGAACACACGTGATTCGAGACGCAATAGAAAGACAATAGCAGCCCGACAGCCGGCTGTCGGTTGGTCGTTGAAATGTTAAACTTAAAATATTACTGCATTTGCATACCAATATTTATTGACATTTAAATAAAATTATGAAAGGACAAAACTCCACTTCATAATTATACTGAACACACTAAAAAAACATTGCATTGTAGTCAGCTGGCAGCATTGCCTCTGGCCAAAGTAAAACGAAACAAAAATATATTCTCTTTGATGGCTGCTGAAAAAGTGCTTAAAACATGGCCGGCACTAGGTCCTCACCGGACACGGGTGTTTCGGGAGGTTCCTGTGTCGGATTCGGGCGGAAGCGACGTCTCGGTGTCACGGTGAAGCATATGGTGGATATCACTGCTTAGCCTCTGGTCATAAATATACTTAGCCCAAACTCTGGCTTAGCTTAACTTCGTCTGTATCTTGCCAATGCAGTTTGCCGTATGCAACAGTGACAGTGATTTTGACTAGCTGATACACTAGCTAAGCAAATATTTATCTGGGCCTCAGATTCTTTCCATTCTCATTATTTTACAGATTTATATCGTGATGTTGTATTCTCTCTAAACCATACTAAAACAATTTGAAACTTACCCAGCCGCGTTGTTAAATTACGTTGAACTAAAACTTAGCACATTAATAAATTACAAGTTTACCGCACCATAAACAAGCTAGTTTAACATATCTGTGTTATGTTGTTTGGTTTCGGAGTTGTAAACCGTTTAACTAGACCGCAATTTATCTACATAGTACTAATACAAATATTATAGTGAATTATATTATTATAGTGATCTACCAGCTTACAATTTATCTTACTTTGCTTTGGTTTGTCCACATATTCGAAGAGCATTTTGGACTTAAAACGCTTGTCCTGGAATCGTTTCTAGTATAGAGAAAATAATTGTATCCATACTAATATTATAAATGGGAAAGTGTGTCTGTCTGTCTGTATGTCTGTCTGTCTGTCTGTTTGTCTGTTTGTCTTTCTTTCACGGCAAAACGGAGCGATGAATTGACGTGTTTTTTTGAGTGGAGATAGTTGAAGGGATGGAGAGTAACATAGGCTACTTTTTGTCTCTTTCTAACGCGAGCGAAGCCGCGGGCAAAAGCTAGTTACCTATAAAAGGTTGTTTCGAGTCTGGATGTTTGTCTATAGGAGTATTTTGTCTGTTCAAAAACTTATAAACGTTCCTCCCGTAAGGGTACATTTCCAAAAATCGCTCATTGGTGCTACTTTGCTCTACTATTGACTTTATTGCCCTTACTAATAATCACTGTGTAAAGTTATGCAATGAATAAAGCCTATGTAACCATACATTTTTTGACGTCTAAACCTGTCATAACTTTATGCAGCGATTATTAGTAAGGCGCTATAACTTTTTCAACAAATCTTATATCAAATATTCTTCGTTGAATTAATTAGTAGGGAAATTAATTTTGTAAGCGTTTTGGATGTAAATCTGTTAGCTTGTAAGATCTACTTCCATATTCCACACTATCCATACTTAATATTATAAATGCGAAAGTAAATGCGTCTGTCTGTCTATCTGTCTTTTCTTCACGCGTAACCACTGAACCAATTTGAATGAAATTTGGTACATAAATAGTCTGGTACCCGTGAAAGGTCATAGGATAGTTTTTATCCCGGAAATACCCCGTTCCATTCCGTTCAGTCTAAACGACACGCCACGAGAACAAAGTCGTGGGCCAAAGCTAGTAATTGAATAAATAAATAAATACTCTACGACATAAAAACAAATTATTAATTTTTTTAGCTTCAACAGCTGTGCTACTTTGTAACACTTTGTATTTGTAACACAACCCCGAACTAGATTCAAAACCTTGAATTCGTTTTCTAAAATCCAGCCTACAACTCAAATCTCCAATTGAATATCCACATTCATTATTTCCACTGACAATCTAGAAATTCCAGCGCTTCTCAAAGGCGCTGTACGACGAAATGAGAGCGCTTTGTGTGCGCTGAATACATCGAGGTCGGACGCATAATGTGCGCTTTAAAAACTGCATTTCAGGCTTGAGAGCTGTTTTGTTAAGATGGCTCGTTTTTGAGTGCACTTTGAATGGCGGTACGTAGACAATGATTTTTGCTTTTTAATGGCTCCCAATTATGGTTTGATACACGAAGCTGGTATAGTTTGAGAGTGTTGAAGTTACTGTTCAAAGTTTGTGAAGATAATAAATAATATGAGCAATTAAGACATTAAGAAATGGCTTAAAAGTGATCATTGGCTTCATATCCTATATAAAGTTTATCAATTCCAAAAGATTTAGGAAAATTGGCAATTTTTTGGCATGGAGAAAAACAAGCAGGAAAATTTATAATTACTCTTTGAAAACTTACTAACCTTTTGTCACTGTAGACAAAGGTCTTCTTTTGCTTCGAATAGAGAAAACATATTTATAAAGTACTAGCGAACCCCGCGAACTCCGTTTCGCCACCAGATAGCTTCTCTTTTTTTCTTTGCTATAAGCCTCACAGAGCCCGAGACCTTTCCAACGAATGCAAATTCGTGGAAATCGGTTCGTGCGTTCTGGAGTTATATCGTCAGTAAGGAAAACCCGACTTCTGCTTGCGACCACGACCTGTGCAACCAGGTCGAAACGTCAAGCCTTCCAAAGGTATTTAAATAAATATTATTCGCGTTAATACCCGATTTAATAATATTATGTTTTTAAAACCCGACTTATTTTTATATAGTAGATTTGAAATGAAGTCGCTTTCGCTGTTAGTTCTACTAGATCTTTGAAACTCCTCAACAAATTTTAATGCAGTGACTCGCTGACCTGCCCACTAGCTACAAAAGACAAAATAGCATATACTTGTACCAACATAAATCCAACAGCAGCCCACCTACTCGTTTTAACAAGTAAATCCGTCTGTGAATACCTAGCGTGTTGACCTGGGGGCAGCTCTACTTCGATAGTTCGGCCTAATGGCTAGTTTACACAGAGCAAGTTAGAGTGTTAGTCAGCTTAAATACGAATTACTGCAACGTTTGAATTAGGGAGTTACCGAAAGATCCCGATCCGATGATCCGAGTTACTATTAAATTCGCACGTTGACTTTAACGGTTTTTCTGTTCTGTTGCTCCACTGACAGTAACTTGCACATGACAACAGTATGGAGATTGCATAGTTTGGATGTGTCAGTATCTCGTCAGTGTCAGCCATATTGCAGGCTTGTTGTCCAGTTACTGTTGTGAGTAGTCAGTTGCTTGTGTCCGTGTTCCTATAAAAATTCTTTCATTCACTTCTCGGCTTTTCACACGTGAAGACAAAATATTTGAGCACAAATAGTGCAGTAGCTGTTTACTTTCACACTAGCAGATCACACTTTTATGACCGCATGAGGCGAGTGGTGCTACTGATATTGTAGCACACATGAGGGGTAATTCTTTCTCCTCTTCTTATTGCTCAGGACTATTCCATTTCAGACTTCTCTTTCTATTTGTAGATTGTACTTCCACTGATAATGAGATAAACAAAGTAGAAGCTTAGTACTGGCTATCTACCGTCAAGTCAGTAGCTTCCATCGTGCACCCAAGCCCTTATCAAGTCGGCGATAACTGCCTCAAGCTCAACCGTACCCGGCTTACCCGGCCGACTATGTAATTGAAACGATTATCTCGATATTTATTGTAAGGGTTGTTAGTTTGTTTTGTTTGGATTTGTTGGTTTTAAGTGAAGTTTCAATGTAATCAAATGGCCTTTGATTACTGCTGCACTCCCATGGGTTATAGCGTGATGGAATAATGCCTGTAAGTGTTTATTCTATTGTTATAGTAGTTTATTGTTTCATCAAATATTTTTGTAGTTTCATCAAAGTTATATAATACATCCTCATATACGGGCGGCCGTCGTCGCCGTCCCGCGCCTCACTCACGGTGTGAGACGAGGTGAGGCGAGGTTGGCGCGCGGTGACTGTCGCTCGAGACGATCGGGCTGTGTGCGCTTCCATCTTAGTCTTAGGTTTCGATTTTTATTTTTATCTAATTTTTATTATCCATAAGTACTTGCATAAAACACCCTTGTTGTATGTACCCACGAGAACACTGCCGACAAACTGTAATGCAGTTTGGCAGAATATTGTGATTAATATTAACCTCTAGATGCCGGCAGAACCAAATGTGGTTCCTACGGATAATTCGGTTGAGACCCGAGGAACCATATATGGTTCCTCGCGTACCAGCCCACTTTCAACCTTATAACTTACGAAATATTGCTCTGAATCGTTTGAAAAAATTTACCCATACAGCCAATAAGTAGTCGAGTCAATCGATTCCAAAAACTTACTAAAATAAACTAGCAACACTAAAAAAAAAATACATTGTCGATGACATTCAAGCGAAAAATTGTCTGTGAAAGTCGGTGGCGTACGTGCGATACGAAAAATTATTTTGTTGTGTTTTGTGCCGTGAAACTTTGGTAAGTAAATATTTTCTATATTATAAGTGTACAAAGCAAGTTTGTAGATAATCATTTGCTTGAAATAATATCACAAAATTAATATATCGGCCAACAAAATATTTCTAACCTCAACCGCCATTGAACGAACATTGAAAATTTGATTTTGCCTCTTTTACAACGATATTATGGTCTTGGAAACATTATTAGCAACGTAAAATATAGTGATAATTCATTATTTCATGTATTCAAGGCGTAACTATTCATATTTATTTAATATTTCAAGCTATTTCAAGCATTTGTGCAAGTGATGGTCGAGGTCAACTTGACAATTGTTTTTGAATTACAATTTAGATTTGGTGTGAATATCACATAGTAAGTGGATAAATTATAAGTGCTAAGTATCTAATGCAAGTTTGTATATAATTGTTTGTTGAAAACAATACCAGGAAAGGTACTCTTTTGAGCAAACAAAATGTTCGCCCGCGTCGTGATTATTTGCTATGAATTCTAATCATTCTCAATGAATTAGTGTCTGTGTAGGGTTAAGCAAGCCTACTTTTAAATAAATAAATAAAAAAAAAAAAAACATTCCAAAAAAGGCGTTTATAATGCGGTGCTCCCATGTCTTAGATTACATTTATATACTTTATTCTGTTTCCGTAGGTCGTGAATCTGGTAATAACGACAAATGGAATCATTTTAATTTAATTACTAGTTCTAGAGGACACAGCTTTATTATATCAAAAGAGAAAAAATATTATTAAATTAGTAGTTATTATCAAACAGACATTCTTTCTCTCACTGACTGTTTGTGCGTATAACTTTCACGCTAAACACAGTTAAACAATAACAATTGCACTTCGCAAACCCTACTAACAAACATCCCACCTCTATACAAATACCAATTAACACACACCAACAAACACTACCTACTCACACACAGCCAATCCTGTCTTACCTATAAGAGTCCTTTCTACCCAGAGGCTTCACGAACCCATTCAACGCAAACACAAAACGTTTCCATTGACGCGCGCGTTTCAGTTCGCAGCCCTTTCAGATATCCATACAGGTTTTTGTGAAACTTATACGTATGTAGAAATGGAAAAGTTTCCTCGTTTTGTCGTCTAGCCTTTTCAGAATGGTCCGTTGGCTGTGGTCGACTGTTTATGTAGCGTTTAAGAGATTGTTTTTTGATTGAAGTGGATATTGTGAAGTGTGTGGAAGCTGTTTTGAATGGCTTTGAATAGTCATAAATGTGAACTTATTCAATTGTTGACGATAAAAATATTCTTACGTACACTAATGCCCTTACTAATAATCACTGTGTAAAGTTATGCAATGAATAAAGCCTGTGTAACCATACATTTTTTGACGTATAAACCTATCATAACTTTATGCAGCGATTATTAGTAAGGCGCTAAGATTATAAAGAGGATTATATATTTTTTATTGTGTGTTTGTTGGAATTGTAATTGATAAAATTTAAAATCACTGAGCTGATATAAAAAAATCTTTACAAATATAAAGCTACACTGCTTGCTGATGCAAGTTACATCTATACTAATATTATAAAGAGGTAAAATTTGTAAGTTTGTATGTAGGGGATAATCTCTGGAACTACTGGTCCGATTTGAAAAATTCTTTCTGTGTTAGATAGCCCATTTATCGAGAAATTCTATAGGCTATTTACCATCACGCTACGACCCACGGGAGCGGAGCAGTAACGAAAAATGCGGGTGAAACCGCAGGGGACAGCTAGTAGAGTATATAACACTACGCTACGTCCCGATATTATTAATGTAGAAGTTTGTATGTGTATGTGTGGGTGTGTGTGGTATTTGATACTTTTCACGCCAAAAGTACTGAACTAACAGAAATACTATTTGCCCTTTACGATTTCGCCCACGTCATGTTAGGTATTTGGTTACTTCGCTCTTATAGGTTTTTTTAACAACATCGGTTCAACAACTTCTGTCTTAAAACTTATCAAATGTCCATCTTTTCATACTTACAACATTTCTACATCTACCCTAATGGAAAAAAAAATCAACATAAAGATACACCGTTTTTTTTTTGGGGAGTGGGAAATCACCAAATGACTGCTCCCGTCCTGGATGTGGCGGGAGGGCGTGTCAGACTTTTACTGACTAAAACCCACTCATGTTCCTATGATTGCCCTTTATGTTCCGGAGTCACGGTAACTGTTATAAACATTCCGCAACAAGATAGCGAGTGATCCGGCACACGCCCTCTGGACGAACGAGTAGGTATGGCAACAAAATTGCAAGCGAACTAGATTGCCAATAAGTGAAGTCCATCGTCCAAATCAGATCAAACTGAACTGGATTACACGCGTCCTACAATCAAATTGACTGACTATTTTTACTCCAATTGCTGAAACTAATTAGGAACACGGATTTTCAATTAAGTGCCTGTCAATTAAAAGGCAGGTTTCGATTTCCGAACGTTTTGTTGTTATAACACAGTATTGTGTGCTTGGTTGCGGAATGTTTATAATAGTTACCGTGACCCTGGAACATAAAGGGCAATCGAAGGAACATGAGTGGGTTTTAGTCAGTAAGAGTCTGAAACGCCCTCCCGCCGCACCCAGGACGGGAGCAGTCATTGGATGATTTACCACTCACCAAAAAAAAAAAAACTTTCAAACAGTAAAAAATATTTGAAAAACGGTACCGTACTTTAAGAAGCCTTTGATTTTCTAATATTAGTTTAAGTGTAGTTTGCTTTATCCCCTACGCTCTCATTATCCCGAAATTAATACCTGCAATATTCCAGCGCTCCAGAAATCTGCGGTTATTTCGCCGTACTATTAAACATAATTAACAGAAGGAGTTCCCAAGGAGAAACATCCGACATAAACTTAGAGCTTAGAGCTCAGAGTCTGTTTTGAGTTCTATACAATTGTAATAATGGTTAGATTATGCGGGGCCCATTTAGATTTATAACCGAGGCATTGTCTTGATGAGAGATTTCAGTGGACCTTATCCAGGCAGTGCAAACATTAGAATAGAATAGAATATTCTTTATTGTACACCAATAGGACAAAAACAGTAAAGGACAACACAAACAAATATGCAAGAGTACAATAGGCGGCCTTATCGCTGAAAAGCAATTTCTTCCAGGCAACCTTTGAAACATTAATTAGTAACTAGCTTTTGCGCGCGACTTCGTCCGCTTGGATTAATAGTTCTCGTTCCCAGGGGATTTCCGGGATGAAAACTATCCTATGTCCTTTCTAGAGTCACAGACTATACCTGCTGTACCAAATTTGATCATTATCATTCAAATCGGTTCAGTGGTTTAGTCGTGAAGAAGAGACAGACAGACAAAGTTACTTTCGCATTTATAATATTAGTACGCATCTTTTGGTTCAACTAATAACGAAGTGATGAAAAATACCAAAGAAAGTAACAGTTTAATAGTTAAATAATATATGTGTCATGTATCATGTATCAGTCATGAGTAATTTATTTCATAACATTGTGTTAAAATTTTCTGATTACAACGGTTCAGTTTCTGTCTAGTTTAAAATCAAATGGCAAACTGTGAGTTTTTCCCAAGTTAATTATTTACTAGTAAAACTTCCCTATAAAGACTAAGAGACACACATTACCTCCAAACCCGCAAACATCTTATATAATAAACACACAGAAAATTCCACAACAATGTTACCCAGAGTTATATTGTCCCAGCATATTAGGAACATGTGAGAGAAATCGTACATCTGAACAAAAAGCTCTTAGTGGCCAGTGCTGCCACATTACTGAAGATTCAATTATAGAAGATGGACAAGTTTGCAGGATGGACAAGACAGTTACGGATTTGCTTTTACTGTGTTTTTTCGGAAATTAGTGTAACGAGTAAACAGTATGTGAGTAATTGTAGTAACCAACTGCGTTGTCCTGTCCATTTAGTTTGATCTTGCGTTAACACATTACTAAAAACCCGTCCCAGCTTTGCAATGGTGTTAAAAATCTAAAAATAAACCTTCCTCTAGAATAAAAAAAAATGGTATTTTAATGCAAATTAATACACCTATTAAAATCCGTGGTGTAATAAAAAAGTTTGAAGATCAAGATCAGAAGTGACTTCATTTTATACTATACATGTAAAGATATATTTATACCATTATCTATAAATATAAAATGGTAAACTGAGCGACTGATATACTTATATCAACACACAGCCCAAACCTCTGGCAAACATGAACCTTGCAGGGTATATATATATATATATATATAAACTAAATAAATAGAGGAGTAAATATCCTCTGAGAAACGATTTTGGAAATTTCAACCCTAAAAGGGCAACTGAAGGAACATGAGTGGGGTTTTAGTCAGTAAAAGCACAGATTAATAAATAGTTACTAGTAAAAGTCTGACACTGGGCGCGGCGGGAGGGCTCCCGCCGCGCCCAGGACGGGAGCAGTCATTTGATGATTTCCCACTCCCCAAAAAAAAAGGCGCAAAATATTTAATAACCCGCGGGCGACAGCTACTTGCAGCTAAATTGAAAATTTCTCACTTGTACTAGTTTTTAAATAAGTTTTGCTAGTTTTAAAATCATTAAATAGTTAATTTAGTTTAATAAAAACTGACGTCATTAGGCAATATTATCATGCAAAATCAATAGAAAAATAGCGTTTAAACTGCTATAATGTAAGTAAAATGATTCGTGGTCTAAAGAACCTAATAACTTTTACAATATTACTGATGTTTAAGTCAAAAGGTCAATTAAAACAATTAACTTCTCAAATTGTTGGTGAATTATGATGAGTTTCGCGGAATTTTAGTAGCTAACTATATAAGTTAGTTGGTGAATATGTTATGGACCAGGTGATTAATGCGGGCATTATTTATAATGCACGAGCATTATGCATAATGTCTAGCTTTATCGGGCTAAGTGATTAATTACTATCTTAACTTCATTATTTATCACATTGCACGGTCATTATTATATTGCTACATGATGGTTGGGCAATTTGATAATAAAGCTATATTTAACGCGGTGCGAGGTCGGGGAGGGAAGTACGCAAATAAAATGTTGGATGTATCAAGCGCTAAATATCCCATGGCTACAATTGGTGACATTGTAAGAGCTCTTGTTCCCGATGTTGATCGCGCTCGTAGAGAAGGAAGAAATATGCTTGCTACAGTTATTGCATTAACAGCCAATAAATAACCTTTATAAACTGGGAACAAAACAAGGTGTTTTACATCAACTATATTCAAGAAACAAATTTACTGTCTGCAAGGAAAGATTTATGTCTCCTGAAGATGTTCCAGAGACAGAGATTTCGCTGAGAGAGTGTTGTAGAATGTCCTCTAAATGCGGAGGGCAAGGATATAGTAGATGTGGTTGTAAAGGTGGATGCAAGTCTGATAAATGTAGTTGTCGCAAAGCTAAAAAGTTGTGTACCTCAAAATGCCATCACAGTGGCAGTTGTTCTGATAATGATCCTGTTGCTTGGTTGCTTACTTAATATTTTTATTTGATTTTTATTAAGAGAAGTTGCTAATTATGCCAAATAATGAGTCTGTTTGCTTAAACTGTAGTTAATGTTTTGTTTTATAATAATAAGTCATTAAATTTTTGTTTTAAAAATTATATTTTATGTTATATTTTTAATATGACCTTCCTTAAGTTTTAAATGCAAAAACTAGCGTATTTTTATTATAGGAGTCCTTCGTTATTAATCCAAATAATGAGTCTGATCATTGAAGTGGTTTAATATTTAGTTTATTTTAAGTTAAATGACAATAACAATAATAAATAGTAATTAAATATGTTTGTATTACTCTGCCCAAAAGGTGATGGGCAATATGAATAGCGCCCGGTCAATTTGATTATTTGAATAATTATTATCAAATTGCACTCTAATATTGGGCATTTTTCATAATGACCGGGCATTATGTATACTGCTTAATTTATCACTTGGTCCATAACAAATACATTTTGATTTTTTTACAGCTTTTATTACAAGAACTGTCGGATATAAATTTCATTTCACGGAACTATTTTCGTATTCACAATCCAAAAGCGAAGCTTAAAAACTAAATCTTTTTAACAATTGAGTTAAAAGGAATTCTTGAATAATAATTGTTTTTTCTTTTGAATTTCACAGAATATTTTGAAGTAATAGTTTAGTAACGATGAGCTAAAAATAACCCAGGCCCGGCTCAAAAGTTTCTGTTAAAGGGCGCAAAGTAATATTTTTACGGCGAGGGCGTTTTTTTAATCCAGAGCAAAGTGTGGGATTCTAAAGTAGAATCCCGAGCTTTGCGAGGGATTCTTAAATAGAATCCTGAACGTAGCGAGGGATTCAAAGTACGTCGCCCGAGCCAAAAATATATTTTGCGCTCGAGTGATACACTCTACTTTTCATCACCCCCTATGAGAAAATAAAAAGCGCTTCATACTTTATTGTAAAATTATTATTGTAGCTGCTATTATTATCATAGCTTTATAATAATAGCAGCTACATTAATAATTTTCTGCAAAACAATCCGTGAAAATTTTTACTACAACTCGGGCTGTAGTTTGCGAGCTTTATTTCAATTTACCACCGCTATTGGCCGTCGTACCAGCCATTCATTATCTGCGTTCGATTCTTAGGCGCAGAGCATTAAGACGTTCCAAATTCAAACCATTTTTAGACGCACTTATAACAGGGCGTAAAACATGCAAAGACGCTCCAAATTAAAAAAGTGCGATTAAAAGTTACTTTTACGCACTTTTTGAATTTGGAGCGCCATTATTGCCCGCTGAAAGTTTCTTATAGAAAACACCAACTTTGGGCGTACTTAAAGGGGAACAAAGTCGTCTTTTTCGAATAGGTGGGATTAAAAAGATTTTTTTATAAAATACTGTCCACCATCTCTTTGTCGGGTGGATAAAATTTATATAGAAATTTTGTAGGCCAAGATTGCCACATAAACGTTATCAGATCTTCAAATCACCTTCACGACCGGTTCAGCGAGGGACCATCTATGTTAAATCTTCAATTCATGTATGCTACTGCTCATCTAACCTACATACCTACATATACCAGGTGTATTTTTGGTCCTGCACAACCCGCTAGGAGATGGAAAAGAATAATATCAGCTGTTTCATACATTATGGTCGGGAGGGCATTGAACTTTTTGTTCGAAACAGCAGATTTGTTTGTTGTTTTAAATTGTTTGTTTTCATGAGTACAATCATCCCCTAGCGGGATGTGCAAGACCAAAAATACACATCTATATAAATAAAAATGAATTGATGTTCGTTAGTCTGATAAAAACTCGAGAACGGCTGGGCCGATTGAGCTGATTTTGGGTTTAAAATGTTTGTCGTAGTCCAGGGTAGGTCTAAACGGTGAGAAAATATGGAAAAATTGCGAGAAAGATAGAGTAAAACAACAATTTCATTTTTCAATATAAAAGTTTAAAAGTACCCGCAAATCAAGTGTCAAATTCAAGTGTGACAATTACAACCATAGAGGTTACAACCCGTCAACCTGACACAAGTAATGTTTATTTGTTTTCAAAAGACGCAAAGGAATCATTTTCATAAAATTAAATCCAAATCATGCAGATAATTATAGATGTACCAGTAACTCATGACAAAAAAAAAGTAAAACAAATATTGATTTTTATATGGTATTGTTATCATGTCATCTGTCAAGTGACATTACGTTTGTTTGTTTACATATTCTGTTATTTTCAAGAATTTTTAAGTAAAAAGTGAAAGAATGACTACGACATCACCGCGGTCACAATCCAGAAGCACTGTTTATAACGTCTACCGATAAATCTGTAAAGAAGAGGGTGTAGCTTACACGCAATTTCGATTTTAGACCGTGTGCCTCGCCAAGGTTGATACTTTGTTTCATATCCATATGAGATTAACATTTGTATAATATTAGGTACGTAACATACAACTTTGGCTTATTACAGGGGTGTGTAATAGTGCTACACGACGAATTATTGCAGAAGGCAGATGAAGAAGTCAGTAGCCTTGGTGTCAGATTCACATGAGCCGCCTAAAGACGTTTAACTTGCCTTATGTGACGATCACTACCATAGTCATAATCTTGACAAAGTACAGAATCATTTTTTTTTAACGGGCAATAAGGTTGAATCACCAAACTGGGATACTAATCACAAAGCGAAATACCTACCATTTCTTTCATCTTTGTTGTGTAAATAAAGTACTTATATTATAATGATTGGGTTTATCTTAATTTATTTTATACTAGCTTTTGCCCGCAACTTTGTTCCCATTCCCGGGGGATTTCCGGGATGAACACCTATGTTCTTTCTCGGGTCCCAGAATATTTGTACCAAATTTTATTCAAATCGGTTCAGTGGCTTAGGCGTGAAGAAGAGACAGACAGACAGAGTTATTATCGCATTTATAATAAAATTTTAGAATGGATTAACCAGATATATATCTCGATATATCTCACTCTCTTTAAAAAAATATCTTTATTTGGTCACTCATGGCTAGGGGCTAAAATTAGTACCTAAAGCCTTTTTAGCTTTACCCAGAGTAGGCCGCAAGTAGGTCCCAATACTCCCAATCATCTCATCAGCTAATAGAAAAGTACAACTAATCAAACATCACTGTTAAATAAACTGCACAAATTATCGCCTGTCTTATTCTGATACTCGTATATTTTATAACCTATATTTCTGTAAAATTTTATCAAAATCTGTTCAGTCGTTTTTGCGTGAAAGAGTAATAAACAAAAATACAAAAAAAAATCCTCTTTATAATATTAGTATTGCTATAAACATTTTAATCGTTTTCCCCAGTGTTGCTGTCATCATATTTTATTTACCATTTTTGTCATCAGTACACCTATTATAGTTGGTTTTATTGGTAAAAAAATATCTAGATTTAAAATATTTATTTATTAAATAATGGTGCTTTTAATTTTTTTGTTTCTGTATGGCCATCCTGGACAATTTTCCCTACCAGAAAAACCGCACATGATAGTTGTTCAAAAACAAAATTATTATAAGCCCATTTCATAACATGTCCTTTCAACAATCTTTTCGTCAAAAATTAAGGGACAATGACAATGACAGTATTGCCAGATTACTAAACAACTATTAGGCCGCCCCTAAACACGTCAATCCAGATTGTGATAATGTGGCGAAATCGATACAAATCTTTTATGAAAAAAGGTGATATAGTTTAAATAAAGTTTACATTGATAGGTAAGTGATACGAAGTTCACCGGGTCATCTAGTAGTATTATAAATGTGAAAGTTGGAGTTTTTGATAAAACTTTACATTAATACAGCTTTTACATAAAAATTACATAAAGACTAGGTACATAACATCCCGCTATAATCTATGAGCGTCGCAGTAATCAAAATACAACAAAAAGTGGCCATACCGCGGGGCTAGCTTGTTTATATGACATATGCTTAATTTGGTATAAAAAAACTAAACATCCGCCAACTAAGAAAACACGTGCAGGAAAAGGAAAGGTAACAAGAAAAGCATCCGATCGTTAATCATAAAATAATATATCGATGGACCCCCATACATCATTATTCGAACAATGGTACCTTCCAAGGATTGGCAGGTCCACTCCCCATATGGTCCCCCCTCATGAGTGCATGTTCTGTTCTGAAACGGACCCTTTTTTATCAGAACGTCCCTTTTCTTGTCAAAAGTCCGCACCCTGTAAGGGTAAAAGCCGGATAAGTAGCCAAAGCGTCACTAATATGAAAATTAGATGCCTTTGGTACGGTGCGATGGTTATAGGGATAGAGGGTCGTTGCGGAAAATGACACGTACCTATATTTCAGCAAATTTCAAAGGAGATTTTATTACATATTCAATTGTCAAAAAAGATATTATAATGTCGGTATAAATAATTATATTTATGTTTCATTTTTTGGTTATTGCCCGTGTCCGATTGGTATCGACAAGATCAGAAAATTGAAAACATGAGACTTTTTCTCTTTGATAATTATTCGTTTAAAGTATGGTACATAAAGGACAACGTGGACATCAGTGAAAGAAAACATTATGAGGGAACCTGGACTCAAAATTCAAGCAAGTCCAAAATCGCCAATTTGCATTGAGTCAGATTGGCGATCAATGTTCGTACTTTCTCTGCATGAGACTTTTCTAAGCCGAGCCAAGAAAACCCAGGAAAAGCAGAGGCATTTGCCTTGCAGTTAGACAGTAAAAAATCAATGATTATCTTAGTCACAATAGGGTTACTCTTAATCGGGATAATCATAATTCTCCCCCGTAAAGCACGGGCTATTCATTGCACCACTAATCAGCCCAAAATGGCGCCTTTCAAAGACCCTCACTACTTGAGGGATCATTGTGGTCTCAAAGACACTTATCTGGTTTATTGCTTAGAGCCAAGTGCGCCATAAAGTTGGATGACCCCGGTGACCTTTACAGCTTGAAAAGACGCCTGCGGTTTATTTTATGGAGCCAGTTAATAATAGGATTCTTTAAAGTATAGTGAAAGATTTGGTTTCAGTCTTCTGGATAGTCACGTTTTCTGATATTTGAAACTGAATAAAATTGTGGAATAAAATGAAATTATTTAAATAAAATAAATTGAAGGCAATATTAGAATCGATTTTACACTTTATCATTTATTTTTAAACTAGCTGAAGTCGGCATTTCTTCAAGTAGGATCGATCAGGTTTATTTAATAGCAATTTCTCAGTTAAAGAAGGGCAGTAGTGTGTGAAGATAGGATACACTTAAAATGCAGTCTGAGTGCTAGACAATTCGACTACCAAGTACTTATTTATAAAACTTAGGCATGGGCTGCAATTCCATACAACTCGACCGTAATGACAACCTTTCCTCACTAGTGTCCTAATATACCATTAAAATACTTCAAAAAGTTCAAAATGGCACAATACACTCCATATTTCAAACCCAAATTACCCCCACTACAAGTCAGGTGCTTTCAACGCTTATCTAAGTTTAAAACCAGACTACATAGTGCAGAATCACCCGTCTTCTTAATTAACTCTTAGCTGTACAGTTAATTGTACCGCTTGAAAATTCTTTCTACTTTGCTGAGAAAACGGCGAAGCTATTAAAGAAATGAAAAAAAAAAAGGATTAAAGTTCACCCGTTTTCAGTAAGTTTTATCATACCGGTTAAAATGTTTTTAATTAAAATAGTTGCAGAACTGCCCTAAATAGTGATGAGATAGCAATTTTAAGTTTCTGCGAGTTATAACTAAGTTTTGGTCTTTTAACGAATTTTGAAATGAATATGATAAGATCAGATTTTTAGTCTGAAAGTAGCTTTTGCCCGCGGCTTTGTCTGCGTAAATACTTGATACGCTCTAGAGTTTGATTGTTATATTTTTGATGTGAAACATCTATAGCCGCACGTAAAACAAATTTGTGGCGTGGCGACGCATGCCGTGGCGACGCGTCGGCACGCTATATGATGGTGTATATATACAGTCACAGTCTTGTGTACTGTGTGGCGACGCGTCGCCATGCGCAATCGACTGCGATTCTCTTGCGATGTTTCACATCTGCCAGGCGTCCCGTGACGGCTCACTTTTTTTATTTACACAAGTGAATATAAGTTTATATGACCTCCTATGATACACGTGAAACTAGTGTGAGACAATATAAACTGGCTTATCTTCGTTTTTGCGAACGCATCAAAACAGCTAATAAAATTCAATCAAAACCAGTTGAATTGACCAAAATAAGTTGAGTTTAGTCAAAAACCGTATCAGTCCAAAATATTTACTTATATTAGCACAAATTATTATAAGACAAGTTTAAAATTAAGGTTTCCTCTAACCAGATTAACAAAATTAATAAGGTATCTAAGCCAAAATTAATTAACAGGCCTGACCACTAAGAGAATAAATTAGAAATACCAGAGGTTTACATTTATATCAATGTTACTAGGATCGCATCAAATTAATTCTATGGGATCCGACACCCTTTGCGCAGACGAGCGACAACGGCGGACGAAAATTCCGCATGCATTTGTCCATACTAATATTATATTATCAATGCGAAAGTAACTCAGTCTGTCTCTTCTTCACACCTAAACCATTGAACCGATTTGAATGTTTGGTACAGATATAGTCCAGGACCCGAGAATGGACATAGGATAGTTTTCATCCCGGAAATTCTACGCGGACGAAGATGCGGGCAAAAGATAGGTAGATAGATAGATAAACCATTTATTTGGTGCAAAGTTTGACACCAAAATACAGAAAACATAAAGTAAACAAAAAAAAGAACAAAACAACATTACAAATTAAAGTGACCTACCAAGCAGTACGTGTCTCAAGTATGCACCAAATGGGTGTCCAGCTCAGCATATGTCAGGTGTAGGCTAAGCATATACCTGACGCTGGTATTCTGCTGGAACCAGGTGACTCTCGGCGAGAAGACGGAAACTTCGTAACGGGGTAAAAGGAAAAAAAAAATATAAATAAATAAGAAAATAGTGTGCGGGTAAAAGAAAATATTATTACTAAAAATAATTAATTATGCGGGTGTAATGAATAGGGGGTGTGTGTTACTTACAAGTGATATGTGTAAAAGCTAGTTAGTACTATAGGCTCTTTCAATGTAGGCGCTGTTGCCGTGCAGCAAGTTTTGTATGAAAACAAACGAACGTACAGCAATATCGCCTAAATTGAAAAAACCCTAAGGTTTCACTTGATCCGTGCAATACTGCACTTCGCCTGGCGGACTGCAAGCGGACAAAAGCAACCTAATGGTAGTAACGATAACAGCGCATCGCGGACATTTTCTCCGCCATTTTCCCTCGTCTGCACAGACCCTAATTGATATGGGCTAGTTACTTAATTCACATGACCTCTGAGAATTTGATTATAGAGCGTTAAAGTAATATCGTTTTCGACGAATTTCGTTTATCCAAAGCTTGTCCTGCATGAATTATTTATTTTATGTGAATCGTGACTTACATATTTAATTCAGATCTGTAGTCTGTAATCGCGTTTTGAAAAGGTTTTTTAATGGTTTTGCTGTTGTTTTTTTGGGTGGAAAAGTGGTTCAATATTTTTGGCGTAAAAGCGAGATAGACAAACAGACAGAAAGAGTTATTTTTGCATTTATAATATTAGTATGGATAATTTTAGACTAATTATCAGACATGTATAAGGCTTCCGTTTTATGATTAAACGTAACTAGTAAAAAAAAAAACTACATTATTTCACAACCACCAAACTTTGTCCCAGTTCTATTTATTTTCCCTATCTCCTTACAGTGTAACATAAACGAAAGCTTTATTGGATCCATGTCAGCTTTAACATGACACGAGCAATCTTTTTTTAGATCCCATATTTTTCTAAGTCACCATATTGTTTGTTTCAACTTAAGCATAAACTTTTCCAATATCTTCGGTTTCTAATTGAAAAATGGCATGCATCGCTCATATTACTACGCTATATTGAACGCTGTTTTATATTAAATTCTGAATTGATATTTGATTCAATAAGTTTCTATAATATTGTCTTCAATCTCAGCCTTAGAATAAAGAGGTAGGAAGAATATTGTAGGACAATAGAATACAATAATCATCATCTTCTTCATCATCATTTTAATTAGGAACTGGCGTCAGTATTGTCCTACTTCGCACTTCTTCATTCTTTGGCTATACACAGTCAGTTGCTTCCAGCTGCCCTTCACAGATCGTCGCTCTCTCTGGCCAGGGATCGTACTCCTCTTGCTTAATCGTGATTTCTTTTAAAACGCTTATTTTCAAGATTGTAGGTTCTGCGATAACTGTCACCATTCCACTGCCGTTTTAACCTCGTTGCTAGGAAATTTGGGCTCTTCCCATTTATAATCGCCCCTTTGTGCTTATTGGCCTAGTTCTGTTCTGTTGATTGTTGATTAGGAGCGAAGTGGAAATCATATTTTTTTTACTCCTTCGCTTTTCTTTTCTGATTTCGTTGCGGGATCCAAGACATTTAAAACGTTTTTCCAGGACTCGTCGAGCTCCATTGCTTCGTTGCTTTTCTATCGGACTACACTGTTGATTCTGGTTTTCAGGGTTTGCAGTGGTTGGGAATAGTGTGACGGATTTACTACATCACTTTTCTGATTTGACTGTCTATATCGATTATAACTCTGGATAACTACTTTTGTTCAGGGGAAGTCCGAGTGTAGCCCTCTCTAAATCTCACCACAATATACTTATGACATAAACATAGAATATTTTAATTATGCATCATGATTGGCGCATCGTGTTTGCACGCATTTGGCTTAGTAACTTTTATATAGACAACTAGCTTTTGAATCCCTCGGGAACGGGAACGAAGGTGCCTTCGTTCCCGTTCCCGAGGGATTTTCGGGATGAAAACTATCTTTTGTACTTTCCCGGGTCCCAGACTCTATCTGTATCAAATTTCATTCAAATCGGTTCAGTTGTTTAGGCGTAAAGAAGAGACAGACAGAGAGAGTTACTTTCGCATTTATAATATTAGTATAGATTTATATTATTTATAAGTGACTCGTAAAAAATCAGTAACCTAGTTTCATTGAGAAGCTGGTATGAAAGGAGATGCATGTAATTATATTATCTTCTGAAATATTGTCACTAATAATGAGAGAACATTGTCTTTAGGACACGAAAGTGGTACTTCATTATGCATGATGTATTCAGATGTAAAAACTATTTTTATTATTCTAGTGTTCATCAGGGTGGCGTCTGTGGGGCCAGCGGTGTTTTTAACAGAAATTTGCTCCATTGCAGATAAAAATAAGAAACAAAAACACTTTGAATCTAATATTAAAAAAAAAACAATGTACAACAACATTTTTCGTTGTAGTCACAGTCTGCCAAAAATTTAACTCTCCTTGTAAAAGGGAAATGCCCGTTCATGGCCACATTCGTTCCAGCAATTTAATAATTACAAACGAAAATGTAAATTAATAACAAAAATTTTGGTGTAACTCATTTCTTCGTATCACTCGGGAATTAAGTTTCTAGAAAAAAAAAAACATTCAAACAATGCACCGTTATCACATCCGGCTTGATCCGACATTGCTGAAGTAGGGATGGACCCTTATTAAATAAACCTATTTCCAAAAAAATCGTTAACCGAAACTAAATCTCTAAAAAATCTTTGTTGTGTTATTTTGTAGTTTTTTTTTATAAGGATACTATTTTGGGAAAAGTAACAAAAAATAACGATTTATCATCTAATAAAATCTGTCTATTAAATTGATTCAGCGTTAAAAGTTTTTCATTAAATATCGATTTACGATGAATCGATTTTTTGGTTCTCATCCCTACGTCAAATATTGACATTTCCCATTGAGGCATTGACGTTTCGTTTGTGGTTGTGCGCGTGCGCTCGTCTATCGTGATTGTTTCTGTTGTTTTTTCTGTTTGTCTATTTTATTCGACGACATGTGAGCAGAAAAATGTATTTTGTATATATTATTATCAATAATAATGAGATTGGTATAGAAGCAATACGACAATACTGCTGTAATTGTATATCTGATCGGAGGAGACAGTAGGCTGTTGTTCCCATGTTATGACAATTGTGTGGTTCTTGGGCTGGACGAGGTATCAGTTAAATATTAACCCCCTAGCCCAGTTTCTAGATGATGTTCTTGTCATTTATTTAAATGAAAACGAATGAAAAACCAAGAATTCTCATGATTGTTTTATTTGAACATTGAGCATTTTCATACATGTTTTTATAAATCCCACCGAGTACTATGACAAAAATATTAATAGTTTTTTATTCTATGGTGTCATACCTAATGCCTATGATGAGTTTTATTCGTGGAAGCTATGTGGCCAAAATCCCTTAGTCAAATGGGCATTTCCCTTTACGGTGGTTACCTTACACATTGTAAGTAACTGGCCACGAACGTCGCACAACGAATGCCTCTCAAGGTGTGTTCCTTTTCATTTTTACTGGGTTTACTAAAAAGTTGTTTACTATTAGGTACATATTGTTGTTAATTTATCGCGAAAAATAGAACGCGATACACCGTGAGTGCACGCGTTAGCATTTAAACGAAACAACACAAGATGTACGGGTTTGCTCGTTACGGTATATTACGGTTTATGACATAGATTGTGCTGGCAATGAAGGCTAATTTAGCTAATAGAGCATCGGGCACGGAACGGTGCGATGCAAATGATTTGTTATCACCATCGTTTAGCATCAATTTAATGGTTCTATAATGTGAATCTATTGGATTGGCGATTTAAAATTAAACCTTTTAGTAATGTGTGATTCGTAAATGCCCATTGTATATGCGCGACAATGGAAGTTCTTTACTCACCGTATAGAGTAAGCGAACACCATGACAGCATCGGACACGAACTGCAGCTGCCGCTCGAATTTTGTATTATAGTCTGTGCTAGCCTGTATATCACAGTTATATAAAGAAACTTATTATGGCAGAAAACGGTTAACGAAAATACTTACTGTAAAGTATAAACGAAAGAAAATAGAATAAGAAACGAAGCCCCGATTACCGTTGTAGGGTTTTCCGGTTCCGGCTGTGTAGACGTAAATACATAGTGTTATAAAGCTCCTTATTTCAACGTATATACTGTAAACATACTGCGAAATCCAGTGTAAAAACATTTGAACTCAAAACATACTGTGCGAAACTATATTGCAAACATAAAATCCAAGTGTAAACTGTGCTAGCAAAATAAATATTCAGTGTAAAAACCGTAAAAACTTTTGAGGTTACATGTCAAGTGAGCATAGACACACCTAGACGACGTCAGCCAAGTGCCATAGATACAGTATTTTGCTCAGCGCTACCAACATAACAACTTCCATAAGCTGCATTCACAATACTACGTTCCATTCCACGCAAGAGACAGCAGCAAAAATGGATAACCTTCAATCTTTTTTTGACCAAATGAAAATAGAAATGTCAAAACAAACCGAAAACATTATGACACGGATTGATGAAAAATTAGTCCCTTTTAGTCTAGAAATGCAGGTACTAAGATCAGAAAATGAGAAATTAAAGGAAAAGATAAACATTCTTGAAAAACATAAAAGACTTAACAACTTAATTATATATGGAGTAAAAGAAACCGAAAAATCAACTATCAATCTCATCGAAATCGTGAAAAAGAAATTCAAAGATGATTTAAATATCACTTTTGAAGAAAGGGATGTAAATACGATCTACAGAATTGGCAAAAATAACACAGAAAATGGAAAGGAAAGGCCAATCCTTCTGACATTCGTCAACCTCTGGAAGAAAAACGAGATAGTGGCAAATAAAAAGAATTTGAAAAATGTGTACGTGTCTGAAGACTACCCAAAAGAAATCCTCGACACGAGAAAGAAACTACAGCCAAAATTGGAAGAAGAAAGGAAGAAAGGCAATTATGCATTCATAAACTATGACAAGCTAGTTATCAGACAGGGGAGACCAGGAAATGAGAAACGAAAAAGAGAACCATCAACCTCGCCCAATGTAAAAGAGAACCCTCGCAAACAACAATTGTCAGTGAAAACACATCGTATAAATGCCTTTGACGTAATGAGGAACAGAAGTAACTCTATACCTTCTGCCAACTTGCCAACTGATCAGAATGTATAGGATGCTGCCATCAGCCACCGGAACAAAACTTTAAAAATACAAGAACTAGAACATAACAGAAATAAAACATTCCCCAACCCGACTTGTCCTCGTGGGGTATCAGACTATAACCCTCCACCAAATACAAATACAGAAATAGATCAAGATATAAAACAAACACTCAAAATTTGCACCTATAATGTAAGAACACTTGCATCAACAGAACGATTCCTTGAATTAGCCAATGCTCTAAAAAATATTAACTGGGACATTCTAGGCCTCGCAGAAATCCGAAAAATGGGGTGTAAAATCGAAGAGTACAGTGACTTTATCTTTTGCTACACCGGCGAAACTAAAGGACTACATGGAGTAGGATTTCTAATCAAGAAAAAATATAAAAACAACATCACCAACTTTATAGGTATCTCTGAAAGAGTAGCACTTTTACAAATGAAATTTGAATGCTTCCCCTTATCAATAATCCAAGCATACTCACCGACAGAGAGATCATCAGAAGAAGAAATTAAAACATTTTATAAAGACATTGAACATGCTCACACCAAGACAGAAGGAAAGGTAATAGTCATGAGAGATTTCAATGCAAAAATAGGATGTCCAAAAACAGATTATTATCCAGTAATGGGAAAACATGGTTACGGTGTGTGCAATGAAAGAGGTGAACGTCTCTTAAATTATGCTTACCAACACAAACTGTCAATAATGAACTCATTCTTTAAAAAGAAAGAGAGCCGCAGATGGACCTGGTTATCGCCTGACCAAAAAACTAAGAATGAAATAGATTTTATAATGATAAACCACCATAAACTCATAACCAATATCGAGGTACTAAACAAATTTAATTTCTTTTCCGATCACAGATTAGTGAGAGCAACATTACTTTTAGGCCGTCCAGTAAAGAGCAGAAAAACCTACACAACATCATCTAATATCCCCAAGACAGAAACAGAAATCAAAAACTACATCGAAAATCTACGAACACACACAGAAAGTATAGAAACAGACTGTATTGATATCCAAACATACTACAATATCCTGGAAAGAGGAATAACAGAAAGCTTAAAATACAAAAACAGTACACACCCTCGTCAACACAATATTTTCTCTAAGGACACACTCCAACTTATAGAAAAGCGCACGGAACTATTACACACAAAGAATAAAACCAAGGATATGAAAGAAGAACTTAGCAGAATATACAAAGAGACTAATAGGTCAATCCGCAGGGACTACAAAAACCATAGATATGAGGTTATTTCAAGAAATATCAAAAAAATTAGAAGTGCCCAAAAAGCCTACAAGGAGCTCACTACTCACAAATCATGGATCCAAAAGCTTGAGCATAAGACACTAGAAACAAAATCTAGGAAAGATGTAATAAACCATGCAACTAACTTCTACAAAAACTTATACAAGGAACAAATTAACACTGAAACGGAAGCGCAGGCAACCCATATGTACACGACTGACTGCATCGAAAAAATTGAAGAGTCCGAAGTTTACGAACATATAAAAAAGCTGAAGGCTGAGAAGAGTCCCGGATCAGATGGATTAAGCAATGAGGCCCTTAAAATAGGAGCACCAATTTTAATACACCATTTTACACAATTGTTCAATATGATACTAGACGAAGAAAAAGTACCAAAACAATGGTGTTCATCAGACATAATATTACTCTTTAAGAAAGGAAGTCCCTTGGATATAGGGAATTACAGACCGATAAGCCTGCTGGCAAATATATACAAACTATTTTCCTCTATAATTTTAAAAAGAATATCCGACGACATCGACAGGCAGCAACCAAAGGAACAAGCAGGATTCAGATCAGGCTTCAGCACAATGGACCACATACATACATTAGAACAGGTCATAGAAAAATACAGGGATTACAATAGACCTCTGTATGTGGCCTTCATTGACTACAGCAAAGCTTTTGACAGCATCAGCCACTGTTCAATTTGGAACGCACTTCAACAATCAAATATTAACAGTAAATACATCAATATCTTGAAATATATCTATACAAAAAGTACGAGCAGAGTTAAATTAGAAACTAGAGGAGACGAAATACACATAGAAAGAGGAGTTAGACAGGGAGACCCCCTATCCCCGAAGCTATTTATAGCAGTACTTGAAAATATTTTTCAAAAACTTGACTGGAAAAATAGGGGAGTGTACATAAATGGTCACTATTTAAGCCATCTACGTTTCGCTGATGATATTGTTATAATTGCTGAAACTGCCAAAGACCTAGAGGAGATGATGAGATCACTGGACTGCGAAAGCTCAAGAATCGGCCTTGAAATGAATGTAAATAAAACTAAGATATTGACCAACAATCGCGAACGCCCGATAGTGATAAAAGGTAATAATATAGAATACGTCAGCGAATACATCTACTTGGGGAAGCAAATCTCATTTAAAACGTCAAATAACGAGGAAGAAGTAACAAGAAGAATCAACGCAACTTGGAAGAAATTCTGGGCATTAAGAGAAATCCTAAAAGGCAACTACAGCTTGCACATGAAAAGGACAATATTTGATACATGCTTATTACCCTGCTTGTTGTATGGTTGCCAAACTTGGATATATACAAATAAAATAAAACAAAAAATCAAATGCAGTCAAACAGCAATGGAAAGGAGCATGTTGAAAATTAGAAGAATACACAAAATTAAGAACGAAAACATTCGTCAAAAAACAAAACTAACCGATGCTCTCAGGCACGAACTCTTACTTAAGTGGAGATGGGCCGGACACATCTCACGATACCAGGATAGAAGGTGGACTACTGTAGTCACACGATGGAAAGGACCAATGGGGAAAAGGAATGTTGGTAGACCATTAAGACGGTGGGCTGATGACATAATACACGTCGCAGGAAACGACTGGATAAGGTCAGGCAAGGACAGGGAATCATGGAAGAGGATGGAGGAGGCCTTTACCCAAACAGGGGTCCAAATCTCTTAAATAATACTAACATTAATTATAAGTAAACTTTCTTAAATTTAAGCAACAACTAACAAACATTGTAATAGGTATATATCAAGAGTAAGATTTGGAATAAATGGCTTTATTATTATTATTATTATTATTATTATTAATGTGTGATTCGTAAATGCCCATTGTATATGCGCGACAATGGAAGTTCTTTACTCACCGTATAGAGTAAGCGAACACCATGACAGCATCGGACACGAACTGCAGCTGCCGCTCGAATTTTGTATTATAGTCTGTGCTAGCCTGTATATCACAGTTATATAAAGAAACTTATTATGGCAGAAAACGGTTAACGAAAATACTTACTGTAAAGTATAAACGAAAGAAAATAGAATAAGAAACGAAGCCCCGATTACCGTTGTACGCGGCAATGGGACTAGTCGGACACGAACTGCAGTTGTCGCTCGAATTCTGTGTTGTTCCTGAAGTCTCGAGCAGGCGCGCGTGTACTAGCTCTTGTATAGTGTTCGCGGCAATGGAAGTTCTTTACTCACCGTATCGAGTAAGCGAACGCCATGACAGCGTCGGACACGAACTGCAGTTGCCTCTCGAACTCTGTGTTGTTGTCCGTGAGTTTCTCAAGCCCCGAGCAGGCGCGCGTGTACTGCCCATTGTACGGCGTCCGCGGGCTGCCTGGGTAGCGGCATTGGAAGTGGTCTTCCCAGAATTCTGTGGATAGAGAAGGTTGATTAATTTGATGTTAGATTATTTAATATTATACGGTAGAATGTGACTAGAGGCAGTCGGTCTACGTAAAGCGTTTGTAAATTTTAGTATTTTATACTAAGCCATCACATAAACATCATAAACGAATGTTTCCTAAGCAAAATTATCTATCTAATTAATGATCTATCGTAGTTTTCTTCCAGAGCCCATTAAAATTTTTGACCCTGTATAATAATAATAAATAATAATAATAATAATAACCCGCAGGGCAGCTTGTGGCGAGCTGTCGGGCAGTAGCGACCCCGTGGACCTGACCTCCTGGGAGACCCTTTGTTCTTCATCTCTGGCTTGCCTTAACTGGCCGGCCAGAGTGAGCACTGACGAGGAACAAGGCTCCCACCTCACTCTTGCCTTCATTGGCTGGTTTGAGTGGAGCTTCGCAAGAGCATACGTGCTCGGGGGAAGGAAGTATTCCAGTAAGATGCTGGTAGGGATCTTGACCGTACTTCCGGGATTGTCCTGATAGCCGTGGAATACCTCTCCACTCCTCAAGCACCTCGATATATGTTGCCCCCTTGTCGCTACGTCACTATGTGCTAGCGGCCGTTTTCGGGGGCCCATTTACTGAGTGTGCAAGTCACCCCCTGCCTTTTTATCCGTGTTTACAAGCATTGGCCAGGCAGGGGCCATAGCCATTCAATAGTCTAGGATAAATAATCCATCTTAGCAACCCAAACCCATAGTCCAATACCTTTTTTATTCCATGTAACCTGCAATAGACCACCACCAACCGGGGGTTGTCCTTAGGTGCACTTGAGTGGTGCATATAGGGATAATCGCCGGTTGGTGCCTCACTTCATATTATAAAGCTTTATTTAAGGGGCCTCTGCGAGTTGGCTTCGGCCCCTCGTACGCCTTTCAAAGGACCGGGACCCCAGGGTCCCGAGAAATGCAACTATATAAATAATAATAATAATCTTTATTACACAAGAAATAGTTACAAAGTTTGAAGTCCCTGACTCCCGCGCTAGGTGGTTAACCTGTGTTACAGGAGAATAATCTGAGCAATCTGTCTTAACATTTGTTCAATGTTACGATAAGAATCTTCTAGTTATTTTTCTAGTTCTAAAAAGGAAATAATGGCAAGTTTCTCTTGCTATTAGTAGTAAGCAAATATCATAAAACTAAACAATAGGAAACTGCCTCCAGTACAAGAATAAATTGTTCCGATGCACCCAAAAGCTCTCAGTTCAGATTCGAGACAAAACTTTTCAAAACAGACTTTCATTCAAAGACTTTGACATTCAACTACTTTGAAAAATTCCCGCGGTTTTCTTTTTCAAAAGAATTGGAAGTCTGCATTGTGTGTATGGAAATCGTTTCTTTTCATGAAAATCAGCATTGTCGGGAGACATTCATCTAAGTTACAGCGACAGGCGATGTCTGGACATCTTTCTAGTCAAAAGTTTAAGTGATCGCTTTTTGGATTTTTGTTTGAAGACAGATCGTTGGAGCTGTTCTGTTAGACTGCATTATTAGATCAAATGACTAGGGGTCGCTGTCATTTTGGTATAATAATGCATTCTGCCCCAGTATCACAAATTTTTAAAAATTTCGGCTTTTTATATTATTTATGTAAGCTATACATTTTTGAATAACTCTTTTAATAACAACGGATTGGTAGTTTAAAAGATCTATAATAGGTAGAGGCAGCGGAAAAAGTCTTGGTTTTAAACTCTACAGTGATGTGAGAAATTACCTTTTGGATATCCATTGGCACAAAATATTCTACACAATAAGGTTACAATAATATAATATGGAACTAAGTACATCAAACAAAATAGTTGCAACAGTTTTTTAGGAAATAAATTACATGGAACTAATGTTCAACGTGGAACAACCTACAGGGAAGTACTAGTAAAAAAGGTTTTTTTGGCAAATAAAAAATTCAAAAGTTAGTCTTATTAAAATAAATATTTAATACTTTGATCTTATCCCTATTATTTATTATTTGCTGACAAATGCCAATACTTGTCAAAGCCAATCGAAAGCAGTTATACCACCGAAAAATTCACCTTATGTGAACTGTTTCCCGTAGGAAAGATTTTAGGGAGGCAAAGTGAAATAAGCCAAAATAAAAGACTTAAAGCTTAAACTTATTTTGACTTTTAAAACCGAAAATTAAATGAAAGTAAAAATTTGCAAAGCTACCAACATAGAGGCGGTCACAGCTACTATGTAAATACGAGGGCAGCCAGCAAAACTAGAGGATTGGGTGCTATGCTAATTAGTGCGGTTGGAACCCCGCGATATCACTTTTTATTATATTTTCTGTTATTTAAGCGGACATTGTTTAAAGAGGGGTTTAAATTTTATCATACGGGTTTAGGGTTTGTGGTTTGAAAATCTTTTATTTACTTATTTTATATAGCTGAGTCCTTCGTGGGGCACCCGCATCTTTTGTTACCGTGCCGTTAGAGGTCGTAACGAAATGTATTTATATAGAGATAATAAAGAGTAAGATTTGATTGTTTGTTTATTTAATAAAATCTAAAGCTTCAGAACTAATTTTAAAATTTCGTTCATTAACCTTTCAACGACCAAGGGACAGCTGACTGTCGGGCTGCGATTGTCTTTCTATTGTGACTCGAAACACGTGTGTCCAAAGGTTTATTATACAGTTACATTATTTCTATACTTATAGAATAAAGAGGAAGGATTTTATTGTTTGTTTGATGAACTGTAAAACTGATGAACCGATTTAAAAAAATCTTTTACCAATAAAAAGCTATATCATTAGTAAGTAAAATAAGCGACTATGTTTAACGGGAGTGGAGCAGTACAGTAACCAATAACTATTCGTCTATATTTTTTCTCATAAATCATGCTGGCTCTAACAGAGATTAGTCTGTTAAAACAAATAAAGAAATAAAACTTTCTTCGGCTTAATTGTATAAGTATTTATGTGTAATTACTGTTTTCATGTTGCGTACTTAATAACTTATAAAAAAATAACAAGCACCTGTGTTACTTTCTTGTACAATGTACAGTCTTATATTTTACAATTTCTGTGTAATAGATTTGGAGAAAAATATCAAAATTGAAATTGTTTTGACAAGACGGTTGGCGCAATGGTTGAGCGCTTGGCAGATGCGCTGTGTTGCTGGTTCCAATTCCACCCGGGACAAAATTATTTTCATTTAAAAATTATAACAATAATATATTTTTTCAAGTAAAAATAGAATAAAGACTATAATTTAATATCATAAGTACTAAATTATGTTTCAATATGGTTTGATTGTCCTGATATCATCATTTGGATCTACCATGTCGGAACCTCCTGAAAGAGTGTCTTCATTGAAAACACGATGGAAGTATTCATCTTTATTTAATAAATTCCAGTTACACGATAAAAATGATCAACTTCAACTTCAACTTTTATATAATTATGGCAATCCACCGAATTTTTGGTGATTTTTGCCAATGTCCAGTTTGATTAGGTAATAATATTTTAGTGACAATTGTACGGTTATTAAATTATAGTATGGAGATCATACACGTGTTCTTATAACCAAGAACACGAGATGACTCCGATAAAAATGATATTTTGGCCGCTCTATTTGATGTCAGACGGTTTCTTTTTGCACATGTATAAATCCTTGTATGCTAAACGATTGTTCAGTTGCCGCAGACTGATGTGCAGGGTGCTGTCAATATTCTGAGAGCAACACTGCTTTACTGACTTGAGCTACAAATCCCCTTCCACCACAAAATAGGACTTACTTTCTCAGAGGCTTTCCATGTGAAAGCCTTACTTCAAAGTCCTTCTTTAGCTTTATATTGAGCCAGATCAGCAAGACAGTCAATGCTACAGTGCTGAAATGAATGCCATCGCTTCAGTATTTTCCTCCTGATTCAGCTCAATGCCTGCAAATTTAGGGTCCAGCATGTAAGCCGCTTATTCTATGGGTTTTATGCACTGCTTAACGCGATTTTCAATTGAAGTTTTTATATTTTCCTTGTTCCGGGGTGTTTGCACCCTTCTCACACGATGTGTTTGTGTGTGAGGGATGCGCACATACACTGAGCGCTTCCCACTTTGCGCCTACGCATGGCAGGTAGAAGTAATTTTAAATGGTTGATGACATTAAATAGTTATTTTAAGAAATTTTAAGTATATCTCAATTTAATTAATAAAATCTTAAACGTGCCTACGTTAAACAACTAACCATAACAGTGTACTCATCTCTTGCCGCACTCCTCTCTCGATGCAAGTGTTTTTACGCTGCCGCCGGGTAACTCGTAACATTTGTGTTCGTAAATAAGGTTTTGTAAAACTTAAAATTTAATAGAATGTGCAAATTCATATAAGTAAAAAACACCTTTATGGAATTAACCATTAGTTATCATTTTATTCTCCGGGGACGGCGAAATATTCTACAGATATTTGTTCCCCTAGACATGTGTCAAACTCTGGGTGTCGTTTCTCTTTCAAACAACATATAGGCTTAAAGTTGTTGACAATGCTTAGCGTAATCTTATTTAAGCTTTAAATAACATCTTAAAAATGACCTCCACGCTTTTTTACAATAATATACATTGATTTCTTATTTATACACTATTTAATCCACATTTATTAAAGTTTGTTAACAACTTTTTACAAATCGTGGTATTATTGTTTTTTTTTTTCATATCTAAGACACACGCCGTGTACCTCACGTGTACTGACGTTTTTATACTATATTATTATGTAGGTAGGCTGAAATTTAGTGCATTACCAGATTTATGTTTGCACATAGCAAACACTGCGTTTAAGTAGTTGGGGCACGAAGGCACTTAAGTTTAAGTTATGGTCTTGAAACCGAGTTTATGACTTGGGCATATCGATGCGAACATAATTTATTGAAGCTGCGGGTTGTGCCAGTGACAAGTGGGTTGTAAAATGTAAAGGAAGCATAAATCGTTTCTGTCAGTAACAAAATCAAGAGTGAGTTTTTTTAGTTCCTTGTGAAAAGGTTATAGAATGAAGGTTGATAGTATTTTAGTAGATGGAATGTCTGCACGATAAGTCATTATCCTGTTTTAGGTTTACAAATAAAATAATGAGGGCACATGTAACTTTCATCTAACATATTATTATCTGAGATCTAGAATAGTTTTCCTCCACTTTTCAGCTGTTTTTTTATGATTACTGAAATTTCTGAATTTCGTATTGTAAGAACCTTCTACAAAACATTTATTAATAATTAAAATCTTTTTTTTTCTTTCAATTTAAGGAGTACTTACTGGTATTCCCTAAAAAATGTACATTCTCTTCAAACTTACTAATATTTCAGTAGGCGTCACTAACCACGGTGACTTCAGCAAACGGCTGTTAATCACCTAAAGAGAATGATTTGATGAATCCACACCAATTACAACAAAATCAAAGTTGTCCCTCTTGAAAGGAGCAGCGAAGTTTTTGAACGAAATTCCATCAATGCTTTCGAGGATCTACCTTCAAGAAACGCTTCATTGCTCCCAGAAACAAAGTTTCGGAGTGTTTTCAACTATTTGCAATGTTTTATGCGAGATAAAAGAGAAAATCTGAAGATCTGAATAAGTTCCTTGTAAAATTTCCTTCCTTATCGGATAAGTTTTGAGAATTTCAGTAATTATTTATTATCAGGCTTGGTTTTGGATGGGAAGGCAAACAAAGATTTGATTAGATACTTTTGTAAATTGAAAAGTTTATAATAAATATATTTTGTATTTCTTTTAAGTACTTTAGAGGTTACTGGGCAGGACTTCTCTGTCGCATGTCAGAAAAACTGTTTGAAAAAATAGCACAGAACTAAAAAGACCGGGACACATTAATATAACTAATTTAAAAGGTCCCTGTTCTAATAGATAGAGGAAGCAAGGATAGACGAAAGATGTAAGATAAATAAATAAATATCTAGGGACAACTCACACACGGTCATCTGATCCCAAGCTAAGCAGAGCTTGTGTTATGGTGACCAGATAACTGATATACATACTTATATAATTTATAAATACATACATTTAGATAAATCGCACCCAGACACAGAACAAACAATCATGCTCATCACACAAAGTTTGCCCTGGGTGGGAATCGAACCTACGACCTCCGGCTTAGCAGTCAGGGCTACTAACCACTAGACCAACAGACCCGTCAAAGATGTGAATGCAGTCCTTTGCTCAGAAGTGGGGCAGAATATCTACAAACTTTTACTAATTAGACGTATCTTTTGTCACTTTTGGGGGAAGAAGAGATTGAAATCTGGACAAAGAAAGTGTGGTGTACCAAACATAATAAACAAGAATCTGGAGGAACAGGCAAAATAGAGTTCATTGCTACGAACCAGTATAAAATAAGATTTTTGAAATAACTTACCCACAAACCAAGGATTCCTCTTATTATTCTTCACATTCAGGCCCAGAAAGTACTCTTTGAAGCCGCTGACGTCATTGGCCTGAGGCTGGACGCTGATGGTGCCCTCCACAGCCCGCTCGTTCCCTTCGGAGACCAGGGAGCGAGCGCTCCAGCCGTCAGACCCCACCCAGCTGAAGGAATGGGTCGCGTTGGCTCGTTCTACCGCCCTCATCACCCCTGCTACTTCTTGATCTGAGCCAAAGATTATGGCACCTGTGGATGGTAAAAAGTGTTTAAGATAAACGATAGCTTTTAGTGGCATCTATCGACCAACATGAGAACTAGGACTAACTTCCTACATCGGGCAAATAGAGTTTGAGTTTTGATTAGAATCATTTATAAATTAAACTCAAACCATTTATTTCTAATAGACCATTTAAAAGGCACTCTAGAACGTCAAAAACAAAGAAAAATTAATCCAGTTAGTTGCCTATTCCAAGAAGTTGTATTTGCAATTCGTATGGAGAAGAATGGCCAAGAAACTTCATACTTCATAACAATAACCCTCTGTTTAGAGAGGAACACTCTGTTTCATCCCTCTAAACTTTGATACAATAACAATTGTATGTAAATAAATGGGGCCGGACTTTCCTAGCTCATTATTTAGTTTTATAAATTGAATTTTTGTCACCAACTGTTGTTAATCTTACAGAATTCTAAGCGCAATAAAAGTTATTTTTTCAGTTTCTTCTCCGCTTTTTAATATATACACACAACCTAGGCGACACTTAAGCCATCCTTTGTTTAGTACCTAAATCCATTCTGATAAGTCCTTAATACATTATTAATTATTAAAAAAATATGAAGGCAAAAACAACAACAGTGGCGTGAAAAAACTGCCATTACAATGATCATTCTGTAAATCAAATTCTCGTAAAAACCATCAAAAACAATGTCAAACAATAGTTAACTAACTCAGTATCGAAGCTTCGATATTGGCTTAAAACCCGAGGAGCCAACGCCTATCGCGAGCAAACAGACGCGTATGTGAAACTAATTTATTAGCCAATAGGCGGGACTCATACGTGCCAGTTTTCGAAGACAATGTTTCACAGAAAAGACGTTTTCTGTGCAGTGTTGCTATTTTGTATGAAATCAAAAATTTTCCTAGTTGGCATTCGTTTTAATAACAATAATCATAATCATCATCATTTATTGCATCAAATATGGTAATAGTGATATTAAATACCAGTTGATGCCCGCGATGTCGTCTGCGCGGATGCTATAAAGCAGCAGAAATATTATACCTATATTAAGGCTTTGTTCATGCCACAAAGGGACACAATACATAGGCAATGTATTGACAATGTATTGAAAATATTCACATTCATATTGATTCCGGATACAGACCAAAAAACTATATTTTTGACTTCGGCATCAGCTGTAGAACATGGGTCAAGAACTCTTTAAAAAATAATCAGTGTACAGTTTCGCCTTCGTTACGATTTTAATATTATGTATAGATAATTATAATATGTATGAAAGTTGGTGTCATGAACAAAGTTGTCCCAAGAGAAACAGGCAACAGCGATAAACAGACCACAAACTAATTACAGTTTCCCTAAGAGATTCATTGTCGAAATTACAGCGGTTGGTTTATGGTTGTATTATTGAATGACGCAAGTGTGAAATGTTGTACTAAAGCTTCAAGTTTTATTGTTGAAATTTGAAGAAGTACATAACTTAAAGAGCAGTCTTCTCTTTTAGCAGCATAATACTTACATTTAAATTCGTAGAGTCAAAGTTTATAAACAACACCAATTCTTATGCCAATTCTATGGCGGTAGTAGCTTCCAATTCGGTATAACCCACCGTGTGTATTCGCATCGGCTTCATTTCTTTAATAGTGCTTTTAAATTTCTTCAAACAATCTAATGTCGAAGTGCATTGGCCAATTTACCCGACATCATCATCATCTCCCTAGCTTTTCCCCAACTATGTTGCGGTCAACTTCCAGCCTAACCAGTTTCAGCTGGATACCAGCGTATTACGTAGAGCGACTGCCTATCAGACCTACACAACCGCCACTGGGCGACACGATACCTCTTGGTTAGACTGGTCAGACTTTCTGGCTCACCCGTAACGACTGTCAAAGTTCTACGTGTGACAACCGGGACCAACGGCTTTACGTGCTTTCTAAAACAATTTACCCAACAAAGTCCTTTATTTAAAATTATTTTATTTTACAGAAAAGTCTTCTATACAATAATCAAATACAACAACAAAAATGAGATATAAATACGGAGTATCAATAGAATGTTAAAAGAATATATTTACTAGCCTCCACAGATCGCTAAATTAAGTCGAAACTAAAAGAGACCTCTACAATTACTGTTACATAGCTTTGTATCACATAAAAACTTCTTCTGTATTGTGCATTTGCGAATGCAATAACACACAAGTAACCTGGTACAACTATTTATAGTCCGTACCAATATTTGTTTCATATGGATATCAACCTCCCGTGTTACAACGCACTAGACAATCACAGCCACAGCGACCAACCATTTCCTAGCCAACAAACATCTTTTCTGTGTCTTGAAAGCGGCACGTGTGAGCTAACTTTACTGGGCCGGAAATTCGAGGGGATGCAGCGTTTTATATAGCAGTAGCAGGTAAACCCTCTTAACGCTCGTAAGACGGTACAAGTAATCCATCTGATACTCGGATTATGAGACTTATAATGGCTGTTGTTTTGTATCTGAGTGCTTTTGTAATGTGGGTTTATTTTAAGGAACGAAATTATTCGCGCTAGGAGATATATAGAGGTAAAAACTGAAAAGATATGAAATTGTTCGCTACACAACTTCCTAATCTTTTGCTTATGTGTGGGTCGACTTCCAGTGTAAATGGATCCAGTTAAATACCGCTGTGTGTGTGTGAAGTGTCAAAGTGACTGCCAATCAGACCCTAACAACCAATTACTAGGTGAAACGAGACCTCTTGGTAGACTTTTTGGTTTCTGACTATACCCCTACGAATGAGGTAAATGACATTATGTGTGCACTGAGACACTTAGAAATGGTTTTTAACAAACTGATACGTAAATCCAGTCGGTGAAACTCAGTATGTCTTATTATTTTGTCACCTGGACTCAATAATATTTATGTGTGTGTCCACTTAATGAAATTTACATTAAATCTGTTGAATTCAACAAAATGAAAACAATGTGACTTTGAAAAGCATTGTTTTATTTTATAATTTGATCAGAACGCAGATTTTAATACTAACCACTTTCAGCTCGATACGATTTTTTTGAAGTTACCTACAATTAAATTTATCTGTATTTACTGAACTAAGAACCAATGACACATGTTTTAAAATTTTATTGACTTCTGAACGGGAAGTCTGGAGCGCACAAAGGTTTTACCTCGCCTCACCAGTTGCCAACCTTAAACCGCTCGAGTCGCTCATACCGCTCGAGCTAAAGTCAACACAGCTCGAGCAAGTCGAGAGGTGCTCGATTATCGACAGAATATGTACCAGAGTGCTCACACGTACACGTAAGAGATGTCTGAGGTTTTTTATGAGGTTCTGGGAAGCTGGTACTTTATTTATTGCTGCGATGTGATGCTCCGCGTTTTTAAATTGATTTTTTTTAGCGGCTGTCGGTTTTTGTTTTGAACAAATTTTGTGACATCTTTTTTGATTACTTCTACTAAAGGGATTATTATGAAAATTTGTGCACACTTTGAGTTCCCATGACAATACAAAATAATGATAATTTCAACTTGGTTTGATAATGGAGTCAAGAGAGAGAAGAAGAGAGAGTAGAGAAACCCTTAATCGGTTAAAGCATATTTTAAACAAACCAAACTAAAATATGTAAAAAGCATTGATGACCCCGAATCTGATTGTCGAATTCAGACTAGTTTTAATTATATAACCCTTTAAATAAATAAATTGAAAATCAAATTATATCCCTCGTTTTCTTTCTTTGATGTGAATGAATCTATTATACTTAGAATTAAAAAAAAACACCTTATTATTACACCCACCATTCAATTAACAGTTTTCCTAATAAACCCATAATTATTAACGCTGACAAATAAAACCAAGGAAGAAAGACGCTGCAAATATCATGTTAAGCCTTATTTACTTTTCACATTACTTACTGAAGAATAAAGATAGATAGACTAGACATGTTTTTTATTTCCCTTTTACACTGCGGCAAAAAAGATACATACAAAGAGCACAGTCGTAAATAATAAATCTTGAGTGTAATGTAGTGCTGTGAGCAGGCGACAGATGGCGCTATCTGTTATCTTAAGGTACTTGATTTAACTGGAAATGTACAAAGAGTTTTAGACGGAGCAAGTACTGGGTAGAATAAATCATCATAAATAACTCGAGATCCGCGAATATATAATAACTTACTTAACGAAATTAAAAGTGTGACGGCATTTATATTAGAAGAACAAAAAGAAATATGTTAAAGAAGGTGTTACGCAATTAATTACTTTCTTTCTTTCTGTTGCTCTTTGAAATTCGAACAATTAAATATTTGTTATTTTTTCATTTAATTAGTAAAGTATGCTAGGCATATAAATGTTTTGTTTGCTCTAAATTATATTTATTATCTTTACAAGTTGAGGTTCCAGTCTAACTGGATACAGATAAATACCAGTGTTTACATTAAACACTGAAAAAATAATAATTTTTACTATTATTCTGGATATCCAAAAAAAAAAAAAATGCAAAGTACTGCAAATATGTTGGATATTTGCAGTCCTTTGCTATATTCATCATCTCTTTACCCCTACTCCATTTAACTTTGGCAGCATGTATTCCTCATTTAAGTAAGTCCTTCTGATAATAGTTTTTTTTTTTGGTGACTGGGAAATCATCCAATGACTGCTCCCGTCCTGGGTGCGGCGGGAGGGCGTGTCAGACTCTTACTGACTAAAACCCACTCATGTTCCTTCGATTGCCCTTTATGTTCCAGGGTCACGGTAACTGTTATAAACATAACATTCCGCAACCCCGGCAGGCGTTGGCCCTGTTGGGCCCCTTCAGTGCTGACTTCTTCTCTTTGAGGCGCGCGTGGAACAAAACGCGCCGTCTACGCGGTCCTGGTCCTAGCCGGGCGGCGAGCTACCCATCGCTCGCCATCCGCAGAACCGCGCCTACGGTGGCCGGTAGTCGTCTTGCGACTCTCGACGTCTTCGCCTGGGTCTTAGTCCGGAGCGAGAGGCTCGTCGTTGCCTCTCGCGCGCCGCCGCTTCCTTCACTAGCATAACTGCTTCGCACAAGGAGGCGACGGCATCCCATTCCGTCTCGCCCCGAAGCATGGCCTGAACCAGCGCCGGGCGCGAGAGGTCACCGCCGCCGATCGCCTCTACGAGGACACGTCGATGCTCCGCCCATGCGCGGCACACCTCAACTGTGTGCTCGACCGTGTCCTCCAGGCGACCGTTACTGCAGTGGTGACACCCAGGCGTCGCTTCCGCCCGAATCCGACACAGGAACCTCCCGAACTGACCATGTCCGGTGAGGACCTGTGTCAAGCGAAACGTGAGAGTGCCATGACGCCTCTCCAGCCACTCCTCAAAGAGGGGTCTTACCGCCGCTATAACGGCGTGCCCAGCACTAGGTTACGACAGTCGTTGTCTCCATTCCGCCATGAGATCTCGCTGGAGCTCCGTGAGCCGTGCCGCGATAACCCGCGGCATCGGGACTTCACCCTGGCGTTGCACTTCCACGCGCCACTCGTATGTGTGTGCAAGGACTGTTGCCTCCAGATCCCACGGCGGGAAGCCGGCAAGGAGGCATTCCGCCTCACAGGAGACCGTGCGGTATCCCCGCACCATGCGAATGGCCATGACCCTCTGGGACGCCCTCAGAAGTCGGGCCGGAGCCGCGGCTAGATTGGGCGCCCACACCGGAGCCCCGTAGAGGGCCATGGACCGCACGATCCCCGTGTAGAGCCTCCGGCAGGAGGCGTTTGGGCCACCGAGATTGGGCAGGAGCCGCTTTTCTGATAATAGTCATGCTATCACTTACTTCTTTCTCCTTTATATCATTCTTCACATTCCATTTATCTATTTTTCGGCCATCCTTTTACCTAAACTCCCTATTCACTCTTTTTTCTTTTTTCTCTCTCTCTGACACTTGTTTAATACCAATACTACGTAAACATAATTAATTGGAAAATACTATATACGGTTTCGTAAATAAGAATCCATACTATACTAATATTATAAATGGGAAAGTGTGTCTGTCTGTCTGTCTGTCTGTCTGTTTGTCTTTCTTTCACGGCAAAACGGAGCGACGGATTGACGTGATTTTTTAAATGGAGATAGTTGAAGGGATGGAGAGTAACATAGGCTACTTTTTGTCTCTAAAATTGCGAGAAAGATAGAGTAAAACAACAATTCCATTTTCCCATATAAAAGTTGTCCATGTTCTGTTGGATGTCGTTGTCATAGTAACCGGCAAATCAAGTGTCAAAACAGTTACAACCATAGAGGTTACAACCCGTCAAACCTGACACAAATAAGTAATGTATAATTGTTTTCAAAATACGAATGGAATCATTTTCATAAATCCAAATCATGCAAATAAAAGCCATTTAATACGGTTTGAAATAACAAAAAGGAGTGTAATATGCTGTAAAAAATAATACTGTAACAGCTTTTCTTATTTCCAACGTACAAAAATAATATTAAGATAAAAAAAATATCTAGATTTAAAATATTTATTCGCCCGCGTGGACGTCGAACTTCTACCTACTATTTTAACCCTTTAGGGCTATTTTTTATATTCTTCACAAAGAATAAACCCTCCAAGTTTAATGTATTTAGTTAGTTATTGTTATATATTAACAAACACGTTGATATCAGGCAGTGAGTTTACTATTATATACATACTAGATGACCCGGTGAACTTCGTATCACTTACCTATTAATGTAAACAAAATTTATTTAAACCATATCACCTTTATTCATAAAAGATTTGTATCGATTTCCCCCCCCCCCATTATCACAATCTAGATTCACGTGTATATGAGTGGCCTAATAGTTGTTTAGTAATCTGGCAATACTGTCATTGTCGCTGTCACCTAACTTTTGAAGAAAAGATCGTTGAAAGGAAATGTTATGAAATGGGCTTTTAGTTCACGGCAAAACGGAGCGACGAATTGACGTGATTTTTTAAGTGGAGATAGTTGAAGGGATGGAGAGTAACATAGGCTACTTTTTGTCTCTTTCTAACGCGAGCGAAGCCGCGGGCAAAAGCTAGTTCTCTCATAAACCAATCAACAAACATGAAAACAAGTATGCTCATAAAACAAGTAATTCCGATAAATAATTTATCAGCTCCAGCCAATCTCTGGCGCGCTGCCATTCGACAGCGATGCACTTTCTACTTCGTTTAACACTATTTTATGTAGCAGTTCGATGCACTAGTTGAGCTCAGCACAATCAATATGTGAATTACAAAACTATGTTTTTCCCACTTGAAAAACGGGTTGATGATTAGTTTCGTTCTGGTGCATTTCTGGCACATTGGAATGGCAAGACAAAATTACATAGTTCATTATATTAAAAGTATTTTCGTTTTCTAACACGTTTAATTTTAATGACCTTTTATACATATAATTAAATCGTAACAAACTCAGAACTGTACATTGAATATGAAAATTGATTTTGAAGAATACAGTCATGTTCTATAATCGATGCCAAAGCCATAAAATAAGTCATTAAAATTTAGACCTGTCTGTTTGTTTGTATGATTGTCCGGCATAAAAACTATCGGACGACGTTGCGGGCAGCCGCTAGTAAAAAATAAATCCAAATTTTCAATATTAATAAAATAAATTTTCAATCACAAAGAGAGAGAGAGAGAGTCGAGAGTAATAAAACATACAAACTTGGATTGTGAAATACAAGCGAATGGATATCATTCACTCCCCATACCAACTCCCAACTTCCCAGACCAAAAAGAGTAATGTCCTTTGTGTTACTGGACTAAGGTCTTTCCTAAGACGCACCATTAAACTAGATCTTTGACTTAACACATCCAGTTGCTGCTTTTCACAATTTTTTGTCTCCACACACGCTTACTCCAATGATAGTCAATGGTGCTAATTCTCTTGTTCACAAACTTAACTAAATTTAATCATCTTTCTCTTTCCATTTCTTAAATAAAAGGACAGAAGATACATTTTAGTTTAATCCTGTCAAATTAGACAGCCCCTGATGAAAATTGACGAATATTTAGACGCCATGTTTTTAAATCGCGTCTAAATTATCTATAGAGTGTCTATATTTGACAGGACTTAACTAATTTTTATCTTCTGTCCTTTTCTTAATTAAATGGAAAGAAAAAGATGCGCTTAACTTAAATTTACGTTAGTATTTGAATAAGAGAATCGGCACCACTATCTATTTTGTGTAAGACTATGTTTATTTTGTGTGTACGAATTTCATTTTTAAAACAAAACATCCCGAAACACTTAACATTCCCCCCCAAAAACCTTCCACACTCACTTTGTTACAGCCCTCAGCTGATTCAAACCTGTTTTAATCCCACACAATCTGTCCTAAAGCATTGCCCGCTCATGCACAAGGGCGCAAAGTGGCGTATTTAATGGTAATCATCTCTTATCGCCTCCACCAATAGATTCAATTTCAGTAACCGCTTTAGCGAAAAATTGTTTTACTCGACACAGCTGCCTATCTCTTTGGCACACGGTCACAATTTATCACGACCTCGCCAATACACTGGAACTAGATAAAATTATACTTTATATCCCCTTGTTTGTCGACAGATTGGATTTTCGGGATGGTTTGGCTGAATTTTCGGTTGTTGTTCGGAAGTTTCTTGACTAAAATCTAGGTGGTTATAGTCAAATTCTAAATATTTTCTTTAAATAACCAAAACACTAGTGCTTTGTCTGTCAGTACGAGAATAGACCTTAATCTTTCAGGGAGGCATCAATGAAATGATATTATTATATTACCCAAAAGATACGTCTTTGTAAGCCAAAGTTTCAAGTCAAAGTAGAGAGAGACCTATATGACCTTCTCACCGAAATAACAAAAGCCCTAATACCCGATCAACTTATAGTAATAGAAGAAGAAGAACAAAAATTTATAAGCAAGAAAATTCATAGTCAAGTTTCACATGTAATTAAAAACAATCTTACAAAATATACTACAGCTCCATAAAGTAGATAAACCTGGCAATAACGTGTCAAATCTTCAGGGACCAGAAGTTTTCGTATCCAATTATAAACTACAGCTTCACGAATAATATATTATAACGATCCCAGATTACTCCCGAAATTGTTCCATCCGAATCGATTTTAGTCTAAATCATCAGGAATTTACATAGTAATGAATTGAATACACTGATTCTGATTTAAATTAATATTTGTATGGAAATTAGGAGCTTGCTGCCTAATTTCTGGATCAAGGAATGCTGAATTATCGAAAAATAGTAGTTGATTTTATGGGTCGTGATTCTGACTACATAATCAATAAGAGTTATTAAAGTTTGAATTTTAATCTCGGTTTGAATTAGTAAAAAAAAAAACTTTAAGCTAATATTATAAAACTGAAGAGTATTCTTTGTTTGGCTGAACGAGATAAACTCAAGTACTGGTCTGAATTGAAAAAGTGTGTCAGATAGTCCCATTTATCGATTTTGGTTTAGTAACATTACGGTACAATCTACGGGAGCGGATCAGTAATAAGATTGTAATATTCATTGTCGTTAAATGGACATGCTTCTTTATCTGTCTATATTATAAACGTTTTGGATTACGTTAATTAACCTTGTGTAACCCATTGGTACCTCCATTTAGTTTTTTCATTCTTAAGTCATTGAACTTATGGTACGTCAAAACTTTTACCCACTGGCCAGTGAGAGACCGACTTCGATACGTCGAAAGTGCATTACGATTACCTTCAACTGATCGTTCTAAAAATATGGTGATTCTGGTTGTTTTTGTATTACATTTTTGTTAAAACATTTATGGAAAGATTTAGGAGATACTTGGTTTAAGCAGTGGACCCCAGAAAATCTATTAATTCAGAAAAAAATTGGTCAGTTAAACAGAAAATTTAATCATTATCATTGTGAATATAAATAATTTAGCAAATTCATGAATGTACTTACAGATTTTTAACACAAAAAATCATTAGTACCTAATTAAACTTTCGTGCTACACGTTCAGAAAGTTTAACGAATAGCATGTTTCATTAACTAATTAATGCTTTACAGCTACAAACTAAAACTGATTATAATCGTAAACATGGTTTCCTGGGCGGTTTAATGTTAAAAGCAAATTACACTTTGTGGTAAATTATGGGGACATCGTGTCGTGTTTTATGTGTGAAATCATGTCGGAAACCTCATATTTCCCATTGGGATAAGAGTTATATTGCATTGGGTAAACTACATTAGCGGATGATACATAGCAAAATTGTTTATGGTTTGGAAAAGCTAAAGACTGCTAGACGATTCGATGATGAATCTCAAGTAATAAACACTACTTTGTATTGGTACAGGTATTTTCAAGCTGAGAATGGTTAGTAACCTGGTTAATATGTTTAGAGAGATAAAAATAAATAACAAAAGGAAAACAATTGAGACCTTTTTAAAGTATATTTGGCGTTTAAATAAGTGTGGGTATAGTCAAAGTAAATATGGCAAATTAAAAATAGTCGGTTGCATCACTAGCAAATTTCTGCCCCATTGACCACATCTTCGAAAAAATGACGTCTAAGCATAGAGCAGCTGAGTTAGCAGAACCTGGGTTCTTTAACATGTCAATTGGTTAGTTTAATAAAAGTTTCTCAGAAATCCAAAAAGTTCAAAGAGAAGAGATTAGAATTGATTGTATGACACTTAGTTCTGTCTGTCATAGGTAGACCTTTGACAGTCGTAAGTAACCTGTACACAGAAACTAAAAAGTCTAAAGATAAGGGCTCTAAGGGAAATTTAGACGTTTCGTGGAGTACGACACGAAACGCCTAATTTAAAAGAGCCCTTAGTCTTGCCTTAATAATAATCTTACCTCTTGCTCTAGGCTTCGTGAGCAGTTTGGAGACGATCTCATCATAGGCTCCTTCATGTGCCACTCCTGAGTCTTTAACCAGCTTCTCCTTCACAGCAATGCAGATGTTGCTCTTCGCCAGTAAGGCTTCCAACTCCTCAAATGCCTGCAACAAAGTAGTAATGAGTATTTTTGTGATTTTTTTTTTTCTTTATATATGCAAGAAGTAGCCTACGTCATTCTCCATTTTTTCAACTATCTCTACTTAAATAATCTTGTCAATCCGTCGCTCCGTTTTGCCGTGAACGACGGACAAACAGACAGACACACACACACTTTCCCATTTATAATATTAGTATTGATGCATGGTATATATATATTAGTTTCTAAAATAGAGCTTTTAAAAGCCGTCATTATCTCCCTAGCCTTTTCCCAAATACGTTGGTGTCGGTGGCATGTAGCTTGTTAAAATAACGAATTTATAATGAATGAATTTTGATGATGAATATTTTTTTTTAATTTGAATTTTTGTTGTTCCAATTATGCAGCGAAAATGAACGTGGCTTTTCAATAAAACCGTTAATATTTTAATTGAAAATAATCCTTATGCCTCACAAACAAAATTCCATATTGGCACAATTGCATATTGCCAAAGTTCAATATTAACAATTGCAATTCCCCTAGAATATCAATTGTTAATATTGGAATATTACAATATCTACTTAATTGCTTTTCGCAGCCATGATATTGCCATATTAGCGGTAATATGAGCAGTTCAAACCACCTGTGCGGAGCATTGATTTTGAACAGCGAAAATTGATTACTAATTAAATTATTAATTTCAGACTATTTGTATAATTGGCTCATCTGAACAATCATTACTTGTAATAATGTCACTGATACCGTTATTATAAGAGCTATAATAACATTTTATAAACGTTATTTAGTGATCTATTATCATAATGATAAGTCCTCTAGCTGTGAGCAAAATCTGTTAGGTTTTAACCTATAGCAATATTTTCGTAAAAAAATAAACAGAAATAACGTTTCAAAGTACGGGGTATTCAAAGGCGAAGACATATCATTGATTAATATAAACCCAGAATAAAAAGTAAATCCGTGATTTTATTCTTTTGCCTTTCATTTTTTATTATGTATTTTTTACTTTTTGTATTTCTTGCATTACACCCACAGAAAAAGTTCCCTATTAAATTGTTTGTTGCTGTACAAAACAAAAAATATATAAAAATACAAAAGTTAGATAGAAAATAACAGAGGCTTTTTTTGCCGGACTAAATTAGTCCGTAAAATTTTGTTTTAAACATAAATTACAACGAGGCGATAAAAATACGAAAGCAGCCTCTCTAAATCACTGAACGAAAATATCATACGAATTCTATGCAAGCTCAACCTGCACCTTATAAAGGCTTGCTTCTCTTATTCAGCCCCAAGCTATCACATCTCAAATCGTTTGCGACATGATTGCCTTCTCATGAATATGACGTCACCGTTAGCATCTAATCCATGCGCTTACCACAAATTAAACGTGTAGTGGGGATTACTTTCACGTCAATAATTCTGGACATAACGGCTGCTTGTTGCAATTCGATCTGGTTTAAAAATAAGTGATTGTATCCTAATTTGTGTAAAGTACCTGGTTTAAATTAAGATTTAATACTATACTCAGATTTATTACTATTTTAACCCGATTGCCCACTAAAATAAAGGAGTGCTATGCTTTCAGGGTCTATTCATGTACAAAAGTGAGTTTTTATATTATTCATCATAACTTCAAACAATTGAACAGATTCAAATGTATGAGGTATTGTTAACATCTTTGCATTGTCTGGGGCAACATTAATAAATCAATATCCTGAGACAACTCACACTTGGCCATCTGGTTTCAAACTAAGTAAAACTTGTACAATGATAACCAGGCCACTGATAAACATATTTATATAATTGTATAAATACAAACATACTATGGATAAATTACACCCAGACACAGAACAAATAATCATGCTCATAAAACATAGTTTGTTCTGGGTGGGAATCGAACCCACGACCTCCGGCTTAGCACTCAGGGTTACTAACCACTAGACCTGTCAAACATTCAACTTCAACTTTTATATTTATTGTGGCAATCCACCGAATTTTCGGTGACTTCTGCCAATGTCCAGTTTGAAAATAATATTTCAGTTTAAATGACAATTGTAAGGTTATTAAATTATAGTATGGGGATCATACATGTGTTCTTATAACCAAGAACACGAGATGACTCTGTCAATCATTATTACTCGTAGTGCATATTTGATTTCCCATGAATATAAAGTCACCGCTAGCATCTAATCCATGCGCCTACCACAAATTAAACGCGCGGTGTGCAATGCATTTGTATTCATGACATCACGTCAATTTATCTGGCCAAACGCCTGCTTGTGGTTGAATGTCACGCGTGCTTGCAATCGCTGTGATGTTCGGCGTTTATTTTAACAGAAAATTCGCTAAGTGCGTGACAGGCCACGCATAGAAAGGATTCCGTAATGAATCATTTCGCGTAACAGTTTGACATTTTAGCAACCGTGTCGCATTATTAGAAATACCGAAAATAATGCAAAACACGAAATATGCCTGTTTCGTATTATGTCGAGGTTTGGATTTATCTGCGTTTCATATATGGCCTCTGTAATTTCTGATCTAACAAAGTTCTTAGATAACTTAACAGTTTTCCTTCGAAGTTGGACGACTATTATGATTGTTTTCTGATTTTTTTCAGGCCAGGTTTTAGTTGCGGGGAGGGAATCATGGAAATTAAATTTAATCTAAGCGTTAAACCTTCCAAACGGTAGTATTGTATGAAAAAAAAACCTTAAAAAATCTTCTTATTTACTCTTTTAAAATGAAAGTATGTTACAAAATCTTTAAAAAATTACAGATTGATGCCTATCGAATTTGTGACTTTCAATAGCTAGTTTATAACTTTACAAGATACTTTAACAACCACACGTAGCCAAATTCCACATGACGACTCTATTGCAAGAAAACTGAAACTATGCACAATGTTCGTATAAAGTTACATTTGTACTCGTCTCTACACTACCGCAACCAGAAGCGGATTAAGTCTAGTGTAACATTGATAACTACATAATAATATAGTATCGTTGGCTTTAAACCTTTCGACGTCCAACCGACAGCCGACTGTCGGGCCTTTTATTCTTCTATTGTGTCTCTAATCACGTGTATTTAAAGGATTAATATAGTATTTACATGTATGGTGGGCATTTATATTTTCTATGTTTAAGAATTTTCCACCCAAAGTTTGCTAGCGCCAAACTCCAGTAAAGCGAATAGAAGAGGAGATGTTTCGCGGATCCAATTAGCTTGCAGCATTTTGTTTACGAGACATCTTTCCACCGAGCCTGTTGGTCTAGTGGTTAGTGACCTTGACTGTTAAGCCAGAGGTCTTGAATTTAATTCTCGCCTAGGCCAAACTTTGTGTTATGAGCATGATTGTTTGTTCTGTGTTTGAATGTAATTTACTAGATCAGATTTCCGTGAGTTGTTCCAATAATATTTATATATTTATCTTCTCTCCTTGTCGCATTGATAGAACCCAGCTCTTAAAAATAAACTGGCTGTAGCTGAAACCGTTGTTATTCAAGATCTTCCTTCAGCTCCTTACCTTAATCCCATAGCTGGACTCCTCGTAGATGATGGAGACGTAGCTCCACTCCAGCTTCTTGACGATCTCCACCATGGCGCGGACCTGGTGGTGGTCGGAGGGGATAGTGCGCGTGAAGTACTCGAAGCGAGCCTTGTTTGACAGCTCCGGGGAAGTGGAGAAGAATGACACCTGTGGAAAAGAAAAATGGATTGAATAAGGCAAGATGGTTTTTCCTAAAGATCTGATGTCGCTAAGTTTTTCTACAGTGTAATGACTAAATACTGTTTTGATAACTTTAACAAGTGTTTGATCAGTATTGAAAAGAGGATAGGATGAGATAAAAAACTGTGCAAAAATTTTACACAAAATGCTACAAAATGTATGGAAATAGTTTTCTACAAAGGCTAAGCTTCTAAGTATTCCAATCTGGATTGGTTCTTTAGAACTTTATGATCAGTAGTAGTAGTAGAAATAGAATCGTTTGGCATCAGGAATAATTTGTGTGCATTTTTTTTGCTACCCGTACTTATTTTTTTTTTAACATCTATGAACCGGGAGCATAATTTCACAAAAAAATATTGGTGACCCACTAACACCCCAAATTAATGGATGAGACTGTTTTCGTGTAATTGCAAGTGATAAGGTGGTTTCCTTCTTTACCTCGTCAAAAGTTTTCCACTCAATATTATGATTACTATGTGCACTTACTTGTGGTATCTTGAACAGGCGCAGCAAGTTGGCCACCTGGACAGAAGTGACGCTGGAGGCCGCGCCCACCACGCCTGATATCACCTTGCGAACTGCTGTTGCGTTGCACGCGTACTCCGCATCATCTATGTTGCTTATTGAGCCTATAACAAAGAAATTCGCATTTAAATAACTTATAAATAGTTTTTGCCCACAGTTTCACCCGCGTGGATGTCAAATTCCATTCCATCCTCTACTTTGCCCATCAAAAATCCTGTTGTATTGTATTCTATAAACTCCTAAAGTTTACACCCTCCAAGTTTCTTGTTTCTAGAACCAGCGTTTAGGGCTGTGCTTTGATTTATCACCCAGTCAGTCAGTTTAGCGTTTTTATATACATAATTTCACCGAGACAAAGAACAAACAATCAGGCTCATCATACAAAAAATTGCCTAGGGCGGGATTCGAACCCACGTCCTCCGGCTTCAATCAAACCTCCAGGGCAGTAAAATCTTAAAAAAATGATATTTGACTGCCCTGACAAATCAAAAAAAAAAAATTCTAATAAAACCAGTTTTTGTAAACATACCTTTTATAAAATCTACAGCCATCTCTAGGCCATAAGTATCCTTATCACAATCATCTAAGATATGAGCTCCAACGGTCACGCCAGGTATCAGTCTCAACTCGTTATTTATAATATCCAAAGTATACAGCATGGTCTCCAGAGCCTGCACTCCCCCTTGCGGCATCACCGGTCCACACGTCATGTTATCAGACCTTTCGTGCACCATCATCAGACCTCCAAGCACCAAATCCCCCTCAATCACCGCCTCGCGCTTTAAAGGCCAATGCTGATGCTTCTTATCCTTCATCTCCCCAACCTGATCATTAGACATATTCAACCAATCGCCCTTAGCTTCATTCTTAGGAGCTATCTCATAATCTACCAAATGCATTCCATCCTTCAAATTCAACATCGGATAGAACTCTTCAGGCCTATCAGCGAAAAACGTAGGATCATACATGACTTCGCCAGGTTTGTGCTTATGTCTGTGATGATGCCTGTTTCGCTTATGGAAGACCGAGTCCTCGATGTTCAAGGAATCTACGGAATGCCTCATTTCTGTGTAGTGGATCGTGGAGATGAGTAGACAGATTGCCAACCACCGCTGACCGGGACGCATGTTAGAGATGGATGTTTCATACCATTGCGGCGGAATCTATGGTCCATGTTGACCGGTGTGGGTTCATTTTAATCTGGAACAATAGAAAAAAACATTGGTCTACTTGATACTTTACTTGAGAAAGTCGAATATTCTTTTTCAACCAGGATAATGGTAATTGTTATGCAAATTTAATAAGTAGGTTAATTTCGCCAGAATTTTAATCAAGTCTCGAACGCAAATCACAGCACGGCATTCTTGCACGCAAAAATAAGCTACATGTTTCATCTGCATCTGCAAGTGTATGTTATAAAGCTTGACTTAACCATTTGAACACCAGTGTTAGGGTTACGTGACAAGCGAGCGCATGCTCTGTACACCAACAAAACAAACATTTGACAAACAACACTATGCACAAGAACAATTTTGAACGAATTTTTGCATTACGTATAGGACACGCGCGTATGTTTTGGTATTTAAATTCTAGTGGAAATTTTGAAAAGTACTAAAAAAAAGGGATGGTGGTTTGCATTTGGTTAGACTGGTATCCGAATGACATGTAGTACTAACAAGGTACACCAGCCAGAATAAACCAAGCGAATATAATCCTTATGTCTATTTGTCAACTTCATAAACTAGCGTAGTTTGACGGTGTAATATCAGAGCCTCATGTTGACCCACATCAGCTAACTGAATTTATTTAATATGACACCTTAATACAAGGCTAAGGTTGAAGCATAGGAAACGAGTATGGCTGGGGATATTGTCGTTTTGACCTGTTTAGGCAGAAAGGAAATTGTGAGGGTAAATATGATGCTTCTTGCCTATTCTTTTCCATACGAAACTACTTTTTAGTGGCAACTGCTATATATTTTTTCATATAAATGAACATTTGCAAGCAACGTTAAATGGTCAAAGAACTACAGACAATTTGGTTCAAAAAACAAATGCGCGGGTAGACTTAAAATATTCCCAACAGTTAATTCACGTAGTATGTGTTTAACTGCCTTTTCTTAGTGGTAACTACAATTAAAAATGTGTTTTGAATTACTGCTAAGAAAACACAGTTATAGAGTAAAGCCCGTAATAGCAGGCGTCCGTCACTCGCTCAAGGTCACGCGTTTTATGCCTACCGCTTCGCGTATCGTCGACGGTACAACGAACACCGGGCTGCCGCGCGCCCGGCTGAGTGCTCGCGCGTCACAGGTACAGCGCTGACTATCAAAATGCCGAAACCACGTAATTATTGCGTGATTATTGTGCAATTCCCCTGTTTCCCAATTCTCCTGTTTCCCTTTTGATTATTTATTAAAATTATTCACTCGGTTTTGGATATTTTCGACACTAAAATATAATAATCGGGAATTCAAGAAACGAAAAATATGCATCAGTCATTTTATTAAACTAAAAAATATTTGATCAACAAATAAAAAAATAATTGTTTTTCTAAAACATTTGTTTTATTACCATTATCATCATACGTATAACCCTAGCACATTTACTGGATGGCACGCACACACGTTAGTCGCGCGGCGGGCAAAAGAATCTCAACTCTCTTAGTGCGTGCTTATGGTACATTTCTCCTCGCTGCAAACAGCTGGTATTATTATTATGATTTTGTAGGCTATTATAGCGTAGGTATTTTAGTTTTTATATTGGAGTGAAGTATCTGTTACGTAGTAACTATTTATTAATCTGTGGTAGTAGTTATGTGTGACCTAGCAATTGGAATAATTCTAGATGTGGCCGCAAAAGATTTTTTGGAGCAGTAATGTATGGAAATTGCCTGACATCCTTTATTTTGGTTTAATTTATCGGTCAATAGTTGGTGTGAGTTACAAAGTTTCGAAAAATCTGAAATGCATGTGTATCGTTACGATAAAGTAGAAGACGTGATGAAAGAAGCTGTCGAAAAGAAGCCTGGCTTTGAAAATCATATTGCACAAGTCCGGACACGCCATTAATCACCATGCTCGCTTAAGGAGCATTTCCTTAAGCGAGTATGGTGATTAATGTTTGTGCCTCGTCTATATGATCAGAGATCTTTACTCAGCAGGAGGACAATAAAAGAGTGGTTTTAAAAACAACTTAACATTTTCGTGAGATAAATATTATTGATTATACCATTAACAAAAGTGACCTTTTAACAAAACTTTGTCCTAAAGCTTTTCAACTTAAAATACAACAACAAAAAAATGCGGAAACACGAATCTTTAAACAGTAAACCCCATTAAAGTACGTAATCCCTCCATTTAAAGTACGTCGGAGTAACGGGAAGGAAAATCCATTAGCAAAACCGAAAATTTAATACACAAACCGTTGGCAGTCTTATTTTCAGGGGGTTTTAAAACTTCCCTAACAACGGATAAAGAGTTTTCAAGAAAACCCTTATAATGAAAACAGACCACTTAGTAGAAGCCTTTTGAAGTACTCTTGCTTACAATTATTTATTTGATTTCAGACCGTTGATTTTGATTTGACGTTTTAGCTAATTACTCACTGATTTAGAAATTAACGAGGATTATTGGATGGAGTTTCTGACAGTATCTTTGAATTATCTATCTTTAATATCCGGAATTGTTTTAGTTTTAGACAGTTTGATTATGATTGTTATTGTTTAGTAAATTATTATTTATTACAAGCTTATATTTGTTTTCCAGGGTTTGCCTTGGATACTATTGGCATGCTATCCTTCCAATTCTCTCTGCACACGGCTATTTGAATCTAGAGATTAGTTAAAACCAAAAGAGTTTAGTTCTTCCGGCCATCATCGCCTGGATCTACCGAGATGTCGCTTGCCTTGTAATATGTGACCCATTGGGTAGTGCGTTTGGCCCAACGATCATGCCATCGTCATTATCTGACATGTGATATTTCCAACCCAGTTTTACTTTAGTGCACCAGTTCACCGTATGCCAGAGAGCAATCAGAACTGGTCTAACCTTGCGACGATCAAGCGACAGCCGGCTTTCACGCTGCTTTTGTCTTTCTAATGTGTCTCGAATCACGAGTGTTCTAAGGATTAATCAGAATGTTGCGTGATCAAAACAAGTCAGGGGGTTACCACTTTTGTGTTCTTTGTATTGTAAGGAATGCAAACCTTAATGTTTGAGAGTCTTTGGTGGAAAAGAGGTTAAACCTTGTGTGTTTATTTCAGGAACACCCTTAAACTGTTGCAATATTAGACCACAACCGGATCGTACACAAATCAGGAGAACATAGCTCGCTCGTTTAGCGTAGCGATAACCCGTGTATAATACAGAAATAGTGTAGTCAGCAATAATGCAACATTGCGTCATACATAGAATTCTAAATAACAAACTCGTAGACCAGGAATACTACCAAAAATTGCTGTAGTGACTAGTAAATTGTTATGAATAAAATAAATCACCGTGAGAAGTTATTATCACCGTTATTTTCATGGCGGAGTGGAGACAGCAACTGTCGCAACCTAGTGCTGGGCACGCCGTAATAGCGGCGGTAAGACCCCTCTTTGAGGAGTGGCTGGTTAGGCGCCACGTTTCGCTTGACACAGGTCCTCACCGGACATGGTCAGTTCGGGAGGTTCCTGTGTCGGATTAGGGCGGAAGCGACGCCTGGGTGTCACCACTGCAGCAACGGTCGCCTGGAGGACACGGTCGAGCACACGGTGGAGGTGTGCCGCGCATAGGCGGGCCATCGACGTGTCCTCGTAGAGGCGATCGGCGGCGGTGACCTCTCGCACCCGACGCTGGTTCAGGCCATGCTTCGGGGCGAGACGGAATGGGATGCCGTCGCCTCCTTCTGCGAAGCAGTTATGCTAGTGAAGGAGGCGGCGGCGCGCGAGAGGCAACGACGAGCCTCTCGCCTCGGACTAGCACCCAGGCGAAGACGTCGAGAGTCGCAAGACGACTACCGACCACCGTAGGCACGGTTCTGCGGATGGCGAGCGATGGGTAGCTGCGCCGCCCGGCTAGGACCAGGACCGCGTCGACGGCGCGTTAGTGTTCCACGCGCGCCTCAAAGAGAAGTCAGCACACGAAGGGGCTCAACAGGGCCAACGCCTGCCGGGGTTGCGGAATGTTTATAAAAGTTACCGTGACCCTGGAACATAAAGGGCAATCGAAGGAACATGAGTGGGTTTTAGTCAGTAAAATCTAAATCGGAACCTGAGAGGGAGATGACCTTTCGTAGTGATGGTCGTGGAATATTCAATCTCGACCTATGCTTAACACCACTGTATATCATGTTTTACGCAAATAAATTATTTCATTCATTCACTTATACGTTTCGGGCGGCGGGGGCTTCAAGTACGGAGAGAAACATGATATGGAAGCCCTAACTAAGTAGTCTAGTTATTACAGGAATATCAATAACGTAATTTCTCACTAATTGTTTACGTTGCGAATAATAATACGCTCAAGTTCAAGATTATTCTGTTTGTAAAAACCTATAACTAACTATAAGTATAATAATAATAATATAATAATACTATAACCTAACCTTAAGCTGTACTTAGTTTATTTGACAAATCTATAAAATTCGTGTCTTAAAAACATTGACAAAATCATCAAAAAAGTGTTACTGATTTAATAAGAGTAAAGAAACTAAAAAAAAACGGATTATTCTCTAAGTACCCCGATCCCCGAGGCCCGCGTCCCGGAAGAACCTGATTTATTTTTATTTTGCTAAACTCAATTAAAAATCAGTTTAGCTTAAAAGTACCGTCAGTAGAAGAAGTTTAATTGTTATAATTTTGCAACGGAATTAATTGCGGTATACACAAATAGTTCAAACTTAATAATAAATTGTGGCAACGAAAAGGCTTTATTAGCTAAGGCTTTAATATTACGTAGACAAAGTCATGGTCACCAGCTAGCAGCCCATAACTTTTAAATCGCAACGAAAACTGAATATCAAGTCCCTTAATCTATGTCCTAAAACTTTTAAAGTACTGAGACATAGCTAAAATTTCTTATCTAATTCTTAGCTCACTGGCGTTCTCATTGTCAATGTATACAGGGTGTATTATCTGTCTGGTCGTAAATCTGCGGCTCAGTAATAATGTTTAACTTTTAGACTTGCCAAGTTGTACGTCGTGTATCGCCGGGTCGGATTAGCTTAGGCTGTGGGTGGATTATTTGCTTAGAATTTTAATCTGTATTAATATTATACAGCTCATGAGTTTGTTTGTTTATTTGAGTACTGTTTCGAATTGAAAAAATATTTTTGTGTTGGATAGACCATTTATGTTACCTTGACTGCTAAGCCGGAGGTCGTGGGTTCGATTCCCACCCAGGACAAACTTTGTGTGATGAGCATGATTGTTTGTTCTGTGTCTGGGTGTAATTTATCTTTATATATGTATGTATTCATAACTTATATTATATGTCTGGTTACCATAGTATAAGCTCTGCTTAGTTTGAGATCAGATGACCGTGTGTGAGTTGTCCAAGGATATTTATTATTATTATTATATATGCTGTTGTGTTGTTTACCCTATTTATCGAGAAAGGCTATAACATCACGCTATGGCTTGCGGGAGCGGACTAATAACTGAAGATGTAGGTGAAATTACATGGGACAGCTAGTGTCCTTATATACAAAGTACAAAGCACAAACATTACCTTAGCCATATACCTATAAAATAATACTAATTAGTGACCTATACTTGAACACTGTTTCGTTTCTACTTTTAACAAAGTACTTTTCTAAATCAATCATCTCAATTTACACGTAATATTTATATTTTCGTTCACAGAAATTGGTAAAAAAAAATTGAACTTAAAAGCAAGCATGGTCAGGTGATTACAGAAGACTGTCTAGTTTACTAATTAAGAATGCATATCATCGTGTAAATTAAACCTTTTCAGATTAAACGGACTTTGTGATAATTGTTGCCCTATTGTAACGTGAACTAGCGTACAAAGCATTCCTGACATTGACATTTCAGAGGACTCGACTCAGTCCATAATTTGAGGACAACTACGCATCTTACATTTCAACATATCATCCAGCGTTGGCACGTCAGGTCGGATTTTATTACTTGGATGACCGACAAGATATATTAATTGATCATGACTATTATTATTATTGTGTGAGAATCGTGACGCCTCATTAGTTTGTAATATCATCTGCATTCCATACTATTGTGAGGTGTCTTTCTTTGAATTTGTGGTTAAGGTAAAACTGCTTACTCAGCTTGCCAAATTTGTAAGTTATGGCTCCGTATTGGGTTCATGGTATTAAAAAAATGGCGTCACATTAACATGGACGAAATTCAAGTATTAAAGTACCCATAAGTTTCATCGAACTACGTTCAGGAATTTTTACGTGAAAGAATAATAATCATTATTGCGTCCTTTCACATTTTCGCGTTTATCATAGTTTTAAAATAAGATTAATTATGTTGATACATTACTCTAATTGGTTTCTTGAATCATGGTTTTCCAGAATGGGCTCATTTAATTTAGAAGAGAGGTATGTTGATATTAATGATTTTAAATTATATAAATACACTAGCTTTTGCCCGCGACTTCGTCCACGTGGAATAATAGTTCCTGTTCCCGCGGGATTTCCGGGATGAAAGAAAACCATTAAATAAATAATAAAATAAAAATAAAATTTATTAAAATCAAGGATCACAAGAATAAAATAAAATGGCTTAGTGGTGTTATAATTATAAAAAGTCTTAGTAATAATAATCGTAATAACTAACTTAATCTAGGAAAATACAATTTTTGTGCGAGAAAAAAATGTTCTAATACTAAATATAGGGACCACTCGAACTAGGTTTATTTAAACCTGTGTTTCAAGCTATCAAAGCGCAAAATAAGTATTTGAGGGATATTGTAAATTTAAAATAAAAATCATTATACATAATTAATAAAGACTAAGCAAGGACAGAGTATCTTACATTATTAGATTACACTATACTAGTTAATTTTATAGTTTACTACAATAAAACAATTTATTTTACAACTTCAAGCAATTTCTCCGTATCTGAGTAATTGAGGGACTGTAAATATTCTGTTAGCGTTATATTACACTTATTTAAACTTACACTATTAATTGTTAGCAGTCTGTTAAGTTTGTTATATAAATAAGGTCCTAGAAATAAATAAAATCTGTTAGTAAAAGCATGTTTCGTTAGAGAGTTAGTCCAAACTAAATCCTGTCTTCTCTTGCTAGAAGGTTCAGGGCTAAAACCAATTTCAGCATGCTGGAGCAGTACTACATTCAAAATAAATAGCTGGCGTACTGTTAGCAGTTTGCATTCCCTGTAAAGCTGGTGGGTGGGAAATCTGAATGGACGAAAACTAGCGACCTTCAGGATTGCTCTTTGGGCACGTTCCAAGGGCAAAAGGATAGTTTTAGGGGCACCTCCCCAAGAGCTAATACAATAGTTAAGAATAGACTGACATAAAGCCATATACACCTGCCGAATTAGCGTGAAGTCTGCTATGTTACGCAAATTTTTAAAAACGTATATTAATTTACGTACTCTAGTGCATAATAGGTCAATATGTTTACGGAAGTTAAGATTGGCGTCCATCGTGACACCTAGATATTTTATATGGTCAGTTTTTTGTAATGTAGGGCAAGTGCATGCTGTGTCAGCGGACATTCTCATATGACAATTGTGTGCATAAATGTTTAGGTTAGTAGGCGATATGTTATTATTTCTTATAGTAAATAATATGTACTTGGTTTTATCCGGATTTAATGTTAGTACATTATTATGTAGCCAATTAGACACTATATTGAAACCATTTTGGGCAAGGTCATAGACCTCATCTTTTGATTTTCCTGTAAACACAAGAGCTGTGTCATCAGCATATGACATAATGACACCATTTTGAAGTGACAAGCTACATAATTCATTTATATAGATTAAGAAAAGGGTCGGGCCCAAAATACTGCCTTGAGGAATCCCGAAATCACTATTTTTTAGGTCAGAACTTATGTAGTGGTCAATTTTTACACACTAGTGACGATCACTAAGATAGTCAGAGAGTAATTCTAATTGTGCTCCTCTTATCCCAATTTTTTCCAGTTTGTGCAATAATAGGGAACAAGAAATGGTGTCAAATGCTTTGGCAAGATCTAAGAAGATCCCAATTGTGAACATGCCTTTATCCAGATTAGAACAAATGAGATTTGTCAATTTATGAACTGCTTGATTTGTTGATCTTTTAGGTCTGAATCCAAATTGTTGATCAGATAGTAGTTTGTTCTTTTCCAGATAATTAATTAGTCTAGTGTTTATAATTTTTTCCAAAATCTTTGAAAGGCCTGTTAATACTGCAATGGGTCTATAATTAGTGACATTGTTTTTGTCCCCGGCTTTAAAAACGGGGCTTACGACAGCTTTTTTAAGCAGATTCGGAAATATTCCTTTACATAGACATAAGTTAAAGATGTGTGTTAGAGGCGGTGCAATAAGGTGTTTGCAAGTTTTTAGTACGTTATTGGGGATGTTATCACATCCAACGGCACAAACGTCTTTTAGTCCATCTATAATGCATAACACTTCCTGTACGTCTGTTTCTAATAATACAAAAGAGCCCAGAGAGCTATGCGTCACAGGCGTACATTGAGTGATTGCATTTCTGGAAAAGGATTTCTCTGCTAAATTTTTGCCAACGTTAACAAAGTAGTTGTTTACTTCATTCGTTGCTTCTGATGGGTTTAAATAGTTTGATAAGAGATCAAGCGGAGTGTCTTGCTTTGTTTGCCTGAAAGTGTTGCTCTTTATAAATTTCCATATAAGCTTATTATTCTTTCCCGCTTTCTGAAGCTGTGCTCGGTCGTATTGTATTTTTTGTTTTTTCAACAGTTTATTGCAAAAGTTCCTGTAACGTTTGTAGGTAACTGTAAGTATTTCATTATCAGGTGTTTGTTTTAGTTTTTTATGAAGTTTGTCTCTATGTCTTATACAGCGGACAAGACCTGGCGTTATCCAAGGTTTGATGTTACTATATTTTCTAGGTATTAATTTGCTTGATGTGTTTTTGCTGATAAGTGTTTGTAACGCATCAATAAAATATTGCAACGAAACATTCGGATCATTGGAATTGTAAACATGGTCAAAATTGATGTCATGCATGTCATTTTCAAGACTCGTCATGTTTAGTTTTACAATGTTACGCAAGCAGTTTTTTCTAGGTGGACATATTTGTAGAGTTAATAAAATAGCCTGATGATCAGTTAGCGATGAATTAGTAATAAATGTTTTAGCTGATGATTTTGTCTTAATAATGATATGATCTAAGCATGAACCACTCTGGTGAGTGGGGTGATAATGTGCTGGCAAAAGCCCATGAAATGTGCAGATATTAAGGTAGTTATGTGCATGGGTATCTGTTTTCCCAGAAGCTATATTAATATTAATGTCACCTAAAAGTACAATATTTTTATAACAGGATATTTTACTTAATGTAGCACTGAGCGAGTCTAGAAATATGTCCATGTTTTGAGAAGGAGGCCTATAAATAGCGATAACTACTATATCGGGGTTAATTTTAATTAATAGGCAATTACAGCCCTGAAATAAAGGTTCTTCTACTGTTACTTCTAAGGTATTTTTAATATAAACAACTAGGCCATCGTTTTGATTAATATTTAAGTCAGTTTTATATAACGTATAACCGTCCAGTGATGGCAAATTGTCTGCTTGTTTTGATAACCAGCATTCTGTTAGCACAATAATATCAGAGCATAAGTCGAGATTTTGTAATAGCAATTGAAAACCGGTAAAATTACGATTTATACTGCGAATATTTTGGGTTAGTAAGGTAATCATTTTATTGTCGGCCAGTAAAAAGTTTTTGCACTCCTCAACATTACAAACTATTACTTCAGATACGGAAAAATGATCAATGTCGCTGATTAATTGATCTGTCTTAAAGTTAGAAACTATACAAATAAATGAAGGTAAAACTTACTGTGTATGTGCTTATAAATAAGTGTATCAATGGCGCTCTTAGGCGCCTTCATAATCTATTGAATTAATGTAATTGTCTTCAGCATACTTGCGTGCCGGGCAGTTCATATCACCTGTTGGATGATCGCACTTGCGCTTAAAGCGTTTACAGGTAGCACAATTGGGAGGAGACGATTTGTTGGGACATTCTTTGAGAGCGTGTCCCATCTCTCCGCAGAGGTTGCATGTAGGGCTGGTTTCGCGGCAAAACTTGGCTGCATGTCCAAACTGCTGGCAGTTGTAGCATCTGGTCACAATCGTAAAGTCTTTAACAGGGCATGACGTCCAATTTATAAAAATGCGGCCTTGATTTATCAGTATTTTCCTAATGCTTGCCGGTACCTCTAGAATATAATTACAGGTAGGCCGATCTTTTTTCCCTGATTTGTGGCTGAGTTTTATCTCTTCTAAAAAGGACATACGCGAGGTATTGGGCAGTTTTTCCGAAAGATTTTGTTCGTATATACAGTCCAATACTTCTTTTTCCGTAAGAGCAACCGGGACACCAATGACTGCTATTCTCGGACGACGTTTAGAAGGCTCTTCGACTTTGAGGCCTGAAGAAACGAGTTTTTCGGAGGCTTTCAGTTTCTCAATATCTCCTTTGCTATCCGCACTGATGATTACGCCTCCATTCCTAATTTTTTTCACGCCACGGACTCGCAGTTTTAATTCTTCAGGCGAGATTATTTTTTGTACCAGAGTCTTTGTGTCGTCACTGGACTGCGTCTTATCAGTAGGGTATATGGCTATAGAACGTAAATTGGCTGGGCGTATTAGGTCTTCTCCTTTTTTCACCACATTGGCATAGGAAATACTATCAGTATTCCGATTCGTCTCAACTGCCTTTTTTATTTCTATGATTGAGTCTGCAATATCCTGCCGACCTTGAAGATGCTGGATGGTTACATGTGCTTGGAGGGTTTTTTGCTTTAGCGACTGGTACAGTACCGCCATTTGCGATGTCCCATGCGAGACCTTACGGCAAAGGTTAGTAACGCGTAACTTCTGGTCACTGTTCATTTTTCCATCCGACACGATAGTGCATACTTCCGATAGGAAGGAATCAATGGAACCCATCCATTTCTGTATCTCCGGCGTAGAAATGACTTCAAGTTCGGCCCCTGTGGACGCTGGCGGCTCTGGGTCTCTTTGTTGATGTTGTTCTGAAGGTGAGGGCGTTGGGGGTGGGCTACGTCTTATCAATTGGCTACGCCCAAAAGGGCTTGATCCCGGGTTAGACATACTAACACAGAAATGGTAGTTTGGTTATAATAGTTTTAGTTCATCTTGTAATAAAATAAAAACAATGATGACTCACTAACAACACACGCGACACACTTTACTCAATATTACAACTCCGCAGATTTAGTGGTAGGCAAAGTATTATAATTCGTAATTAATTAAAATGTTTCATTATAATCAGCACAAAAGTCACGTCTGCTTAGTCTCGAGTCTCAACGAGAAATTCTATGTCCTTTCTCGGGTCCCAGACTATATCTGTACCAAATTTCATTCAAGTCGGTTCAGTGGTTCAGGTGTGAAAAAGAGACAGACAGACAGACAGAGTTACTTCCGTATTTATAATATTAGTATGGATATTCTCTGAGAACTCGTATATTTTTAGCACCATCGACCCGTTGCGTACCTGCAAATTGCAAAAAAAAAAAAGAAAATGAGCATGCCGCGATCAAAAGTTTTCATCTTACAACAAACCACGTTCATTTTTGTTTCCTAGATTTTCTAAGATTGCCTTAGTAAGAGCGTGTAGGAACATTACCTTAAAAGCTTACATTCCGTAACTTCCTATAAGCACTTCCGCCATTTTGTGTAAGGCTTTATGTGTGCGTGTTGTTAGGAATAATGTGACTTGGAATAGCCGTAGTGGTTTCAAATGTGTTTCCCGAATATATTTTGTTATTTCTTTCATTTGTAGTAACATTGGTACGCACTTTGGAAGTTCTTTTGACTGTTTCTTTAACGTGTTAGGCGATAAAAGGTGCAATGAACTTTTTATCTGTTTATTTGTTATCATCTTTTTGTGCTTATGTTATTTTACTTGTGCTCGTTACTAAACATTTTATCTAAACTATTCTCTAAACTGCCTTTTTAATGGCATTGAACAACTTTGAATCTACAAAAAAAAAAAGATTTTTACAAACTTGACCGTCGCCAGCTTGAAACTAACAATAAGGATTAGCACATTAAGTAACAGTTAACCTATGATGGATTGGCCCTTAAGGTGAATGATGAATTTGTTGCATGCCGTTACATGTGACCTACATTTGTGAAATTGGTCGCACTACCGAACGGTTATATAGGCCGGATTTTTTGGATCGGGGAGCGACTTGATTATGTTAATACTGGCTTGTAGCTTTACTTGCGTTGATATAGGGTGGCACATGATTGTACTTATGAAAAAAACTTTTTCCAAAAAAAGATAACCGACTTCAAAAACTAAAAGCTCAAAAATAATTATTTCGGAAGTCGGTGGCTTCTCTTCTGCCGGCCGAATTGTGTTGCCTTGCCACCGACTTCCGAAATAGTTATTTTTGAGCTTTTAGTTTTTGAAGTCGGTTATCTTTTTTTTGGAAAAAGTTTTTTATTTTTTACTTTTTAGTGAGAGACCCAACTATGTTTTAAAGTAACTTAAAAAAAATTTAAGTATGTTTTTCTATAAAAATTGAGGAGTTCCCTCGATTTCGGCATGATACCATCATCAGATCCTGGACCTGATGACAATGGGACCATTTGGGAAGTTCAAATCGGTTGGCAAACGACGGAGATATGCGCGAACAAACATTAAAAAAAAAACAAACATCCGAATTGAGAACCTCCTCCTTTTTTTAGAAGTCGGTCAATTCAATTCAAAGCATTTATTTCACTTAGACCATTTACAGGTACTTATGAATTGTCAAAGAGTCGGTCGGTCTGTTAGTCAGAAAAGAAAAGTGACTCTAATTGCCTGTTCCAAAACGTAGATCTCTATGGAGAAGAACAGGCAAGAAACTCCACGGACACTCTTTTAAAAATATCATGTTTTACAAAGTCTTGGTTACATTTTCTTTTTGGTGCTTCTACATGTGAAAACAATGTAAGTATGTAACAAAATAAACAAATACAAAGTTAAAATAAAAAGTCAAAAATAAAAAGTCATGGCAGTTAAGAGATGACCCATCTCAACTGATAGCGCACGTTCACGAGAATGACGCGTGCCATCAGCACCATTTAGCTCAACCATTTTGAAGGGAACCGAATGATCCAACGCACTCGCCACCATCAGCGAGACTTTTTGAGCGAGCATGACAATGCTCCTAACCGCCATGTCTATTTGTGTCAGTAGAAAACTATCGTAATAAATCACTGCATCGTACTCACATTTACAAAAACTCAAATATGCATCTAAATTACACAAACCAAAGTTTTGTACTGTAAATAAATATAAATAAGTGAAATTTAATTGCTTATAAAAATTATAATAATAAAGATCTTGAATGTTAATGTCAAAAATTAAGGGGACAAGAAACATTTTCTATCTTCCAATGATTAAAATTTCTAATTTGTGAGCTTATGTGGAGCAGGACCAGCATTTAGCAAAGCATGTTTGTCATTGATATAATCTTCTAACTTATAATATGCTTGATTACATAGCGTGCGCTTAATGCATGTTTTAAATTTTTTCTCATTTAGATGGAGAATTTCAAGTGGTATTTTATTATAGCATTTTACACAGTACCCCATAAAAGAAGTGTGGACTTTTGACAATCTAAAACTTGGTTGATCCAATTTGTTCTTATTTCTGGTATTAAAATTATGCCTGTCACTTATTTTACTAAAAAGATGAAGATTTTTCCGAACGTACATTATGTTTTCGTATATATATTGACAAGGTACCGTCATGATGTTAATACTTTTGAACAAATCCCTTAGAGATTCGCGGCTGCGGAGATTATATATAGCACGGACAGCCCTCTTTTGCAATACAAAGACGGAATCTATATCTGCGGCACGTCCCCAAAGCAAAATACCGTAAGACATCACACTATGAAAGTAGCTAAAATAGACTAGTCTTGCGATATCTACGTCAGTTAATTGCCGGATTTTTCTGACAGCGAAAGCAGCTGAACTTAACCGCGCTGTAAGAGATGTTATGTGAGGGCCCCACTGCAGCTTTGAGTCGAGCGTTATCCCCAAGAAAACCGTTTTTTCGACGAATTCTAGTATATCCTTATTCAATACAACATTACATTCAGTACTTCTAACATTCGGTAAAGTAAATCTTATGCATTTCGTTTTTTTTTTCATTTAGTACTAAATTATTAACAGTAAACCAGTTATGAACCTTAAGCATAGCGTTATTTACGTCGTCAAGGTGTTGTGCTCGTCTATTCACTTTAAAAATCAGTGAAGTGTCATCAGCAAATAACACCATTTGAGGTTGGTTTTCCAGCAAACTTGGTAAATCATATAGAATCGTATAGACTAAAAAAAGCAAAGGACCCAAAATTGATCCTTGCGGTACTCCCATTTTCACCTTTGAGCCCAGTGAATTTACACCATTAATTTGAACCTGCTGCAGTCGATCATTTAGATAGGATTTTACTAAACTTAGCGCTAATTTCCCGAGTCCGTAATGCTCAAGTTTTAAAAGAAGTGTTTCATGACTCACGCAATCAAAAGCCTTGGAGAGGTCGCAAAAAATGCCAATAGCATCTTGCGACTCTTCCCATGCTGTAAAAATATGTTTAATTAAAGTGACACCGGCGTCAGTAGTACAACGACCTCTGGTGAAACCATACTGTTGATCATGTAATATATTATTGCTGTTAAAATGACTGAGCATCTGGTTAAACATGATTTTTTCAAATACTTTACTAAAAACCGGCAAGACAGATACGGGTCTATAATTATTAGTGTCTTTGCTATCTCCAGATTTGAAAAGTGGGATTACTTTGCTATGGTTCATTAGATCAGGAAAAACTCCTTGATCTATACGCAAATTAAAAATACAAGCTAAGCATGGGGCTATTGTCTCTATAACCGATTTACACACATTAGTAGACATGCCCCATAGATCTTCAGTAGCCTTGATTTTCAGTTGCTTAAAAGCCTTTACCACAACTACAGGGTTAATATGTTTAAATTTAAATTCTATGCGGCAGGCTGAAACATTTGCTTTTAGCAAATCAACGGCAAGAAAGGGTGAGGAATCTAAACTTTTAGTGGTTTCAGTTGGGATATTAGTAAAAAATGACATAAATTCCTGAGCCACATCAATATTACTACTTATGAGACCACGCGACGTCTCCAGAGTATAATCAATATTGTTTTTCTTATTCCTATTTGTTTCATTATTAATAATTTTCCATACAGCCTTTATTTTATTGTCTGCTGACTTAACCTTGTTGCTAATAAATAAGGCTTTGGCTGCCTTGCAAGCATTTTAAAAAAAATTTGAATAATTGCTAACAAACTTATTAAAAGTGTCTGTATTGTTATAAGGCTTAAGGCCATACAGCTCAAATAGTCTATCCCTGCTTTTTCTAATACCGCGAGTTGCCCAGTCCGAGAATACAAATTTCGGGCAAATAGTTTTGATTTTTTTCTCGAAAATATTATTAAACCCAGTTTGCACGACTGCAAAAAATTTTTCATACAGAATATTTCCATTCTCCATGTCAAAGCTTTGGCTATTTAAGTTATCAATTAAAGTGCTATTAAATTTATTTAAATTACTCAATGTTATTGGTCTAGACTGAATCTGCATTTTTTGTAATGGTATATAGGACTCAAAAGAAACAATTCGTCCACTGTGATCAGACGGGAGATAATCTACTATGGCTTTATCCAAATAGTCGCAACAACAAAAAACATTATCAATACATGTAGCAGTAGTCGTGGTAATACGGGTTGGTTCTAGAAACACATTTGACAAATTGAACGACTTAAATAGACTTACTAATCTACTACTATTAGAATTATTATCTAAAATATTAACATTAAAATCGCCACAGACTATTATTGATTTATTACCAGCTACGAGTTTAGTCAAAACATCTTCCATTGTGGACTCAAACACAGAATAGTTTTGATGATTTGGGGGTCTGTAAACACACACTATGACATACTTATCTAGCTCAACACAAGACAGCTCAATATTATGTTCAACTGATAAATCAACTATGTCTTTACGAGACTTAAATTTGATACTTCGTTTTATCAAGATTAATGAACCCCCACGAATCATAAGTTTTCGGTTATAACAACTCCCCATAATATAATTCTCATAATTAATTAACATTTCATATTCTTTTAACCAATGTTCAGTGAAACATACAATGTCAAACATAGTCTTTTCTAAGAATAATTCAATTTCTAATTGTTTGGAAGTAAAACCTTGAATATTTTGATGAAATAATTTTAAGTTATATAGCCCCTTTTTTACAATTTGATAAATAATTGCCAGAAGGTACCTTAATGTTCATATAATTATTAAAGTTATTACTAGTACCTTCTGTTGTCTTAGTGACTAGTTTAAACAATTTACCACCTTAACATTAGTATGATTACTAACTATGGTGGGTCTTAATATACAAGACTTCGACATATTAACTATGTCTGAGTTAAAATTAAAAGCTAATAGCCGAGCTATCTGACGTCTAAAACTAATGGGCAGATACACTGTATCTCTTGTCGATTTCAGTTTTTCATCAACAATAGTGTTGATGTCAAAAAATTCTAACTTGTCACTATAGTGACTAACTAAGAAATGCATGTGATTATTTAACATATGGATCTTATAATTTTGACTATTAGATAGGTGCTCAAAGTAAGGAAAAGCACACAATATTATTTTTTTGCAATTAATTTTCAATATTTCAATGACACTCTGGGTAATATCATCTAAATGTACATTAAAACTATTTCCCACAAATACAGTAATAATGGAATTGGGATCATATTCTTTCCCTGTTACAGAAGCCATTATCTCTGTGTAGGAACTCCCTAGCATACAATAATTCATAACAGAATGACTCAGGTTATAATTTATTAAGGTTTCTAATCCTTTACCAAAACTATCTGAAAACAAAATGGTTACAAACAAACGGTTAAAAACAAATAAATAAAAAAACCTCTCTCAAAGTAACTTTGTTTTTTGAGACACAATAGAAAGACCTTAGCAGTCCGACAGCCGGCTGTCGCTTGGTCGTCAAAAGGTTAAATTTAATTTTACTTTTTGGCAGTCGTTTCAGATACTCATAAGCAGTATAGTCGGATAATCAATCTTTCCAAGAGTTGCAGTGTGGTCTTATAAATTTGAAGTTCTATAGGCGATCACTCCATGTAAAGTTTTGTTTTAGATGTAAACAGTTACTCTGAAAGCTGAACTTAACAAATTGAAAAAAGGCTAGATAAAATTAACACTGCACATATTATAATAGGTGAGTAGACGAAAAAAAAGGATTAGTCCGTCTTTGAGATTATTAAAAAATTTTAGACACGTATTTTTTCTTTTTTCTTGTAAACGAAAAAATGACGACGATACAGGGCGTTGAAGTTGTGCGTGACGTCACGATCAGATACAATTTTTGCATTACGGTGATGTCGAAAGCCCTCACTCCAGAACTTTGTTGCTCTTTATCTCTGTATTTTTTTATTATTTTGATGAAGCAAAAAATACGTGTCCCGTATTTTTGGCCGATCTACAAGACGGACTAGACAGAATGCCATTTTTTTATGTTGTCGTCATCCCTATTATAGTTGTCAATACATTTCTGACAACTTGTAGATAGCAAAGAATGAAACGGACCAAAGTCAATAAGTGTTGCTCGTAAAAAACTTTTCAAAGATTTTGTGTGTTGTGATACCTTTTTATAAAACAAAGACTCCCATCAAACACCGATAATCAAATTATTACCTATCAAAACTTTCTACTTCGTCAACTTGTTTTCTGTTCTCAAATTTCGTTATCTCCAATTACTTACACCTACTTAGACAGGACTTGTTTCGTAATATTTCCAAAGGATTTGTCATTATTTCCTCTTACATTTTCCTTTTCATTATTGACCAAGCACTTGTAACATTGAGTCCGCCACAAACGCCAATTTTCATTCGCAAATAATTTCAGGCACAAGTCAGAAGGGATTTTGTTATTTAAATTACTTATTTGTCCGTCGGCTTACAGAACATTTAGTATTTTGGACGAGAATTGTAACAATACTCCGTTATGTTTATAAATTCTAAGGCTTAAGGGTACTTAGCAGGATTGGTACAGAAATGCGTTGTAGAGGGTAATGGTTAAAGATCCTGAATTACTGATTAGATAAAAACATGTTTAAATTTTTTGCGGTACCTTGGTACACGTATTTCTGTCAGGGATACAGTATTTATTACTTTTAGTTTGTGAGACAATAACAACACTTAATAAGTGTGTTTTACAATGTACGAAGTGCATAAGGTTTAGTAAATTGAGTTTTATCGTTTGAACATAATCCATACTATATTACAAATGCGAAAGTAACTCTGTCTGTCTGTCTATCTGTCTCGTCTTCACGGCTAAACTACTTAACTGTTTCAAATAAAATTTGGTACAGATATAGTCTGGGATCCGAGAAAGGACATAAGATAGTTTTCATCCCGGAAATCCCCCAGGAACGGAAACTATTGTTCCTCGCGGATGAAGTCGCGGCTAAAAGCTAGGATTTTATACGTCGTTTAAAGACGTTTAAACAAGAGTATTAATTGCAAAATAGAATATTTCACAAAGTATTTTTTTTTTCTATAAAATCAAGCAGAAAGAAGAAGACCAACTAAGCATAAATATTTGGAAAGATGCCCTAAGTATAACAAGAAAATGAGTTTCATAACAACCAAAACTTATAACTAGTAGCATCATGAACAATATCGTGTCGGCATCGTATCGTACATCATAAACACACAACACGTATCAAACTAAATTAACGACTCCAGACAATATTCATGAAGATACAAGTTTCCCAACTATCGGCTAAAATAAATACATAAATCTTACACAAACTTACTAACAAAAACTTCATTTATGTTGGAAAAGTTCTGGTAGTTTTTACTTAGTTACCAGATCCTTGGCCAACATTTGACAGTGAAAGACTACAGTAATCTTTCATGTTTAATAAGTTGAATATTGTAGTACTTTGTTAAATATTTTATTATTGGCGACCACGTACTTTTTCATTTTGTTAGCGAGACTATAAGGAATTTTGACATTTAAGTCTCTAAACTGCCATGCCGTGAACGCGGTAATTAATGCTAGCGATTTATAAATTCAAATGGGAGTTCGGGGGAATCGAAATATTTAGCGACAAATTACACAGATTACGTTAGTCAGTTTAAGGTAGGCCATGTAGCATTCAGCACATGACCTGGCCCTATAGGGTCAATGCCTGCCAGGGTTGCGGAATAGTTCTAATAACCGCGGAACATAAAGGGCAACGAAAGAACAAGGGTGGGTTTTAGTCAGTATAAGTCTGACACTCTTCCCCGCCCTGCCCAGGGTGGGAGAAGTCATTTGATGATTATATAATTATGGTTATAATCATCAAATGACTTCTCCTCTTAAGAAACCCATTCTTAACCTATACCCATTTCTAAAAAAAACCAGTCTGTTAGCGCTGTGTAGTGTTTGAAGTCAGAAGGTTGCATGAAATGATGAGACTTGATTCTTATTCTTCCAATTTAATAATGTACATTACAAAATGGCTGACTGAAGGCTGTTGGCGATGTCTGTGAGTTCGCTGCTGGCGCGTGCGACGGGCGTGGTCTCGCTCCGGTGCACGGGCAGCGACTGGTTGGCGGCGGCGCGGCGCGGGAGGCTTCGGCGTGTATGGCAACGCGCAAGTTTCGCGCGCTCCAAGCGCACGGCAAACGAAAGTGCCGCGGCCTGTGATAATGCCCGGGCCGTAACACAGTCAAAGTTTAAAGGGCGTTTTGATTGTTAAAATATTGATTAAAATTGTATTATTGCTTTAAAAATCTAGTTTAAATATCTCTTCAATATTGTAACAGGATAAGACAGTAATGCTCTATCATTAAACTTAACGCTAATGAACTACTTATTATCTGAATCCGAGAATTCATCGAATTTTATCTGCTGCAGTAAATTTGAAAAGCTCATAAAGATTAAAACTAACTCGATAGCTAGCACGGGGAAGTTTGTTCAAGACCTTTTTCTTCTACTTTTAAATTAACTACGTTTCGATAACTATAATATAAGGCCTTATTTTACTTTAGTGGCAATCGTGGTGGTAACAATCGTCAACATTGAGGGTAGATGAAAATCTATCTTCATCTTCATCGACGGAGTAGTCTGCTTGTGACCATGGCAAGTGTAACCCTGCCGAAACGTCAAGCAAAAAACAAATAAAAAAAGTACGTGCGCGTTAAATCCCGTAAAACAGTAAAATATTATATAAGGCCTTTTTTATTTCTTTTCAATTTTTACTAATAAAACAATGAGGTAACTTTCGTTTGTTTTTTCAGTACTTTAATTAATATAAGGTAACTCTCTCAATCCCCCCGTGAGTATTTCTTTATCTATCTTGAAAGAAGTAGGCGGGATGCTATCTTTTTTTGGCCTAACATTTGCTTGGATTCTCCAATACATTATCCCATTACGTAGAACACCAATCCGTCCACTAAAAATAACAGCTTTATACAGCGTCAGCGACCCTCATTGCGTATTGAAAAAAATTGAAGGCTGTATTCAAGCTTAACAGTACTAGCATTTACAACTAATTTTCATTGAAAATTAACTCGTATCCCTAAAGATTTGCGGCTTCATTGACCTCAACGCATGTTTACAGATTGGCTTTTAATCCCTCGACCTCTCTCAAATAAATCATCAAAAAGTTCAATATCCTAAAACCCTTTACATACGCATTCGAGCGATAAACTACTTGTAATTACAACGTAACATTTATGTTACCAAGGGCCTATTACTGGCTAAAAATACTTAACAATTTGTGAACGACGAGTCATGAATTATCGTAGAAACACTCTTGTGCTTGTCCCACCAAGTTTTTTCAATTACCAGTTCGTGTCAGAAATAATTGCGACCTGCCAGTTTTCCAGAATGTTCACCGTTCATTTTGGGGCATACAGTAATTAATCAGACCAGCTTTAGAACGAACGTCTATGAAAGAAATATTTTTAACCTGGGACTTTAGGAGTACGTTCTAATAATGTGTTGTGTGGGTTCGTGTTTGTGTGGGCTACTCAGCACTTGTAAATAAAAGAAATGTGCCTCTATTTGCTGTGTAAGTACGAGTATAATAAATTTAGGCTTATCTGAATGGGTGCTTTTTTTCAGGTTGAATTTCAAACCTTGATTATCCATCTCCAATTAAGTTAAAAATACATAATAAAATTAATAAAATTGGAGATATAGTAACATTCACAAAAAATATTCTTTACACAAAAATAATGTAGGTTAAAAAACACATTTTCTGTTGTGAATAAAATCTACTTCAGTGGAATAATTCAGTTAAACTCTACTTCACCGCTTATCGGGATAACGCGCACGTACCTTTTATTTATTTTTGGCTTGACGTTTCGGCAGGGTTACACCTGCCATGGTCACAAGCAGACTCTCAGCAAAGCAGAAAGCAAAGTCAAAGTAAGCAGAGTCTCTCTGTGTCTGCTTGTGACCATGGCAGGTGTAACCCTGCCGAAACGTCAAGCCAAAAATAAATAAAAGGTACGTGCGCGTTAAATCCCGATAAGCGGTGACGTATAAATATGCTACGCGAAAGTTTAAAGTATAATACAGTTAATCTCTGTTATTTTTTAAAGTATTTAATAAACTCCAAATTGCGGTAGCCACTGATACTTGAACAAAACAATCTTGTACCTGTAACTGTTTTCCGTTTAATCTAAAACGTTAACTATTACAAGAAAATAAGTTACACTCGGTAAATACCGAGATAATAAGAAAAAGGGGTATTCCTCGGAGCGCTCCTGTTTTGAAGCGCTCCTAACGAAGCGCTCCCAAAATATTCCGCCAAGCGCTCCTGTTGGGAGCGCTTAGAAAATCAAACTAAAAATATTATTATTTCATTCCTCGAAGCGCTCCTATGACGTGACGATACCATAGGGCAGAGCATGAAGGATTTGTAAGAAACGATATCGATATCGACGTTTTAAAGTTTAACTACCATAATTGTTAATTTTTTTAAAACTACTAGGGAAGCATAAATGAACTGGAACTACGTACTTTAATTGAAAATTTGCCGTAGCAAAATTTATGTTCCAACCATTGGGAAACCATATAATCATTAAAATTCGTAATATTTTTATAATTTGGAGAGTGACTCATTATGTACAGCCATGCATCTTCTAAATCTTTTTGGGGCAAATGTGGTAATACAGTACATAAAGCTACATGTTATGTAAATAATTAATCGTTTGTGTACTACAATTTATATGAGATCATTTAGGTGCCTCCTGACAATTTCTGCCACCCTGGTACTTTTCATCAAAGCTTTTATTTTTATTATTCAGTTATTCTAGTAACAAAATAATTTTAGACTTTAATCGTTTGTACAATTTATATGAGATCATTTAGGTGCCTCCTGGCAATTTCTGCCACCCTGGTACTTTTTATCAAAGCTTTTATTTTTACTATTCAGTTATTCCAGCTATTTCTAGTTTTAATATAAGCAACTAGTAGCCGTCGAAATGTTTATCGATATAATTTGTTACGAACACTTCATGCTCTTCTCTATGTTTCGTCATAGGAGCGCTTCGAGGAATAAAATAATAATATTTTTAGTTTGATTTTCTAAGCGCTCCCAACAGGAGCGCTTGGCGGAATATTTTAGGAGCGCTTCGTTAGGAGCGCTTCAAAACAGGAGCGCTCCGAGGAATACCCCAAGAAAAAGAGTAAACTAAGCCGACTTTTTTCCGCATTAATAAGGATAATGGAGAATTAAGAATGGTTAATGATAACAATACCAATTAATACGGCGGACCAGACGCTTCTCTTTACAGCTTCCGTTTCTCTTCATTAAAAACCGGCTAAGTGTGAGTGGTACTCACGAACCGAGGGCACAAACGTGTAATAGAAATATATTGCAACAGTAAAGAAAGAAAAGATAAAAAAACTATTTATTCTTGCATAGTGAGGTACAAATAAAACATACACAGGCATGAGTCCACGACGCTGGTTATCAGCGCTAGCGGGAAGTATGTTTTTATTAATTCTGCTACAAAGGGTTTTCAGATTTTTACTGGTGCTCTATGCTTTTGGTTCGTTTACGATTTTACGATTTATACTTTACTTGTGCTACGAGTATATGACATTGGTTCGTGCCGAATTTCATAGTTCTAGTTTAACGCCAAGTACCCTGTGAATTTTGATTCCCTTAAAAGTGTCAAATTTAAACGAGTCCTCGTATGTTTTTTCTTAACTTACTAGTTAAATTATATCACAGATTCAACAGAATCCTGACTTGAGTACTCGATACCTTCATGCATTGGGTCACGTTTTACGCGTTTGCACGGAGCTCTAAATATACGTCTTTGTTTAAATTCTATAAAATGAATGTTAAACAGCGCTGCAAATTACTGCAATGACTTTAAGCTAATAATTTTGTTATTAACAATTATATTTTTATTCAGTTTTCATTTATATTATTTTAGGATAAGCTTGCTTTATTATGCATGTTATTTCTTAAAACCGTGAGTTGATGATAATTTTATTCAGTACTAACAGCCCCCGCGGTTTCATTGGCGTTTATATCTTTGTTTATTGCTCAGCTCTCATGAGTCATAGCGTAATGTTATGTAGCTTATGAGTTATGCTGATGTAAAAGCTATCACTACATAGTTTCAAACAAAGTTGAAAGTCAAAATGCATACGGTAGTAAAGAAAAGGCGGATTTTTTAAATATTTTGAAACACCTTTGTTAACCAAGGAGGGGTCTCTAGTTTTACAATAAAGTTTTAATAATATCCGTTCATTACTTTTTATGTAAAAATAACATCCATCCATCCTCACGAACTCTAACATTAATAATAAGTGGAAATAGAAAGGGTAAGTATGATAGCAGTACTTCACTTAATGAGCTCCTTTACAAAAACCTTTACTACTAGTAATAAAAAACATTTCTTAACATTACCCCTAATGTTACCTCACTGAAACTCTACCTGAAGGAACTTATTTATATATTTTCTAGCGATCAGCATCATCTTCTCAAGGTTCAAATGTTTGATAATCTCGGTTTTTCTTTACCATAACTTAAACGTGTACTATACATTTAGAAACTTTACTTTTAAATTACTGTATCTATTGATGAAAATCATTTACACATTTAGGCGGACGTTATTTTCTAACAATATAACTTAAAAGTAAACCTCTGACCCAAAGATATTAAAGTTTCAGATTAGGAGCTTGTGGCGTCACTATTCAGAAAAAATATACCTATAACGTGACGTGAAACTTCGAAGCACTGTATCGCCGTTATTTATTGTTTACAAGAAAAAAGAAAAATTCGTGTGCAATTTTTTTTTTATTTCTCTGACGGACTAAATATTTTTTTTTTGTCTTCTCGCCGTTTAGTATTAATGTCCCTTGCCTATTAGTATGGGTTGGAAGGGGAGAGGAAGGCCGAAGAAAAGATGAATGGAATGTATGAAGAATGATATGAGAGAAATGACTGTTTCCCGAAATAACTGTTCCTCGAATGAGTGAGTTAGGAAGTACGGTATTTTGAACTACGTGACTTAGAATGTTCATTACCTCGATGTACGGAATCTCGAAAGTTTGTTATCGAATGTAAAAGAAATCGAATGGAATAAGTGACAGCATGACGGATGACGAGTTGACATGGGAGAGAAAAACGTGTTGTTTATTTGGGATCACCAAGTAAAATGGGAGATGAAGAAGATACTATTTTCAGACTAACAGAAGGTGCTTTAAAGTTATAATTTAACACACAGTGGAATTTAATTTCAACACTGTTTTAATGCTGAAATATAAGCTAAGTATGACAGACACTGTACAACTTTAGTACGCTTAATCGTTGTGCAAATGGCCAATTTTATCACACCTAAGTATTGTGGTTCGTGTTTCATAAATAAGTAGGCAATTATATTTCGTTTGTTAAGGTCTCACCCCACAGAGGCGCTATTAATGACAGTGTTAGTAGCTAAAAGTAACCCATTTTCATCAAAATATTTTATTTTTTAATAATTAATAAATCGTTTATTCTCTTTTCACAATAGGTGGGCTTAAGATAGATGGAAGCTTAAATCTGTTTACCTATTTCCACTTTTATGAAAGCCTGGTGCCCGAATTAGGTTTTAATAAAACCTATTTTTTTTTCATTTACAAACCTAATTTAATTAAATGTCACCATTATGTAGCTTAAGTGTAAAAGATAAAATGATACATTTCTAAAAACAAGATAATATAAAGCAATCTTAATATTAAAACAACGAATTAGAAATAGGTAACAGATACTCAACTGGAACCGTTGCATGTAAATTGTCAGTTTGTTTAAAAACTAGTTTTGGACCACTCTTGGTCTTCAATTATTAATTTTAGAAGACCACAAACCATTTTTCGAACACTTTTAGGAATTCGATTGAGTTGAAATTTCATGTTGGCACGATTCGGCAGTGCATTTTGTATTTACCCAAAAAGCAGCCCTGAAAACGGCGAACTATGGATATAATTCAAATTTCAAATATTGTACAGTTCAATGATAATATAAAATTAACAACCAAATATTAATGACGAACATTTATAAACGCCATTAAATGGACAAACTTAATACCATAAACGGATTGGAAATTAAATAATAAAGCTTCATCCAAACCAGATGAAACCGACTAATTCAGTTTTTCAATATTGTAATATCAGAGCACATTTGGAGTTAAATTATTTACTACTAGCTTTTGCCCGCGACTTCGTCCGCGTGGAATAATAGTTCCCGTTCCCGAGGGATTTCCGGGATGAAAACTACCCTATTACCTTTCTCGGGTCCCAGACTATATCTGTACCAAATTCAAATCGGTTCAGTGGTTTAGGCGTGAAGAAGAGACAGACAGACAGACAGAGTTACTTTCGCATTTATAATATTAGTACGAATTTTATCAGTTCAAGGGCTGCTTTGATTTGATTTCTGCAATAAAATTTACTAGTGACCCAGCATCACACGGGTGATATAAATCTATTAAATAAAATAAAATCTCGGCTTTCCTCGAAAAACTTTATTGACGTGTGATAGTGTATTTTTCTACCTATTTTCAAAATAAAAATATGTATAAAATGTTTAATATTTTAAAACTGTATAAAAATCTGTTTCTGTACGGTACAATAAAACTAAGTCGGTTTCCGCTGTTTAATTAGTAGTGAATTCTGATATTTTTTTTAGTTATATTAGATGTTTAAACATATACCTACAGAACTTTATAATCCTTATTTAATTTGCGTATTCTGCTGCTGCTAAGCCAAAAACATAGGTTATGTGTGACCTATAAGAATTTGTATAGCAGTCCCGATGTTCCCTCGTAATAAACGAGTGATTTTTATGAGTAAAATGTCTGGTACCGCCAGATAACCACCTAATATAATAGATAAGTTTCAAATTATTTCGTGTATCTAGCTTTACTGTGTATTAATTATTTTTAATGACTTTTCGTAAATCATTGAGATTTTTAGGATTTTACTAAGCTTTTCGCCAATAATTAAAAAAAAATTTAATGTTCAGAAAAATTACATAATTACATAATAACTAAACATATTGCTTTAGTCAAAGTAAGTCAATTCAAAAATCGTTAAAAGTTTTAGTGATTTGATAAATTTACAAATCAAAGGAAATTGGGTTTACGACTCGTCCTTCGGGAGATACTAGCAATCTTCACATTTATTAGCCAATAAAATTCCTTACTGTAAAGTTGTACAACAGTTGAGCTATATAACTCAATAGTAGTGAGATCGTAGCGTAATGTTTAAATTTATAATAATATATATAAATCTCGTGTCACAATGTTTGTCCTCAATGGACTCCTAAACCACTTAACCGATTATAATAAAATTCGCACACCATGTGCAGTTCGATCCAACTTGAGAGATAGGATAGGTAGTAGGTAGGTAGGTAGTAGGTAGGCAGTATGTCAATTCGAATTCAATATTCATAGTTGACAGGACAACGTCTGTCGGGTCAGCTAGTAATTATTAAATTTTATTTTTCGGTTTTTAGTAAAGATAATAATTAAGACAAGATAAAGATAATTTTATTTTGCAAACATGGGTAAGTGTAAACGATGACAATAAAATATATTTATGTATATATAATGACAAGTTCAGCCATATTTTACCATTTAGGCATGCAATTTTTTTTAAACATTCGACTTATAACTAGAAAATACAATTTAAAAAATATTTTAAAACTTAAAAAAAAAACTTTTTCCGTAAGGTACTCACTTATATTATATAGTATGCTTTCGCCAGTAAAAAGCTTTGGAGTCTTTTTTTAAATAATTTTAGCGGAAGTTCTTTCCAGCTCTTCAAGACTTTAAGACATTTAAATATGTACAAAATTTACTAACTAAATTACTTATTTAAAAAATAAACCACTAGAATTATAATAAAATGGCATCAAAAAACTCCTCCGTATCGCTGTCAACCGGTAAAGTGCCGGCCTCTTGCCGGCGCATTGCCTCGTTGGATGGCAATGTAAGTCAGCCGGCAAAAAACGGAACCGGCTAATAATTTACCGGTAAAATTTGGTTTTGCATTTTATATCATTGGATATTTATCTACTTTACTTAACTACGACAAAACTAGATTTCTACAAGACTAAATATTGATAAAACACGTTCACCAAACATTAATGCCCTTACTAATAATCACTGTGTAAAGTTATGCAATGAATAAAGCCTGTGTAACCATACATTTTTTGACGTATAAACCTGTCATAACTTTATGCAGCGTTTATTAGTAAGACGCTTAGAATTCATCACTTACATAAATAAACATGAATTTCAGATGCAGTTCCACAAATTGGGGGTAAATTGAAACGTTTGCGTTTAATAGTAGATTGAGAGAGAGAGTAGATAGACTGTTCATTTGCCGAATGTTAATTCAACTGTTTGCTCCAAAGTACTTTCATCAAGTAATTTCCATTTATTGATAGGATAGGTACTTTGGTTTTGGGATAACGGACTGTATTCGAAGGCTGACCATTAAATTAAAGATTATCTAGGCCAGGGGCTCAAAGAATTGGATATTATTTGAGTATAAAAAGACTTCTGCTGACATCGTTGTGTCTTAACTTCTAACTTTTGGAATATTGCTAGGTGGACAGTCTAACCTTTTTAGGTCTGTGATAGCTATGTAACTTCTAGTATAAAAGTTACATAGCTATCACAGACCTAAAAAGGTTAGACTGACCTATGATAAAAAACCAAGATTATATATTTATTTTGTAAATCGGTTAAATATTTATTTAATACGCCAATATAATTTCTGCTCTATTTTAAGAGAACCATTTTTTTGCGAACGATGAGGCCATGTGCTCAATTTGACTTTCCAAAGTTTGCAAAGGTATTTAGATTAAAAAAGTTGCTCATAAAACAGCGGAACGCGGAACTTCTGTGTTTATTCGTGAACATTTTATTATCAACAAATGAAAATTAAATAAAACCTCCTTTACATTATTTACAAGTATTTTATCTCTCCTCACACAGATCAAAAAGATCAAACAACCGCGAGTTATTTGGTTACCAATCAAAATAAAAATCTTTTTACAAATAAAAATAATCAATCACAACACATCAAAGTAAGGATAAAAGAAGCTATGAAAGCAAAATGTTGGTGTATTTTACGAAACATGTTTCCGTCTAAGAGGCTTATTAAAAGCCCTATTGATACCAACTAAACTTCTTTGTAACTTAGAATAAAAGAAATGATGTAAAAATATCGTGTTTCTAATAACTTATAAATGGTGGAAAATTGTTTCTGTAGGAAATTGAGGTTGAAATACAGCTTGTGAAAAAACACGCTAACTGCTCATATCGTTGCTGATTCTCTTTTTCACAAAATAAACTAAAGAACAATGGCAGGTTCCCATACATTGTTTTAGTTGTCATTAAAAGTCTATGCCTTCAATTGAAAAATATTCTGTTTAACTGAGTTTCAGTCCCTGAAACCATATATCCAAGAATTTTGTTGAAGTTTTACTTTTTTATAGGTTATCCGTGCGTAAAAAATGACACTAACCCCTGGTCGGGCCAAATGTCAATCTGATAGCTGTTATTAATGTCAGGTATCATATTATTAATGCCACGCAAAATTGACCCTTATGATCACTGCCAGTTAGTTGTTTTATCTGAAGCACAACATAAACCATAAATCAAGGATCAAATCAATATTTTTTTTTTTCAATCAAGGACGATTTTAGACCCAAGTCTGTTTGCCAAACCCTTCGTGAAAAGCTCTGAATTATTATTTTGTGTTGTTTATTTATTCCCACGGTGTTAAAATAGGCATAGCTATTTACAAATAAGAAGTGATTAATTAAAAACTATAAAAAAGATTATTACGACTTCACGACGAGCAATTAAGTGGCGACACTAAATCAATAAAAGTCCACGAAAATAATCCATGAACTTTTCATTTTATAATACTTTTAGGTTCGGCCTTATTTAATTAATGTAAAAGTATGAATAAACTTAAAAAAATAATTATATTTCATTCGTATATATTTCATTTCTAGACACTTAAAATTAATTCATATAAGATCCTGCCATTGTTCTATCAGTTAAGTGCATTTATTTCTTCATTTATTTAAACAATAATAATTCCTTTTCTTAATAAAATGGATAGAAAAATATACACTGAAATTCAATTTTGTTTAGTTTGTAAACCAGGGAATCTGCACCATCGGCTATCAAAAATAAACTGTCGCACTACAATAAACTTGAATATAAAGATGCAAACAGCTAAGCGAAAGCGTATGTGCTATGTCATTAATCAAACAATCAATTGTATCAATCTATTAATTTTGTACGTACCTTCCTTTAATATCTTAGTTTTAAAATTAAAAAGGTAAATATTTATTATTTTGCGGCAGCAAAATTATTGCCAATGCAAATAGGTTATTGGTGTAAAGGTTAAATAAAACATTTAAGACTTGTAAAAAAGGCGTAAGAAAAATTTATCTTCAACATAAAAAGCGTCTAAGCTTGGCTATTTTCCGTCTCTATATATTGCTGCTATTCTCCAAGACATTTTGTGAGTTGTGTACGTGTGTAATACATCAAAAATAATGTAATAAACATAATAAAAAACATTAAGACTATACCTGTTTACTATCTAAACATGCTTCCGAAAAAAAAAACAGAGAAACAGCCTTTTAAACGACTATTTCATTTGCGTACACAACCCACCTTAATCCACACAACACAGCCCATTCATAACAACAACAACCTTTAAATCCAAAACAAAATAACCGATATTTATTTGGGTACGCATAAACCACGGTACCTTTTTCATGCCCGCACATTAAATATAACTAAGCAAGCTAAGTCGCCGATAAAAATAAATTCCACATCGTTCGGACCCTTACATTTTCAATCATTGGTCCAACGGTCGGAAATATTCAAAGTAGGTCCGTATAAGTTCCATCACGTAAGTATATGCGGTTAAAAGGCTTGAGAGCCGGTTAAATAACCGTTATGTCCTTGACGCGTAACATTTTCGATTTAGTGTAGGGTTAGTAACCGGTTTTTGGAAAATCTTTTTAGTATTTATTTATTTATATGGGTACGAGTGTTTTAGATTAAACTTAATATATAGTGTAGTTATTTTGTATTATTAACTAGCTTTCGTACATGGCTTTGCCTGCGTAAATATTGAATTCTCATCCCTTCTCGCCCCGGACTAAGACCCAGGCGAAGACGTCGAGAGTCGCAAGGCGACTACCGGCCACCGTAGGCGCGGTTCTGCGGATGGCGAGCGATGGGTAGCTCGCCGCCCGGCTAGGACCAGGACCGCGTCGACGGCGCGTTAGTGTTAAAGAAAAGAAGTCAGCACTGGAAGGGGCCCAACAGGGCCACGCCTGCCGGGGTTACGGAATGTTTATAGTTGTTAGTTGTTTATAGTAGTTGTGGATGAAAACTATCCTGTATAACATATATCATTTCTCGGGTCCCAGACTATATCTGTACCAAATTTCATTCAAATCGGTTCATGGGTTTAGGCGTGAATAAGAGACAGACAGACAGACAGAGTTACTTTCGCATTTATAATATTAGTACGGAAAAGTATCATCATCATCATCATCTCCCTAGCCTTTTCCCAACCGTGTTGGGGTCGGCTGCCAGCCTAACTGGATTCAGCTGGATACCGGTGTTTTACGTGGAGCGACTGCCTATCTGACCTCCACAACCCAGTAACTGGGCGACACGATACCTCTTGGTTAGACTAGTCAGAGTTTCTGGCTAACCAGTAACGACTGTCAAAGTTCTACGAATGACAACCGGGACCAACGGCTTTACGTGCTTTCCGAGGCACGGGATGTCAGTGATGTCTAAGATAAACTTTAGAAAGTAGTTTTTAAGACTGTAACTTTAAAAGTCACATTGGTACCTGCCCGGATTCGAACCCACAACCTCTTACACGAGAGGCGGGCGCCATATCCACTGGGCCATCACGACATTCCTAGTACGGAAAAGTATATAAAATATAAATAACAACTTTCATAGTAGCGTTATTTTTATTTTCTTTCAACAATTCTCTATGTTATTTCAGTCATTAAGAGACCTCATTAATTAGTGTTCAAGTAAAACAATAGAGAGTACTATGTATACACAACTGCTATTGTTTTTCTATTGTTAGAAACGACCACAAAGTACCTCAAGGTAATTAAAAGCATACAATTGTAACCGACCTGTTTTCTCAAAACAACTATTTAACTTTTCAACGACCAAGCGACAGCCGGCTGTCGCTCTTTATATTGTGTCTCGAATCACGTGTGTTCCAAGGTGTAATGATAGTACCATCTTATTAATTTTTTAAAAGTTTTTTCTTGTATACACAAAATACGAGGTTTTTCAAACAGTTTGATGTGTAGCCGTAAGTTATAATTTTTAAGGTGTGCAGTAGTGATTACGGTTTTCCATTGGCTGATCGCGATTTCAGTGTTGTATTCAATCTTTATCAGTGTATAAAAAAAGGTAAACTGACTGATTGACCGACCGTTGATATATTAACGCACAGCCCAAATTGCTTGTCCCACAGACATGAAACTTGCAGAGTGTGTTCTTTGTAACGAGCAAGTACCCACAAACCAAGGATTTTTTGGAAATTTCAAACCTTATGGGGTAAAATAGAATATAAAAATTTTAAACATTCACGCGGGCGCAGTCGCGGGCTATATACTTATTGTTCAAAAAGGGGTGAATAAATCACAGATGACTTGGGAAAATATATTGTTACTAAGTTGTGAAAGTAGAAGGCAAGGTAGTTACGGGTAAACAACTTTTTTACATCAATCAAGCCGTTCGTGTAACCTTTATGCATAAACAAAAAAACACTCAAGTTTCATTATATCCATATGAAGTAAATAAGTAAGATCTCCTCTCGATGTTCTCCTTCAGACTTCGCTAGCTGTATCTATTTAACCTTTCGACGACCAAGCGACAGCCGGCTGTCGCGGTGCTATTGTCTTTCTATTGCGTCTCGAATCACTAGTGTTCGAAGGTTTAATGTTGTTTATTTAGATATAAACAAAATTAAGTAACATGAATAAGTAATTAAATTACCTATTTTAAAATATCCGGGTACGGCATCGTCCTTTCAAGCTCTACACTACATGCTAATAAATGAATTGAAAAACCCACATTAAAACCAACCCGTCACCGAACCTACATCCTATCCAATCTCTATCATAAACAAACCACACCAATTTCATTAGTGAAGAGTACTTCACCCAAAGTTGTCTAGCGTAACAAAACGGGACACTATACTTGAGCCAAATTCGATAAAGAATACAGGTAAACAAACCTACACTAACACTTTTTACAAACCTTCTTCTTCTTATTATTTACATAATTATCGCCTATTTCACGCTAACTATTATTATTAAGAAGTCCTATTGCAGCATACTTCACTAGAATCACTCAAATAACATGCATATTACCTCGTTATTTCAAAAAACCAAGCAACGGTTTGTTTACCTCTATTCTTTATCGAATTTGGCTCAAGTATAGTCACGTGACTGGCTAAAACCTCCAGGAATTCATTACTTGTCCTCCAATAGGCAGCTTATCCCATCAAAGGGATACAAAACCCTAAGTGATTGTAAGCTAATGACTCATTAGTGATAATGAACGTCTGAGTTCGGCAATCGATTGATGTAGAGCTTTGTAAGTCTTGACGTCAATTCGGGTGACAATGATTTTTTTTTGTGACGTAACATAGGCGGCATAACTACGCTTTTCATATGAAAGTGTTATACATTAGACCGGGTATATGGAAAATCTTCAGAAACAGGTTGTTTAAGACGTATTTACTAGTTCCATCTGTAACTAAATTAGGTACAGTCTTGGCAGAAAAATGAAGCAAAAAAGAAATGTATTATTAACTATTTACCAACAAGATCACAATAATACTAATGAATCTACTAATATATTACAAGACAATTATTTATTGTTGTAGACATATTAAAAATACATACTTAAAACAATAGTAAAGTAACTTCAAGTTTTATAAAAGGTATAAATGCCAACGTGACGTAAAAAAAAAAGAAAAAAAGAAAAGAAACCCTACGTCTAGCTGGTGTGACGACGAGTCTGACACAGAATTGTGGACACCCCTAAAAGTAACGAACCTTAAAAGGTAAACTGCTTTAATTAAATTGAGGAAAAATAATTATTATTGTGACCGTAAAGACAATTGGGGCAGAATGGGTATGGAAAAAGAACCAGAGGTAATTAACTGAATTACCGTAAGCTTTTTATAGCTATTTGAAGTTATTTCGTCAATCAATGCTTTTATTGTTGTCATATTCTACTAGGGAGGTACGAAATTTTTACACGACATTAATATTACGATTTTTATAAAAAAAAGAGTAGATTGTTTACATTTACCAATAACAGAGAGGGTATATAAACATATAAAATTCTTTTTATGTCCTAGAAGTGCACTAAGAAAGATTTTTCATAAATTCGACTCCTAAAGAGGACTTTATTATTTTCTCCAAAGACAAAAATACGGCGATTTGCTATTAAATGTTTTGAACAAATTCTTGATTCTTGAATGTCTGCCAAGAACGATTATGGTTAGTTTATATTAATATATTGTTTCTATGTTTAAGTAATTGAATACTCAGTGTCTATTAGTCTGAACGAATCTGAGTTTAATATAATATATTATTCGTGGAGGCCAAATAGATTCCAAGATGATATGAGTGCGAATTCGTGGACTTTTCTCACAGAACTTTATTAAAAGAGTGTTTCGTATGAAAGTAGTCTATTTTTAGTATACTTTTATCAATAAAAAGTTACATTAGATAATATTATTTGACAAGATACTGGTTCTGAGTTCTATTCAAAAGGTGCTTGAGTTTTTCCTTTAAGAATTTTCCAGATGTTTGGCAACCAAGTTATTTCATATTACCCAGGGTTGTAATGTGTAGGCAGACGCTTTTTGTAAAACAGATGGACTGGCATTTGAAAGCCAAACTCAACTTAGCAGAGAAAAAGCTAGAAAGGAGATCAATATTAGCATTTGGGCTTATGATTCACTCAAAGTCTCATCGGTACCTATTAGTTTTAATTTATTTTGGAACACAGTTATTTATTGTTATTTTCAGTTATTTGACGGAAACCTAACTAAAAAAACTATTATATACACAAGAAAACCTTCCGAGTTCATCACTCATTGACTTAATTTACTAGATTAATTTTGCTATTCGGGTGTCACATCGGTAAAAATTACGTTTTGTGAATTGAAAACCTGGTTTTTTGCTTAATAATATTTGAAAGTAAGTAATGCGTTCTTCTACATTTTATTCTCAGAAAAATTGGGTAACCCTGGACGGTGGGAAGCAGACATTTACATTTTCTTAGGGCCATACTACACGTGCGGTTCTCCCGCCGCTCGACAAAGCTACGCAGATCATCAGATTTCTGGAACGCGGTGACGAATGAGGTAAGAATAACTCAATAGCGGAGAACTTTTCGTTTAGTTAAGCTGGTTATCCGCAGCGGTTTGACGCTGCATGCAGCTGTCGTATAACTCATGCCTGTGAATCGCGATATAAAACAATAGGAATTATAACATGAAATGTGGACGATGGCCGTGTGTGTGTTATCTCGTTATTTAATTATAGGTGTGGTATGAAGCATACAACTTCCATATTAAATTATGACTAGTGCAGTTCAGAAGCAGTAAACCGCAGCGGGAGACCTGCCCGTATAGTATGGCCCTAAGAAAACCAGCAGCTAAGACAGGTTAAGCTTTGAAGAATAAAGACCTATTCTTGGCAGAGAATTCTATTTCTTGTGGTTTTAAACAAAATGTGGTTTCATCCTCAGAAATTGAAAATGTGCACGGCTACCGGCCATTCTGGACTGTTCTGTCTTTTTTTATGTACGGTAAAAAACATGATGTTTAAGGTTTTTACATTATCGAATTGTTTTTCCTGAAAAAGATTTCTTTGAATCATGAACCTACTGAATGTTATTGAAGTTGTGTCCTTTGACCTTTCTTTGGGGCTAGCCATTTTGTTTTTCTTAATAGAAAAATGTTTAAATTAGGAAAAAACAACTGTTTCTGTAATTGTTACAAAGAAAAACTCATTTATTTTAATTGGTATTTATCGGAATTCTATTCGCGTTATTAAGTTTTGTTGTGATTTATATTAATACTAGCTTTATTTCGGTGCTTCGGTCGTGGAATGCTGGTTATGGCGGATTCACACGAAGTCACAAATCTAATAAAAAAATGGCAAGTAGGGATATTACTTACTTAGCCCAATGGACAAACAGCCAGATATAAAACCTTTTTAATACCGAGTAACGAAATAACTCGTGTATGAGGAAATAAAAAAGCCTAGCAAAACTGTAAAGTCGGTAATAGCATGACGTAATAGTAACGTTTCCTGCCGGGATTGCGGAATATTTATAGTGGTTACCGTGACCCTGGAACATAAAGGGCAATCGAAGGAACATGAGTGGGTTTTAGTCAGTAAGAGTCTGACACGCCCTCCCGCCGCACCCAGGACGGGAGCAGTCATTGGATGATTTCCCACTCACCAAAAAAAAAATTGTAACGTTTCACTTATATGTTTCGTCATTATAAAGATATTCAGAGACTGTATTGAGTAATTTTGGGTCAGAGCCCGTACGTCCCCTAAGATTCGCACCCTGTGCCCATTTGAGGGGCTTATTCGCCCCCTGAAGAATATTTATTTTAATTCATTCTTCTAATATAAGTACATGTATATAGTCCTGGTACAGTCGCGCAGAAAAGGGTAAAATAAAAATATAATAATTCCTTAAATATTTTTTTTTTATTTTCTCGGGACACTTTGTTGGCCGAGGTCAAAAAGGAATTGCCCGAAATTTATGGTTTTTTGTGGCAGTGTTACAGACACCCATCTAAATTGTTTTTTAAGGATAATGTTTTGGAATCTGCCGTCGGATGCCAACAAGGTGACCCTCTCGGGCCAGCTATTTTCAGTTTAGCTATTCATCCGATTATACAAAAACTAAAATCAAAATTTAACGTGTGGTATTTAGACGACGGAACGCTAGGAGGTGATGTAGATACTGTTTTGGATGACTTACTTTTTATAAAACAGAAATTCAGTGCGATTGGTCTAGACCTCAATCTTTCTAAATGCGAAATTTTCCTTTCTGACTCTACCGACAGACAAACAACATTGGATAAATTTAATGCAATTGCCCCACAAATCAAAATTCTTGATAGAAGTTCATTGCACCTCCTAGGTTCCCCAATTTTGGAAGACAGTTTTTTCTCATTTGTTGAAAAAAAAATCGAACAGTTTAATGATATTTCGGATCGACTCTCTAAAATTAATATACATTCGGCTTTTACATTCATTAGATACTGTTGTTTTGGCCCAAATTTTATGTATAACCTTCGCTGTTCCCCTTTGTGGACACAGCCGCATCTTTTGGATAAAATTGACCAAATTATCAAAAATACTCTTACGTCTATTCTTAATGTGGCTCTGGACGACCGAGCTTGGCTACAAGCCACTCTACCGATTCGCTTCGGTGGGCTCGGCGTCCGCAAAATTTCTAGTGTAAGTTTACCAGCGTTTCTGTCCTCCGTCCACAGCACTGACAGGTTAACCAGCAAGATCTTATCGTCTTCGCTGGTTGATTTTGAGGTGCCGTGTCTGACTGAAGCTGTAAACGCTTGGAAAATGGCTTGCCCGGGGACGGATCGGCCCGTGAACCCTTTTTCCCAGAGACAGTGGGATGAGCCGCTTTGCAGATTGGTACGGAATAGTCTCATTAATACGTCCACCAATTCTGCTGAGCGTGCCCGCCTACTGGCTGTGGGTAAGTGGGAGTCGGGCCTCTGGCTTCAGGCACTTCCTTCACCCAACTTAGGCACTATGATGGGTGATACGACCTTCCGGCTCGCTACATGCCTTCGCCTAGGCGCTCCTTGCGGAGCTCCGCATCGCTGTCAATGCGGTGAAGCGGTCGACTGCCTCGGACACCATGGCCTTTCATGCAGTAAGAGCGCCGGCCGGATAGCACGACACGCAAGTATTAATGACATTATCCGTCGTGCTTTTGTCTCCGCCGGGGTGCCAGCTGTTTTAGAACCTAATGGTCTGGCACGCGACGATGGGAAAAGACCAGATGGAATGACCATAATGCCTTGGAAGTTGGGTAGGCCTTTGGTGTGGGATGCAACATGTGTTGATACCCTTGCGCCATCTCATCTTCCTAGGTCTGCGTGTTGTGCTGGGGCAGCTGCTGTAAGTGCAGAAAACCTCAAACGGCGCAAATATAATAACCTTATTGGAAATTATATATTTGAGCCGTTTGGGGTTGAAACACTGGGGCCATGGGGTCCGAGTGCTCATCTTGTTTTCCAAGATATCGCCAAGCGACTGGTTGACTCTTCACGTGACCAGAGGGCTGGCCTTTTTCTGGGACAAAGAATTAGCATTGCCATACAACGTGGCAATGCTGCCAGCCTTTTGGGCACCTGTCCTGTCGACAGCGATGCGGACGAGTTTTTTGATGCCCTGTGAGCCCTTCTTTTTATATCTTGTATATATTTATTTTAGTATTATTTATAAGTTTTGTACATATTATGTTTAATTTATTTAATTTAGTTTTATTTCTATTTTTAATAATTAATGTTTAATAATTCCTTAAATATCATGTTTAAGTATTTCAAATAAGATTAAGTTTAATAGGCATTAAGTCAGTCTTCAAAATAATTAATCGATTCGTCGATCGATCGTTTTCTATTTACCACTTCACGTTACTGCGCGCCTAGTACTTTGGATTGATTAAGGTGATCTGGTGAGAAAAATAAGAATACAGTGAATTTTAAATTTTCGTATATGACTACTTCACGTTTCTGCGCGCCTAGTACTTAGGATTGATTAAGGTGATGTTGTGAGAAAATTCAAAATACAGTGAATTTTAGATTTTTGTACATGACTACTTCACGTTACTGCGCGCCTAGTACTTTTGTTCTCTTAAGTTTTCAATCATTAATACCCGTTTTTTAACAAGCCATTCGTAAAGAGACAATATTACATCGTAAGCCTATCGACAGGTTACATTATTATCATGACGGATTATCATTCATCGTAGCTCTTTTTTCAATGATCTGTTATGATTTATTAAATTAATTGCGTTAATAAACTGTTCACAAGTGTACTATGTTAACCGTTTTTAGGTAAAATATAGGTGATTTTATCTCAGGGGACCAATAGGCACCTGAATAGGTGCCGAATCTTTAACTTATATTGTGTATATATTAGAGGAGACGAATGGGTACCTTAAAAATAATATTTTTATTAAAATATTAATTGGTCCCCTACCAGGAGACCAACGGGCACCTATATAGGGGCCGAATCCACAACTTTTATGCTGGGGGACAAATCTTAGGTGACGTACGGGCTCTGACCCGTAATTTTAAATTCGTGAATCATACAAGTAAATAATTCATACTTTCATATTATATTTCCCCTCGAAAACATCCAAGTAAAGTGTGACAGCAATAAAATCAACCATTTGTGTGTTGTATGTATGTTGGCGTGATATGCAGCAGTTTCTCTCCATGTTTTACACGAACACACTTAATTAGAGTAATTTTAATTTGGACGTTACACAATATATTTGACAACAGCATGGTTGCAATAAAATAAATGGGAATTACACTGTCAACCCCGCCCTGTACAACGAGGTAATTTATTTCAGTTAATCTATTCAAAAGCATTTCTGAAAGTCATTTGAAATCGTCGAAGTAGTCGAAATTCATTGTCTCGATGCTTTTTGAAGAACGCCACTGTTCTATGTAGTAATGGTCCAGTGGTTATGGGGCCGCTTCTCATGTGAGAGGTTGTGGTCAAATCTGGGTAACTATGTAACTTTTTCAGTTCAGAAGTAGTAACTTCCAAAAGTTAAGGGTTGGAAGGGGAGAGGAAGACCGAAGAATAAATGGATGGAGTGTGTGAAGAATGATATGAAGTAAAAAGGAATAAGTGATAGCATGACGGGTGACAGGTTGATATGGAAGAAAAGGACATGTTGCGCCGACCCCAAGTAAAATGGGATAAGGGCAGGAAGAAGAAGAAGAAGTAGTTACTTTCAAAGTATATCTTGAACATCTCTGTTTTCCCGTGCTACGGAAAGCACGTTAAATGTCGTTGGTCCCGGGTATCATTCGTAGAACTTTGGCAACCAGTAATTTTTGTCGCCCAGTAACTGAGTTGTGGAGGTCTGATAGACAGTTTTTTCACGTAAAACACTGGTATCCATAATATTAGTAAGGATGTGTAGGTTTTACACAGACTTGGTATGTTTTCTAACCTACATTTTTTAAGTAAAATATGGGTTTGACGCTAAATAAGAAATGGCTTGCTTTTTGTGTGAATGTCATAAGACGCCTGAGATATTGTTATTAGTGCGTGTGCAGACTTACGAAATGTAATATGAAATGAAATTGAATCCTCATTGTAAGGCGACTTGTGCGCACGAACCGAGCTGCTACGCGCACGAACAGAGCGTCAATATGGACGGAAAACTATAATCAGTATCATGTTACATTTATAAGTCTACTAGCAACCTGCCCTAGTTACAAGTGTTACAAATTAATGAAAATTCCGGCTTTTCTTAACCAAAATATGCGTTTATTACATACATAAATCTTCCATTTGAGTCACTTTATCGATTTAAAAAAACCGCATTAAAATCTGTTGCGTACTTTTAAAGATTGAAGCATTTATTTAAGCATGTCCTTAAAAAGCAGAAGTGAAAAAAGTATAATAAGTGAAAAATACATAATTTAACAAAAAATATGTTCAGGAATTTTATTTTTTTGTACCTATTATTAAAAAAAAGGTTTAAACCTTTTAAAATTTAGCCATTGTTACCGTAAAGCCTGACATAATTTATTTTCGCAAACAGTACAATGGTTTCAAATAATAGATTAAAATGACCCGAAAAACCCTAGGATATGAGGAATAACTCTTTGGTTAAAAAAACCAGCCAAGCACGAGACGCACACAAAGAGGTCTTGTATGTTGTCCTGTATTTATGGTAATTTTAGCCATTGCAAACCCAACAATTTACTAGCTGTCGTCTGCGGGTTCACTCGAATTAGTCTGCCTGTCCACCACCAGAGCGAGGCAGAAATACCGCTTGCTATATTCTATGGAGGTCTATTGTAAAAAATTTCTCAGTTTCTCTACTCCATTAGCTAGAGCCTAAAGTTAGGTCCTTGGTCACTGTCCTTCCATAAGTCAAAGCTAGTTTCGTAAATATATAATATTTTTTTAATTTTATGTCCTTACTCAACACAATATATTTTTTTTCACGGATTAATTCCAGACATCGACATGTTAATCAAAGAAAAAACTACAGCTTTATTGTATTAGTGACCATGTTAAAGGTCTTTTATTTCTTACGTAAGACGTTTTTTACCTGTTTTTAACCCCACCCTTATCAACTTTTAGTTGTAGTTTAGTTTGCTAGAATGTAAGAAAAATAATACAATGCTTAATAAATATAGAATCAGGCCATATTTTGCATCTAAAGCCTGGTCTGAAATTGGAGAATTAAAACTCAATATTATAAATATTTACATTTCATTCATCAATACTCATTACGTTAAGGCAAAAAAAGATGTAGTCGACCCTCCTTTCCCCTCCAAATTACCTTACTTAATAAAAAAGTATCCCCTTATATTCTGCACCTTCTAAAACATCTTCATTACAATTAAACGAACGTTTACAACCAACGGATATGACGTACAGTTACGGCTCTGATAAAGGATTTATGTCCGTAGCGTGCCCATGGTAATTACAAGCTAATTTGATAATTTACCCGAGGTAAGTGTTACAAACTTCCTTAATATTTCCTTAAGGGTGTGGTAACTCGAAGATTTTATCAATTGTTTGGAACAGTTCGTAGTGTGACTTTACATGTTGATCTGGGAAAGTAATAATGGTAATATCAGCCTTATTCTAATAAGCATAAAGTATACTTTGTATTACTCAAGGAACGCAAGTATTTTGTCAAATACGCCAAGAAGTACGTGAAGGCTCGGGGGCTATTCAAAAGGCCACATTCAGAACAAGCCATTAAACTGTAATAAAACTCTATGTTTTAGAGATTACGTTAAATTAATCGTGTTTGTTGTCTCACATACCTATAACAGTCCTAACGGTTATTTTGGAGCCTTAATGTTGAAAAGGGAACTAAGTTAGGGATATCGGTATTACCTTGGTAGGAATTAGGATTCTAACGGTAGTCCTAAATAACTGGTATTATGGGCACATCTGGTCAGAATAGGTGTCGACCCTAGCAAATATGGAAATGAAACGAATTAGGGAGATAGTAAATTGCTAGTTGTGACCTAGGATTCTTTTAATATTTGGCAGGGTCTGTAAATGTATTTTGAGCATTTTTTTGAGAAAAATCATGTATTGATATCAGAATCAGAATCAAAATCAGAACTTTATTTGCTAAGAGAGTAGGTACAGGTATAGGATGTTATACAAATTAATGGGATCGGCTACAGTCTACCTTACGGTGTGCAAATTATTATATAGATTAAAGTATGTTAACATGTCACCTAAAAAACAAAACAGACATTACTAACAATTAAGATTATTGCCTAAGTTAAATTAAGTTTGCTAAGTTAGTGACGGGCCTGTTGGTCTAGTGATTAGTGACCCTGACTGCTAAGCCGGAGGTCGTGGGTTCGATTCCCACCCATGACCCAGGACAAACTTTGTGTGATGAGCATGATTGTTTGTTCTGTGTCTGGGTGTATTTAATCTATAATATGTATGTATTTATAAAGGATATAAGTATGTATATCAGTTATCTGGTTACCATAACACAAGCTCTGCTTAGCTTGGGATCAGATGACCGTGTGTGACTTGTCCCGAGATATTTATGTATTTAATTTTGCATACAATATATATAATTATAATGTCAACAAAACAAGTAAGAAATTATTGCAAATTATTATCTAAATTTAAATATAAATCATTTATGCCAACAAATTCAAAAATATCAAATTAGAGGAAGATATACCTACCCTTGTTATATAATTTACACTTTATGGCAATTGTTTTAATTAAGACTAAGGGATACGCCTGGAAAGGTCCAATCATCTGTGGCCAGATGAAGAAAAATCCCGAAAAAGTAAAGCAAAAAAAAGTATCAAGAGTAACGTACTACTCGTCGCGAGAAAATATAAAGACGAATATTTTACGTCATCCCAAAACATGTAACAAAATGAAGCTCAACAAGGAATACATAGCATTATTTTCAACATTTTAGATCTAGTATTTTCAGAGATAAACCAAGATCTTCAAACAGTTTTTACGAAATAAATACATTGGCTAAAAATATTCACGAACTAACCAAATGGTTTCACCTATAATCAGGAGCTCATTTTTTTATTTATATAAACAATAATTAAAACATTTAAACGTAATATACTTCTAAACATTTTAATATACAAAACTTATAAAACAATATTTTAAATCAGGAGTGTGTTATTCAATCTTCTACAGAGATCAAGGCCAGATAACCTACTACAACTACATACAAATCTACGCAAAGTCAAACATCCCTTTATAAAATCCCGAAGAAGCAAATCACCATAAAGTATCAAGAGTAACGCACTACTCTAAATATGCTGGCTTCGTCGCGAGAAAATATAAACACGAATATTTTTACGTGTACCCAAACAAAACGTGTAACAAAATCAGGAGCTCATTTTTTATATTATGAAATAATTAAAACCTACCTATCTAAATATGTAAAATTAACACACTTCTAAATATTATAATGTACCTACAAAACTTATAAAATAATATTTTTATTTAGAAGTGTGATATTCAGGCTTCTTAGAGATCAGGAGTGAATAACCTTATGTAGGATATTCATCCTTTATCTCTCTCTCATATTGACTAAAAATCAAATATCACTATGTAAAATCCCGAAGAAGCGAATCTCCATAAAGTATCAAGAGTAACGCACTACTCTAAATATGCTGGCTTCGTCGCGAGAAAATATAAACACGAATATTTTTACGGCATCCCAAAACGTGTAACAAAATGGCGCCCAACAATTTTCTCCCACTCTGTTTATTTTAGCGACGAAAACAGAATTTCTGTGTATTTTCACAGCTACGAACAAAATAGTGTCACGGTTTTATTTGTAACGTAATAAATATTGTGGCTTTATTTAAAAGTAGTATATCTGGCAGTGGAAACTTAGGTTGAGCTGAAATATTGCTTAGAAAGTGTTTTGGCTTAGCTGTGTAGTAAGTTAGACTAGGAAAATGTGGACATTTCTGCGAAATGAATTCTTTTTCTCCGGGATTATCGTATTATAGATTTAAAAATGTACTTACAGAAAGCCAATTGCAAAATCATTTGCACAAAATATTGTGTAAGTTAAAAAAATATGTAATTAAATAGCTTTTTAAAAACTCGTGAGCTATTGCATTTAAACTGGTAGGTACACATTTGTTTGTTGGTAGCTTTTTATTTGAGACACAGAGTTTGCAACATTATGTTTTAAACGGTATTTCTTACATTAAATAAAGTATGTGAATAACCTTTACTTGTATTTTTCTCCAGACGCCTGATTTTTTTAAACCCTATTTTTTTTTGGGTTACAATCTCTACCTTCCTGTCTTAATTTGACAGTTGTACCACAATGATGTCAATATAAATAAAACTTACTTAGAAATTAACTCTCTGAATAAACAAAGCCACCTGCAGATAGATACAAACATATAGCGGTTAAATTTAAAACATCCTTCTTTTTTGCGTTGGGGGTTAAAAAACTAGATATTTTTGTGACGATTATTATTAGGTTTACAAAATAAAATGTTAGATGACGCTGCGTATTGCTCATGGCGCCATCAATCCACGACATATAGATTACTACTAGCTGTTATTGATATGGTATATTTGATTATTTTCTTTTTATAGTTTTGCAGTATAAAAGTTCAGTATTATTTTATTCTGAGCCTGTACTGAATGGTTTTCTATTAACAATATTCTACAGCACTCGCTATAATTGTCTAGGATCTTTCTCCAAGAAAATTGGCAGATCGTTAATGTTAGTCACTTGGCTCTCGTAATATTGGAAACAAATAACAGCAGATTATTGAAATAATCAGGCATTTTGTTTCTGAGTGTAAGCTGACGGAGTTTTGTTATTTAATCTTACTGTGAGTGTGACAAGTGTCTCATTAACACTGTCTCTATTTTGTGTTAAAGAATTATTCGTCGTATTTTTATCAAAATTTTAGTCTAGTCTCAACTGTAATTTTATAAGGCTCCGTTTTTCATAAGGTCGTACAGAACCCTGAAAATCATTTCCACGTCACTAAAACCTCTCACGAAAACAAATCCAAACATTTTCTCAGTTAATTACCTTCATTATTAATAATTTTAATTTATAATTACATTTTGATTTCACCCTAATTTAAACAAATAATTACTTATTGTTTATTCTGCTAATATTCGCAGAAACCATTATTTTCTTTTAATAACTTCGTTTCTGGTATGGGAGGGAATTTAATTAAACTTGTTGTTCGATTGTTTGCATATGGACCTACATCTCTTTGTTGTTTCTTATCCCTGGATAAACATTTATGCTTATTATTGTTACCTTAAAGTTCAAACAAATATCTGGTGGTAGGATATTGTGAGTTTGCTGAATTATAGAGAAGTTTTCGGAATAATTGTATTCTAAAATTGTATGCGGATATAATTTCAAAAGCTTCATGAAATATGGTAACATTAGTTATTAGCTGTTTAATTAACAGACTGACCTTGTTCTAGACGGTACCGCTATCCATTATGAATGACTAGCGTCTGCCCGCGGCTTTGCTCGCGTTAGAAAGAGACAAAAAGTAGCCTATGTTACTCTCCATCCCTTCAACTATCTCCACTTAAAAAATCACGTCAATTCGTCGCTCCGTTTTGCCGTGAAAGAAAGACAAACATACAGACAGACAGACACACTTTTCCATTTATAATATTAGTATGGATATTCAGCCGAAACGCATATTAGGCATTAAATCGGGTCGAAGGATCCCTGCTTGACGGGGCTCCTTTTGAGTCATATACAAAGAGATCCTAAGTGAACGTTTAGCTGTCATATGATTAGTAATTAAGTTAAATACCTAGCCAGATAATTTGTAAGCTTGGCAGAAAAACAAGCCATCAAATCCGCCGTTGTGCATTGTTTTCTTATATGTGCATTCAATTTAAATAAGTGAATAAATTAAAACGTTTGGTAGTTTAAAAACAACGAAACAGAAACATACATTAAAGTTATATAAGGCGTGTTGTGAAAAAATACAGGCGAGATAGCATTGTTGCTCCAAAATCTAAAAACAATACAAACAATTGTTTGTGACAAACACCAGCAAACATTTGCATGTGTAACTATCTAACAATAGGAGAGGAAAAGTAAATAAAGATACTGAATCCTTTTCAATGAACCGGCTTGAACGTTGTTATCATCGGTTTTAGGGTTCAGTGCTAAAATGGTGCAAAACGAGCACTTACAGTTTTGTCATGTCGGTCTTCCTATCACTTACATACATACAAGCTACAATTAAGCTATAATTTTGCATAAACGGATATGTTGCAGTCATCACACCGACAGAACATAAAAAAAAAACAAATTTATTGTTTCTCGTTACACCATTGCATGAAATCTTTTAAAACAATGAAGGTTTGTGAAGATCTCGTTTCGATTGAATGTCCCATTTCCATAATATAAGACTTTTGGGCCATATTATTATTATTGGTGGCGGAACCAAGTTGTTGTTCGAAAGAAATTTTTTGCATTTTTTTGTGCAAGAATCAAGTGCCCGCCTAAAGCTGAACTTTTGGTCAAATTTAAATATAAAACTATATATCACGGTTAAGTTACCTGTGTTCATTCAACAGTCAGGAATTGCGAAAGTCGCATCAATTTGAAGAGAACGGTGGGGTTGTTTTCAGCCAGAAAAATTCTGAAAGACACCTCCGCCCCGCCTCCCTCACCCTAGGAAGGAGGATATCCATTTTTGGTTTTTCAACCCCGGATCGAGAACAAAGCTGTGTTCGTTTAGGAGTAATACGGGTGACTACAGAACCCTACACTGCGTGTACACAACGCACTAGGCCGATTTTTTATTTCTTTGTATCAGTTCGTTTCCGAGTCAGCAGCTTTATGCTCGAGGCGTTCTGCCAGTCCAATAAAATAAATGGCATGTGTCGTGATGTTTTGTGTAAGAGATAAGATGTCATGCTGTCAATTTTGAGTCATGTTGTGTTGTCACGCAAGAGTGAAAGTAAATGGTGCTTGTTATAGTTGAGCTGAAAGTGGAGTAACTGTCTGGTCGTGTTTTGGGGAATTGATTTTATGTGATGATGAGGTGAATTAAGGTTTTTGTAATCTGTACTGACAAGTGGCATTGTAGAATAGATGGTGGAATAGAATAGATTGTCAAATGTATGGAGATGTCAAATTACTTAGCGAAAGCATATTATGTCAATTCAATACTTTTTTGACAATCTATTCTATTCCACCATCTATTCTACAATGCCACTTGTTTAGGCTCTCATTATTTAGGAAGGGGCCCAATAGGGCCAACGCCTCCCGGGGTTGCGGAATGTTTATAATAGTTACCGTGACCCTGGAACATAAAGGGCAATCTAAGGAACATGAGTGGGTTTTAGTCAGTAAGAGTCTGACACGCCCTCCCGCCGCACCCAGGACGGGAGCGGTCATTAGATGATTACCCACTCACCAAAAAAAAAAGGCTCTCATTAATATTTTACTGTTTTACGGGATTTAACGCGCACGTACCTTTTTTATTTGTCTGCTTGTGACCATGGCAGGTGTAACCCTGCCGAAACGTCAAGCAAAAAACAAATAAAAAAGGTACGTGCGCGTTAAATCCCGTAAAACAGTAAAATATTAATATGCAACGCGAAAGTTTAAAGTATAATATAGGCTCTCATTATTTTGTGTTAATTTAATAATATGTGTGTACCCTGTGTCTTCCATAAGTAAAGAAGTACACTTAATTCATACTTTGCTGAACATTTTATTTGTCATGATTTGTGTATATCGTTTGTAGGAAATTCTTATAAATAAATAAATAAAATCATAGCAAAGACAAATTTTGGTTTTGAACTAACTGAAACTATTGTTTTTTGACTTTTAGCCACTTTGACTGTTTGTGTGTTTGAAAAAACTACTCAATAGAATTTATACGTATTATAGAAGTTTCAAGTTGTCTTCATAATAAGGTAACCATCAATAAAAAATAACCAACGAGTTCAAGCTTACTTTATATCAAATTTCACCCAAACCGGTTTAGTCTTTGGCCGTACAAAGACAATAGTCATAGATAGACAGACAAAGACACAAAGTTTCTTAACAATTTTATACAGCGTTTCATTTCATTGTTCATAACGACGCGAAAACTTCCAATTTGAACATCACAAGATAAATTCTTTATGAAAGTACCCATAAAACCCGAAGATTTCACTTTTACTATTCTCATATCAAAATCTTCACTCTGTTTAAGTGCGTTGATGCAGAAACGAGATAATTTTTACTTTATTTTCATCATAATATTATATGAAAGATCTTCATTTTACTTTAACAGTATTTCGTTGAGTGGTTTTAACCGACTTCAAAAAAGAGGTCTTCGGTTGTACCGTAACCTATATGTACGTTTGCGATTATATCGCGCTAGGTTAACCCGATTTAAGTGAGGTTTTCTGAAAAATATTTGTTACTTATTTTAACCAACTAAAAAGTTTCTAAAAAAAGCTATGTAAGTAAAAATCTTTTTGTAAATCAACTAATAATAATGAACTGCCTTCAAAAACCAAACGCAAAAAAAATACTGCGGCAATGTTTTCGTTCCTGTTTTTTTTTTTAATAATTTAACGTGAGGACAAGAAACTTCACAGACAGACTGACCAGAGGACAAACATCGACACGATCCTACGATGTTTGTCTGTGTAGTGTTATTAGGGTCTCGTAATTTTAAATTAGGTATAAATATTGACGGGCCTGATGGTTTAGTGGTTAGTAGCTCTGACTGCTAAGCCGGAGGTCGTGGGTTCGATTCCCACCCAGAACAAACTTTGTGTGATGAGCATGATTGTTTGTTCTGTGTCTGGGTGTAATTTATCTATAATATGTATGTATTTATAAATTATATAAGTATGTATATCAGTTGTCTGGTTACCATAACACAAGCTCTTAGCAGAGCTTAACTTGGGATCCGATGACCGTGTGTGAGTTGTCCCAGCATATTTATATATATACCTCTAACAAGAAACTTCACAGACAGACTGACCAGAAGACAAACATCGTAAGGGTTCTTATTATATATAATAAAAACCCTTACGATGTTTGTCTCTTTGACCAGAAGATTAAAATTAAAATTACGTGACCCTAATAACACTCGAGAATATACAAGCATATTAATATAGAATCGACTACAACTTATAATTATAATAAACAAATTAAAATTAATTAATTGGCTAAGTTACATAATAAATCTTAAGTAAACTTAATTAAACGCGTTTCAAATGCTTCCTGTAATTTAATGTAAAATGTTCGTTAATATCATTTCGCACACTCGCGTTACGCAAACACCAGTTCTTATTGTAAGTTCAAATAAACTGACTTTGTTTTCCTTTTAGGCTTGGAAATATACGGGAGGTTTTGTTTTGAGACGTTCCGTTAATAAGGCTATAATTAATAATATTAGGGCAACTTATACACGTCCATCTGATCCCTATTTGAATAGAACCAATACTATTGACTGATAGAGAACACACCGCCTTATTCCAAAACAAGGTTTTTCTTTAAACCAGGTTTAAACCATTGAGCTAGGTTTTGTATTTCGAATCTTAATCGTATCAGAATAAGATTCAAATTACAAAACCTAGCTCAATGGTTTAATGCTGGTTTAAAGAAAAACCTTGTTTTGGAATAAGGCGGCTAAGGTTTAATATGAGCTTAGTGGTTCAAGAGAAAAGTTATACACTTATGTACAATACTTTTTTTTTTTGATGAGTCGGAAATCATGATCGTGGATCATGGGAGGGCGTGTCAGACTCTTACTGCCTAAAACCCACTCATGTTCCTTCGATTGCCCTTTATGTTCCAGGGTCACGGTAACTATTATACACATTCCGCAACCCCGTTATGTATAATACTTGCAAACTATAATGGAGTAAAGCCAGAAAAGTCAGGTTTTCTATTTATATATATAAAAAAATGTATGATCAGTTTATGTTGTTAAACCGTTGAACACGCGTGATTCGAGACACAATAGTAAGACAGCAGCCTGACAGCCAGCTGTCGCTTCGTCGTTAAAAGGTATATATAAATAAATATTAATTTATTACGGTTTTCTGACCATCAACCCGTGTTTCTGACCCAGTATTTTTTAATTACACTCATTACACGTTCCCGTGTCTACTTTCTCGTTTCAAACGTTACCGCTTGCTGATATTATTCTGATTTATGTGTTTACGAACATGTAATATAGGAGTACAGGAACGCACCCTGACTCTGAATATTTATCTTTTCAATGTACAGCCATTACATATTTATCAAAGTCAGTTGGTTCCCTTTTTTGTTTCGCGTTACGTGGCCTCTGCCCAGTGCGCTGATATATTAATTTGTTTTTAAAGTTCGCTGTTTATGGGTGTTACACGTGTGTGTTTGTGGCATAATCTTGTGTTAATGGCATTTGAAAATAATGTCTGACTGTGTACTTTGTATTTTGACAACCTATATATAAGTACTAATATTATAAAGTTGAAGAGTTTGGTTGTATGTTTGTTTGGTACAATGTGAAAATATGACTAATATAATTCTCCAAATCAGTTCCTACTAACTTTGAATAATTTTTAAATAGCAATAACTTAAATCCAAAATATTTTACCCAAATTAGTCCGTTTATTAGGAACTCATGAATTAAAAAAACCATATGCATAAAAAATCTTAAAAAACATTCAATTGTATTAAAATTTTATAAAATTCATTTTTTTCACATATTGAAAAAGCTAAATAATGTAACCACATTACGTTGCTGCTTCAATATTTAAAAAAAAAATAAGCGACAGAGCAAAATGCAATAAAGCTAAACATTATGGCGGCCACGACAGCGCCTGTTCACAAGTATGACGCATAGCATCACTTAGCTAAAGCGTTTATAAGGGACCCGAATGATCCAACACACGCCACCATCAGTGAGATATTTGAGCGTGACAAAGCGCAACCACCATGCTCATTCATGTCAAACATGACGTAATAAATGTTTACATGTACTTTCTTCTAAGTACTTTTCGAGTTAGTGGCACTTGAAAGGTACTTGAAAGAGAAAGTAACGCTTATGTTGTATCTTCAGTGATATATTTATTGGATCATGCTACGCTCGTGTGAATTGTATCGTGATATCATGTAGCCTACTAGCTTTTGCCCGTACGCGTTTGAAAGAGACAAAAAAGTAGCTTATTTTACTCTCTATTCTTTCAACTATCTCTATTTATATATCAATTCTTCGCTCCGTTTAGCCGTGTAAGACGGACAAACAAACATACTTATTTATTTAATGTTAGTATAGATTATTATTCTTATGAAATTTATTGGTTATCCATTCTAATATTATAAAGAGGAAACACTTTAATAGGTGGATCGAAAGCTCAACAAAACAAATAGACGGGACATCAGCACCTGTTTTAAAATATTCTTGTAACTGTGTTTCCACGATCGCGATCGTAAATTTTATTAGGTTAATATAAAACTTTTCAAGTAGTTTAGCAATTTCGTTTCATTAATCTTTATACACCACTAAGTGGTAATCGAGCTAGATATTTACATTATTCACGGACTACCCTCGTTTTGGCAAATTGAAAAAACATACAGATAAGATACAAAAGAACCTGACGGATTAGCATTTGTTTACGCAGATTTATGATTGATGAGTTTTGAGGTAAATATCTCGAAAGCACTTAAGATTATTTGAGCAGGCACTCAAATCGTCAAAAGATTATCTGAAAAGATAATATTTGCAAAAAAATATACAAAATCAAATTTGTTTTGCTTACAGTGATTCTTATTTGATACATAGTAGTTCTAAGGTCGGTAAATGAATTTTAGATAGGTCGGTACACTATTTTATAAAAAACTTGGTTAAAGAAAAAATATATACCTACTAGCTTTTGCCCGCGACTTCGTCCGCGTGGAATAATAGTTCCCGTTCCCGGGGGATTTCCGGGATGAAAACTATCCTATGTCCTTTCTAAGGTCCCAGACTAATCCGTACCAAATTTCATTCAATCGGTTCAGTGGTTTAGGCGTGAAGAAGAGACAGACAGACAGACAGATAGAGTTACTTTCGCATTAATAATTTAAATTAGTAAAATTAGTATGGATGTCATGGCCAGATCATAGTATTGATTATTTTATGAAGTGTTCTAACCTAACCATTTCATAAAATAAACACAACTATTCGAACACTGGTTGAACATTTTAACTTTATGATCTGGCCACCACATATTCGCCGTGACTGGTGAGACGAGGGCCGTGTTCAAGGACGAATAGTATATACATATAGTTATGAAAACTGTAATTCAACTATTGCAATAAGATTATTGAATGACACCCTAACTTTCGCGGTTGCATCGGGTCACTCAACTATAATTAGAGAGTGAGATAGGTATTATCCGTTCTCCTTTCGGTAGGTATCTTGCGTGTCAACAATTGGGTAGTTTACACCATTAACCAATAAATGTTAGATACAATTTCTATAAAACCTCTTTTAATTTCAGCCCAATAAATTCGGTTCATTTTTAATTTGCTATAAAATTTGATTTTTAGTTGCTTTGAAATCAATAAATAGTAGTCAACTGAGTTGCCATTGCCATACAAAATCTATTGGAGACTTGGGTTTTGACAGCTCATAAAAAGTACGTCTATTGATAATGGTGTAAAATACCGTATCGTTGAATATTTAAAATAAGAATTTAATACTGAACAGCCTACTTTAATATGTTCCACGTCTCACTAGTCATGGTGTAATAGATATAGAAAAAATATATACCTGTTTTGTACGTGAAATATACCTAGTAATATTTTTTTTTTTTTTTTTTTTTTTTTTGGTGAGTGGGAAATCATCCAATGACTGCTCCCGTCCTGGGTGAGACGGGAGGGCGTGTCAGACTCTTACTGACTAAAACCCACTCATGTTCCTTCGATTGCCCTTTATGTTCCAGGGTCACGGTAACTATTATAAACATTCCGCAACCCCGGCAGGCGTTGGCCCTGTTGGGCCCCTTCCTGTGCTGACTCCTTCTCTTTGAGGCGCGCGTGGAACAAAACGCGCCGTCTACGCGGTCCTGGTCCTAGCCGGGCGGCGAGCTACCCATAGCTCGCCATCCGCAGAACCGCGCCTACGGTGGCCGGTAGTCGTCTTGCGACTCTCGACGTCTTCGCCTGGGTCTTAGTCCGGGGCGAGAGGCTCGTCGTTGCCTCTCGCGCGCCGCCGCTTCCTTCACTAGCATAACTGCTTCGCAGAAGGAGGCGACGGCATCCCATTCCGTCTCGCCCCGGAGCATGGCCTGAACCAGCGCCGGGCGCGAGAGGTCACCGCCGCCGATCGCCTCTACGAGGACACGTCGATGCTCCGCCCATGCGCGGCACACCTCTACTGTGTGCTCGACCGTGTCCTCCAGGCGACCGTTACTGCAGTGGTGACACCCAGGCGTCGCTTCCGCCCGAATCCGACACAGGAACCTCCCGAACTGACCATGTCCGGTGAGGACCTGTGTCAAGCGAAACGTGAGAGTGCCATGACGCCTCTCCAGCCACTCCTCAAAGAGGGGTCTTACCGCCGCTATAACGGCGTGCCCAGCACTAGGTTGCGACAGTCGTTGTCTCCATTCCGCCATGAGATCTCGCCGGAGCTCCGTGAGCCGTGCCGCGATAACCCGCGGCATCGGGACTTCACCCCGGCGTTGCACTTCCACGCGCCACTCGTACGTGTGTGCAAGGACTGTTGCCTCCAGATCCCACGGCGGGACGCCGGCAAGGAGGCATGCCGCCTCACAGGAGACCGTGCGGTATCCCCGCACCATGCGAATGGCCATGACCCTCTGGGACGCCCTCAGAAGTCGGGCCGGAGCCGCGGCTAGATTGGGCGCCCACACCGGAGCGCCGTAGAGGGCCATGGACCGCACGATCCCCGTGTAGAGCCTCCGGCAGGAGGCGTTTGGGCCACCGAGATTGGGCAGGAGCCGCTTGAGGGCAGCTCCGGCCTTCGCCAGTTTGGGGCCCAAACGTCGGAAGTGCTCCGTAAAGTTCCATCGGTTGTCGAGGACAAGTCCCAGGTACTTTATCGTCGACTCGACACCGATGTGAACCCCTCCTACCGTTATCTGAGACCCCGGAGGTGGCCGGTGCCGAGGGCCATGAAAACACATGGCCTCGGACTTGTGCAGGGCCACCTCAAGTCCCAGTTGCCGGATCCTATCCACGACTGTCGCAACACCACTCGACATCAAGTCGGCCGCCGCCTGGAACGACCCTCCCTGCGCTAGGACTAGCGTGTCGTCAGCGTAGCACACTACGCTGACGCCTTCGGGAAGGTCGGCGCGCAGCACCCAGTCGTACCCGATGTCCCACAGAAGCGGCCCCAAGACCGATCCCTGTGGAACACCGCACGACATCCCTCGTCGACTCCACACTCCCTCGTGACCGGGGTAGATGACGGCCCTGTCCGTCAGATAGGCCTCGACCACACGACAGAGGTAGGCAGGCATCCGGTGATAACGGAGTGCCGCCCCTATGCACCCCCAAGGCAGGGTATTGAAGGCGTTGGCGATGTCGAGAGACACCGCCAAGACGACCCTGCCCTGTGCCACCGCATCCCCTGTCGTGAGGGCTCGTACGCGCATGATGGCGTCCACCGTGGAGCGTCCTCTGCGGAAGCCGTACTGACCGTCCGCCAGATCCGGCCCCACCCGCATCAGCCGCTCGACGAGGCGGCTCGCAATCACTCTCTCCAAGAGCTTTGCCGCCTCGTCGAGCAAAACGATGGGCCGGTACGCGGACGGAGAGTCCGCAGCACGCCCCGGCTTCGGTATGAGGACCAGCTTCCCGGTCTTCCAACGAAGTGGGAACTGGCCCTCCTCCAAGCATGCGCTAAAGAGCCCCCTTAGTCGAGGCCCGAGAGCCCCTAAGGCCAGGACCCAGGCCTTCCCTGGTAGGCCGTCGGGTCCTGGGGCGGTGTTCTTGGCCCTAAGCCTTAGCACCGCCACTCCCAGTTCTACCTCGGTCACCTCTGGAACCTCGTCGTCGTCGCCGTCGCGGTCCGCATCGGACACCGCCGGTGGCGGAGCCATGAGCGGGGGAGAAAACTCCCCCCGCGAAGGGAACAGAGCGTTCACCACGCCCTCCACTATCTGGGGCCGGAGACTCTGCGTCAGCGGGGGGCCCGCGGTGCGGAGCTTGCCCCGCACCGCCAAGTAGGGGCGCCCCCACGGATCTCGGTTCAGAGTCCCCAGCGTCTCTTGGCGGGCCGAAGCTTTGGCCCGCAATATCTCCAGTCGGAGGGCTTCCTTCGCCGCTCTGTACCCCTCGTACAGCTCCGCCTCAATGGCATCCGCATCCACAGGGCGGATACGGAGCCTGCGGTGTCTGGTGTACGGGTGTCGCGCAGCCACGCACGCCTCGCGTAGGGACGCGATTTGCGGCGACCACCAGTACACCTGGCGCTGACCCCTTCCTGGCTGAACCCGGGGCATTGCCATGTCACAGATCTCGGACATGGCCTCCTGGAACCACCCAGCCTCGGCATTGATGTCGGCAGGCCTGTCCGGTGATGACACCCAGGCCTGCACTATCGAGGCTTCCAGGAGAAGCTCCCGGTCCAGCTGCTTCAGCGCCCAACGCGGACCGCTTGGGGTCCGTCGGACCGGCGCAGCGGAGGTCTGGGCGGAGACGTCAAACCGGATGTACCGGTGGTCGGAGAACGTCTCCACCTCCTCCATTACGCGCCAGTCAACGACACGCGGTGACAGAGCGGGGCTGGCGAACGAGATGTCCACCACCGACTCACCCCGCATCCGCACACACGTGGGGACGGAACCCTGGTTCAGCACGACTAGGCCCGCCTCTAGGGCCCAGTTTTCCACCATTCTGCCCCGTGCATCAGTGTATCGGGAGCCCCAAGCCAAGTTCTTGGCATTGAAGTCCCCGAGAACGAGCACGGGGAGGGTTCGGAACCCGGCGACGACGACGCTCAGCTCCATAAGGGAGTTGTGGAGTTCGACGAGGGATCGGCTCGGGGAGAGATAGACGCCTACAACGGCGATCTCCCCGAACCGTGCCGCAACGCACCCCTGTGCCCTCTTGACGCCTTCGAGGGCTGGGGTACCGGCGGCGGCCGACGAGATGATGGTCACCGAGCCGCTCAGGTCCTCCACCCAAGAATCCCTGGGCGGGACAAAGTACGGCTCGGAGACCACGGCGATATTGATCGACCACTGCGCCATGCTCTGGAGCAACAGATCCTGAGCGGCGACGCAGTGGTTGATAGTCGCCTGTAAGAGGCGCAATGGGGCCATTATTGGCACTCCATTGCGGCCTCAGTAGTCGCGGCTGCAGCGACAGACGCGGCAGCGGCGGGGACGACGGGAGCAGCGGCGGCCGTGGGAGCGGCGGCAGCAGCGGGGGCAGCAGCGGGAGCGGCGGCAGAGGGCTTCCTGCCCTTGCCTCTGGTCCTGGCGGGTGGGGCGCAAGCCTTGCCCCCAGCCCGGTGATCAGCCGGCTTGCCAGCCGCCGCACATATGGAACAGTGCGGCGCGGCGGTACACGAGCCGGCCTTGTGACCGGGCTGACCGCAGCGGAAGCAGTCGGCGCTGCGGTCCACCTCCGAGGTGCATCGGACACCAACATGGTGCCCCACCTGGCACCTGTAGCACCTCAGAGGCCTGGGCTCCAACAGCTTGACCTGCGCCGAAACCCAGCCCACCAGTAACCTGCGGCCCTCCTCCGCAATGGCTTTTGCCGCCGGTGCGGGGCAACTCACGGTGACCGCTCCTACCCCGGAGCGGTCAGGGCGAATGGTGCCCACCCGTACGTCTTCAGTGGGGCACCCCCCCGCCTTGGCGACGGCGGCTGCCACCTCCTCCGCCTTGGTGGAGTCGTCCAGGCCCGAGATGCGCACATCTATGCGCATGGTAGGCCTGGACACTCGGACCTCCTCCACCGGCAACGACGCCCGGAGCTTTTCCGCCAGGGCGTCGGCGATGGGGCCGCTGGTGGCTCCGGGGACCTCCAGCATGCGGGCTCCGGTCGCCGTGACCCGGAGCCGCAGGCCTTCGGCTACGCCGATCTCAGCCAGGTCCACCGCCGCTTTCGCCCTCGAAAGGACGGACCCGTAGGTCACGCCCTTCTTCTCCGCCTCCAGCTGCAGGGTGATTACCACCGCTGCAGTCTTTGGAGTGCGGAGCCTGGCCGCAAGGCTATTAGCCTTGCGGCGCTCCCTCTGTCGTTGCCGCTTCCTCGTTGCTCTGGCCGCCTTGGCCGCCTTCTTCTTCTCCCCGGCCACTTGCCAGCGGCCGGCGTCGGCCGGAGGCTCGGCAGCCGACGAGGGAGGGGGTGGCGGTGGGGCACGCTGTGCAGCTGCACTCGCTGCGGGTGCTCCCACCGCTTTGGGCTTCGCCGCCTTGCCCTTGCTGGGCGTTGCGGCCTTGCCCTTTGCCTGCTCCGGCGTGGCGGCACGTCGTGACGTGCTCGCCGCAGGAGTCGCGGCCACAGCGGCAAAAGACGCCGCTGGCCTTGCTGCCGACGCAGCCGGGACCGCACGACTGGCCGCGAGCGGGGGCCGGAGGACTATGCCTTCCAGCACCGAAAACCGGCGCTGGAAGTCCTCCATGCCCTTCAACACAGCTTGGAGCAGGTCCCACTCCGACTCCTTGGGCTCCTCCGTGCGGGGCGCGTCCCCCCGGAGCCTGGCCAGTTCGGCGTGCAGCTTCCGGTTTTCTTCCCGGAGAGCTTCAAGAGCGGCCCGCATAGCGGCCAGCTCCTTATCCACCGCCGTAGGAGCCGAAGCCTCCGCATTCGCCGCTGCCAAAATCTTGGCAGTGGCATCGGCGATGGCCCTGTCCTTTGAGCCCTTCTTTTTTTTAAGGGCCACGGACACCAGCGCCGATGTCACCACCTCCAGTAGTCCATCCACGTGCTCCGGCCTGGAGCTCCCCGCGGTGGTGGATGCGCTGTCAATCTGCGCGGAGGCTGCCCCAGGGTGACGCCCCTCCGCAGCGAGCCTTTCGGCTCGCCGAGCTGCCTCCTGCGCGGGGAGCTTGCGCCCCCCTCCTCCAACACGGCCCGCACCCCGCCTGCTGGTGGGGATTTTGGGGGCCGGTGCCGCCGCTTCGCTGTCAGAGGACGACGAGGCGCCCTCCGTCATCGTCCGCTTTCTGCTGCGGCTCCTCTTTCCACGGATCGAGCTACCAGAGCTCGATCCGTCCGAGCTCGAGCTTCTTGAGCTCGAGCCCATTGCCGCATCGGTCTCCTTAGACCGCGCCTCTCCCTTACCTCCAGTTTTGTTTTTTTTTTTAAAAGTTGTTAATTTCAGACATATTTGGTCCCACGAGTGTGGGGGATTTAAAAAGTACACCCAGGATAACCCCCTGTCCCTGGGCAAGTGTACATTTGTGACCCAACCAGAGGGTCCACCCGTTCCCTGGCTGGGGGTGCGCTAGAGACTGATGCGCCGTCCGAAAATAGACGACACTACTCCTCAGCCATTCGTACCTTCGCCACGCACCAGAACTTGGTATTAGAGGTAATTTTTTATAGAGGTTGTCTTCCTCGCGGCCCGGGCGGTTAAGCCAAGGCCCTCGACCCCCGTCGAAAGTCAGAGACATGACCGTAACAGTCTTCGGGGCTACGAGATCAACGGGGGCAGCTAGGGGTGACGACCCCCAGCTGCCTGCTCTGCGGCAGGGTGAGTGCACGCAGAGCCCGTTCCCCGAGGGACAGGTGGTGGAGTCCTCCGCGACAGAATATTCGAAAATGTGCAACGAGACCCCACAGGCACAACGTACCGTGGCGAGTCGTTGCACACCTCCCGGGGTGCACCGTCCCTCGGACTGGCCTTCGCCCCGGACGTATCCATAAGCGAACTCCAGCCCTCGGGCACACGAGGAGGTTTTCTGTCCATGCACCCCTACCTAGTAATATTTGAGTTGAACCTAAAGATCTATAAAAAAAAAAAAAAAAAAAAAAAAAAAAAACTTGTGAAGTTACGATTGATAACAAAAACGAACCGTAGCTGACAGATATAAACTGATTACGAAAAGCAATAGGCTTATCAAATGGCCGATCTCGCTGAGACATTCCCTTTATAGCTGCCTTCAAAGTGAGCATAAATTTCTGTACAATATTCCTTGTCCTACCGAAAGGTCATCCTGGCCGACTGGGATAATTTTCAAGAGTAATATTATGCGTCAATAAAATATGGCTTGTAGGGTTAGCACCGGTGCCCGGAACAAATGGAGGTAATGTATAATAAAGTAGGTAATATAATAAAGCTGAAGATGTTTTTGTTTTGATTTCTTGAATGTTTAAAAAGCTTATTTTTGGAAGTACCAGTTGGATCGGATTAATTCTTGTTGCTATGGTAGTTAGATATATGACAATAAGTGTACCATTGCATAGTTCATACTAAAGATAATGTAATTTCCCACCTATGGGAGCTTTGCATTAATTAAAGAAAACTTTACGTGGGTGTAACTGCTGCGTACAAATAATTGGAAATCCTTTTCAATGGGTGAGATTAATTTTGATTGCGCATGAACTCAAACTCATTTGTTTAAATAAATTAAACCATTGACAGGTACTTTTGAACTGTCAGAAAGTAAGCCAGTAAAAAAGTTGAAGCTATTTGCTCGTTCCTAAACAGTGCATTTCTATTGAGGAGAACAAGCAAAGAACTCCAGAACACTATTTTAAATCAGATTTCAATAAAAAAATATTTGGTTACATTATTCAATTTGAATCTAGGTACGGTATAATAACACATTTTTTTTTTTGGTGAGTGGGAAATCATCCAATGACTGCTCCCGTCCTGGGTGCGGCGGGAGGGCGTGTCAGACTCTTACTGACTAAAACCCACTCATGTTCCTTCGATTGCATTTTATGTTCCAGGGTCACGGTAACTATTGTACACATTCCGCAACCCCGGCAGGCACGGTATAATAATACATTGCATCTCGATTCATGTCAAAAACGTTGCAGGTAAAAGCTAGATCTATCGTACTAATATTATAAATGCGAAAGTAACTCTGTCTGTCTGTCTGTCTTTCTGTCTGTCTGTCTGTCTGTCTGTCTGTCTGTCTGTCTCTTCTTCACGCCTAAACTACTGAACCGATTTGAATAAAATTTGGTACAGATATAGTCTGGGACCCGAGAAAGGACATAGGATAGTTTTCATCCCGAAAATCCCCCGGGAACGGGAACTATTATACCACGCGGACGAAGTCGCGGGCAAAAGCTAGTATCTTTATAATTATTTAAAACTAGCTTTGGATCGCGACTTCGTCCGCGTGGAATAATAGTTCCCGTTCCCGGGGGATTTCCGGGATCAAAACTATCCTTTGTCCTTTCTCGGGTCCCAGACTATATCTGTACCAAATTTTATTCAAATCGGTTCAGTGGTTTAGGCGTGAAGAAGAGACAGACAGACAGACAGAATTATTTTCGCATTTATAACATTAGGACGAATGGTAAACTGACTGATTGTCTGGCTAAATAGGTAATACATCAACACACAGCCCAATCCACTGGTAGTAGAGACATCGACTTGGAAGGAGTTTCTTTGTGAAGAGTCTAAAAACGGATTTACGAAATCCCAGCACTAAAGGAGTCACAAGAAGGGGCCCAACAGGGCCACGCCTGCCGGGGTTGCGGAATGTTTATAATAGTTACCGTGACCCTGGAACATAAAGGGCAATCGAAGGAACATGAGTGGGTTTTAGTAAGTAAAAGTCTGACACGCCCTCCCGCCGCACCCAGGATGGGAGCAGTCATTTGATGATTTCCCACTCACCAAAAAAAAAAAATCACTAAAGGAGTAAAATAGGATGGAAGTTTCTACATTCACGCGGACAAAAGCTAGTATGCAATAAAATGTGAACACCACTATACAAGAAGAAAATTAAGCAGCAGAACGCTTACACCAGGTTGGTAAACAAAACAAGCTTGTTTCATTAGCAAAGACAAGGAAAATCTACATTTTAATCTCATAAATCAGTTGTCAACTAAATTCTCAAAATTCTTGAACAGTTTTAGCAGAAGCTAGATAGACTTGTAGTCTCAAATCTAGCCTAGATTTTGATCTTGATAAAGTAAGCTGTTTAAACCTACAGCCTGAGTGATAGCGAGTAATCTGTCCTTGTTGGTTTAATTTCCGTTTGAAATAAGTAATGCCTTAATAATAGTGACGTTAAGTAATTTCATGATGTTTAAGTTTTGGGGGCTCAATGTGCGAGAAATAATAATACTGACTACTTAAATCAAACATTAACACTAAACTCACAGTCATGTGAAGTGGTAATGTGCAAAAATTCTATACTGACGTGTGTAAGTTTGCTTTTATTATACTAGTGCAATTTTTTTTTGTTCTTCCCGTGTAAATAGGGAATTAAGAAATGAACTTTGTTCTTATTTGTGGTCCCAAGGTACCACTCATAATCGGGGTTGCAGAATGTTTATAATAGTTACCGTGACCCTGTGTGTGGTGGGTTTTAGTCAGTAAAAGTCTGTCTATCCGCCGGCGCCGCACCCAGGACGGCAGCAGTCATTGGATGATTTCCCACTCCCCCAAAAAAAGGTACCACTCATAATAATTGATTAACACTAAGGTGCCGTTCGAGACCCTGGTTCCGGTCCCGAAGGCTCCTAACCCATCATTACATCCTATTAGATTGGCTCATTTAAACAAACGAAAAAGCAAAAAATCTCTTCAGCTTTATTTTATTAGTATTGATACCATGGATACATAAAAACAGATGAGATAGATTTCAGTTGATCCTGCCTAGCTATTAAAGCGAGAAAGAGTAACGAACATCCATCCATATATCCGTCCCTACAATCTTTTACGTTTATAAAGGGTATCAGGATTTAGAACTATTAATCTAGTTTTCAAGGGTAAGCTTCACGAAAGGGTAACAGCCACAAGAAACTTAGATTGCTAATACAATTGATAGGTTTAGGCCAGGGGTTTATTTACAAATGGTATTAGAAAGCCAGAATGAAAAAATATTACTGGAGAAACTATTCAACTGTCTTGAATCTCGCATCGAAATTAATTGGTAAAAAATTCGGCTAATTGTGAGTCGCACACAACTCTACAATTGAATGCGGCAAACTTACTTTAACGTTAGGAAATAATTTTCACGATAAATGAGTTGAAGTTTTTTGTAACGTAACAACTCTACTGTTTTTTTTTTGTTTTGTTTCATTACAAGTTCTACATGACATTGTTCCAATGACGGACAATGCACACACACATCATACAAGAGATCCTTTCGGGGTTCCGTTATTCATTTTCAGACATGGAAGCCAAAACACCGACCACTAACCTAGAACCACCACCAATAGAAGTAAGAAAAGTCATAATTTCAGATTTAAGCTTTCAGGCGGTGGCCGAGAGCCTATTAAGCAAACACCTACCCAGAAAAAAGTCTCTCATTGTTTTTACACCGTCCAAAATTTTCATTTAACAAAATCATCCGCGCCCCTATATCGGAAACATTTTATTTCACAAAATGAAACCGTCACTCCAGTATGACGGATGGCACTCAAAATTTACATTTCACGTCCGGGGCGGGGGCGTGACGGGTGCGTGACGGAATCGTGACGGGAGTGTGACGCAATCGGTCCGATAACGACGCGTGTAAGTGACGGCGTCGATGAATGAGTCGCGAACAAAGAGATTATTTTGTTATGTGTTACCTTAAACCCATAAATCAAGAGGTTGTGTGTAAATAGCAAATAATGAGGCTACCTGTCTACGGAAGCCGAGAAACTGAGTGGAGCTGAGCTGTGCTGTGATAAACTAATAAAATTGCAAAAACCGATCAAGCGCGTGTGTGACTCGCACACAGAGGATTCCGTTTCCGTACCATTTCAGAGATTTATGACGTATTAAAAAAACTACTTACTAGATCTCGTTCAAAACAATTTTCGGTTGAAGTTAAGAGGGTAATGCACCTCATATATTATAGCTTTTTAGATCTCGTTAATAAATTAATAATTAAAAAGTGGTTAAAATAACACAGTTTTCAAAAAGTATAAATAGGAATCAGTAACAAAATTTCCATACATAAAAAACCTAAAAAAATCTAAAGTTATGAAATTATTAACAGTGCAATTAATGGTGGTTCGGAATTATAAAAAATAAAATAAATAAATATCCTGGGACATCTTACACACGGCCATCTGATCCCAAGCTAAGCAGAGCTTGGGTTATGGTAATCTGAAAACTGATATACATACTTATATAATTTTTAAATGCATACATATTATAGATAAACAACACCCAGACACAGAACAAACAATTATGCTCATCACACAAAGTTTGTCCTGGGTGGGAATCGAACCCACGACCTCTGGCTTAGCAGTCAGGGTCACTGAACACTAGACCAACAGGCCCGTCAAATTGCAATATTTATAGCATCCCCTATGGTTTTAATGTAAAGTTTGATCTAGTCAAAACTTTGGTGTAAAATTCATAGATGGTTTAATTGTATCGATACCTGAAGAGGATTAATTACATTTCGATAGCACATTGGGCCTAATGTTGGCCCTAATCACAGTTATTATGGACTTTACTGATGAAACTTGATCGCTAATACAGATTATGAAACTACATAGTTATTTGGGTTATGTGATGTTAGTGTCTAGTGATCTATACTATATAGTTTTCTACTTACAACTACAAGCTCATGTAACGCTGATATAGGAATAAAAGTATACATTTTTTGAGATAAGATAACTTGTGTTATGGTAACCAGACAACTGATAAACGTACTCATATAATTTATAAATACGTATTATAGATAAAGTACACCCAGACACTGTAAAATCAATTATAGTCATCACACAAAGTTTGTCCTGCCCCCTTACCATGACGTTCAAAGTAAGATTGTTTTAGTCCTGTTGCAGGAGTGTGCAAGTGGCAGCGTTAGAAACGTTGTATAGCGCCGTCTCTTTCCCACTGAAAGTAATATCAAAGTAATACTGCTATAAGGGCTTGACGTACGCCCCCTGGACGGGAATTGAACCCACGACCGGCAACGATACGACTTAGCAGTCGGGGTCACTAACCACTAGACCAACAGGTCCGTCACAGTGATGTCTGATCAAAAACTTAGAAAATGCATTGTGATTATAATAATATTAAAAAAAAAAAAAATAGTAGATTAGTAGCCAAGGGCTGTAAGGGATCAATTGCAGCCCGAGATATTTAGGCGCACGAGCGTAGCGAGGGCGCCTATAGTTCGAGGGTGCAATTGATGCTTACACCCTAGCTAACTACTCTGCTTTACATCTCGATTGTGAGGTAAGTATAAAAAACCGGCATTACAAAAATAAAACATTTTATTAGTTAAAAGGCAAAATATTGTTAATTGCTGCTTCAGCTTCCATTTTCATTGAATCGGGAGTGCAGTATTATATCTTCATCACTTGCAGAATTCATGTTTTTTTCCTTATTAGTACGTAATTATAAAAAAATCCCAAAAGCAAACAATATTTAAAGTAAAAGTTTTTCCCGCCTTTTTTTATCTTTGTTTTTTAATTATTTTTTTCAAGAACGAAATTGAGCTTCGCCGTTCGATATTTAAAATTGATGACTATTATACTCATACGAAAACAAGGCTGAATAGCGAAGCGACCTCTTTCGTTATTAGGCTGAATGCATGGTGTCCATTGCCAGTGGTTAGATGTACGCGAACTTTTTGAAAGAGTGAAGAGTTTTTTTTTAATTACTTACCGCCCTAGGGCGTTTCTAGCTACATTAATACCCTAGAGCGCTAATTGGTTACCTACAAGCCCCATTTGGGGGTAATAAGGACCTACTTACCGAATATGAGAGATGTAAAAATCATTTATTGTCTCATTAAAATTTTACAAATTTAAATGATTGAGTGCCGTGGGTTTTATCCTCACACGTAACTAAAATTTCTTGCCCTTATCACTGTTTAAAGTTATGCAATGAATAAAGCCTGTGTAACCATACATTTTTTGACGTATAAACCTGTCATAACTTTATGCAGCGATTATTAGTAATAATAATAATAAATAATAAAAATGTTTATTCATCTCCACAAATTACACATTATGTATGAGGACACACTTAAAGTTAAAAAATATAGAAGTTGACTGTTACGTAAATGTAATTTGTGGGAGATCTGGAGTCTAAACTAAGCCTAGGCCTGTACTATAGAACTCCAGGCCCCCCATCACATAGTATTTTATGCTAATATTTAGTCAGCGGGTAAGTACATGTTAAATCTGTGTGTGGTGTATGTGGTGTGTGTGTGTGTGTGTGTGTGTGTGTGTGTGTGAGTGTGTGTGTGTGTATGTGTGTGTGTGAATGTTTCAATATACGTGCTATGCATGCTATATTTATATATATATATTATACCAGGGCATCTATGTCCAATAGGTATATGTTCTGCGTCTAGTTGTTTGAGTATGAGTTTATATTATGTTTATTAACGTACCCTCGAGAATTTTCTAGTGTGAGGCAACAGTATAAAAAATAATACCCGTCCGATTTTTTACCAGCAAACTGGGTTGCGGAATGTTTATAATAGTTACCGTGACCCCGGAACATAAATGGCAACCGAAGGAACATGAGTGGGTTTTAGTCAGAAAAAGTCTGACACGCCATCCCGCCTAGCCCAGGACGGGAGAATAAATTTACCCATGGTTCAACTGGTTGTTCTATGGGGAAATATATTTACCAATGTTTCAACTCGAGTGAGTTGTTCTTTCCTTGGTCCAACTAGTTGTACTTCTGGGAATTGAATGTATCTATGGAACAACTACTGTTTACTGACACATTGTTTTAATTACCTCTAGACCATATCGACATACACAAATAACTAGTTTGCTTTTACCTCCCTGTGTATTATATGAGAGAGTAACAGTAATACATTTCACAACTTCGTTTCGGGAGTCTAATCAAGTCTTCGTAACCCTGCCCTTTAACCTCATGTTAGCCGTCCAATGAAATTACCAATCGTTGAAATCGACAACAGATTAAATGAAATTGGTTTTTACGTACGGGTGAACATGGATTAGATGAGAGTATATTAAATTCCGCTGTTTTGTTTTCTCTTTTAATAATCCGCTGAACCAGAAAATAAACAAAAACGAAGCTTTGATTGTTTGCATTACAATTTGAGGTGGACGAGATGTATATTTTTTTATTACATTCGTTTAAATACATTTACATCGCGTGTACTAACTTAACTGACGATATAGTCGCCTCTCGCCAGTCGGTACATTCTTCAATAAATTCCCTACGCCAGTCGGAACATTCTTCAATAAATCCCCTAACTGTCGTCATTTTTTAAGTCATTTGGTGTATGGTGAGCGATCTGTTACGAGCACCCGTGTGTTCGTGCGACAGTTGTAGCCTTTTTTTGAAGTTTTCCTTACGGTGCTCGTAACGACAGTTAAGAGGTTAAGCCGACTGAATTAAAAAAACTTAAATAATATAAGAAAAATATGGTGCCTAGTATCGGAACCTGGGTCCAAGCTGAGAGTCAGCAGAGCTACAAAAGACATATTTAAACTGAATGAGACCTCAACCCAGCCGTCCATCGAGAGCCTATCATTATTATTCTAGCCTCCACTAAACTGAAGTATCTTTTCTATAAAAAATATTATAAATGGGAAAGTGTGTCTGTCTGTCTGTCTGTATGTTTGTCTTTCTTTCACGGCAAAACGGAGCAACGAATTGACGTGATTTTTTAAGTGGAGATAGTTGAAGGGATGGAGAGTAACATAGGCTACTCTTTGTCTCTTTCTAACGCAAGCAAAGCCGCGGGCAAAAGCTAGTCTTTCCTATAAAATAACAAAGTTAATTCGTCCGGAGAACTCGAACTTCTAAGTAATATTCAAGTTTCAATGGTATTTTAATCTGTGTGAAAATTCGTTAATGAATTTACTAAAGAACACGGAGTTGTGTAACTGGTAATCAAGTGCAAAACTTGGGCTGTTTGTGGCATTTCAGTGTTGCTTACTGATCTTCTTCTTCTTGAGTTGAGAAGGATACTTTGAAGGATTTAAAACTTTCGAGTTTTGAGTGTTTCCGTCCTAAAAGTTGGTAACGAGTTCAAAATTTACAATGTTGGTTCTTTTTTAGGGTTTTGTACGTAAAGATTAAAAGGGACGTCGTTACTATTAAAACTTCGCCATCCAACTTTATATGTCTGTCTATCACCAGATTGTATCTCATAAGGTGTCATAGTTTTGACGGGTCCATTGACCTGGTTTTAAGTGTCATGTAATTGCCACCAACTTCCGAAATTGCAGTTGGGTTTTTTGATTATTTAATTATATATTATATCGGAGATTGAAGATAAGAACCTATTTGCTACAACGCCATTTGTGGATGAACAAGGGCGTCGAGATGCCTGGGTGGGAGTCGGTGAAGCAGTTCTCTCCTGTGTCACAATGACATGACGTTGCCAGTCAAACGGAGAGGATGCTTCATGCCTTCAACCAAACCTGCCAGTTCAATCGGTGTTGTTATATTTTGTAATTTCACAGTGGAGGTGTGCCGCGCATGGGCGGAGCATCGACGTGTCCTCGTAGAGGCGATCGGCGGCGGTGACCTCTCGCGCCTGGCGCTGGTTCAGGCCATGCTTCGGGGCGAGACGGAATGGGATGCCGCCGCTTCCTTCTGCGAAGCAGTTATGCTAGTGAAGGAGGCGGCGGCGCGCGAGAGGCAACGAAGAGCCTCTCGCCCCGGACTAAGACGCAGGCGAAGACGTCGAGAGTCACAGGGCGACTACCGGCCACCGTAGGCGCGGTTCTGCGGATGGCGAGCGATGGGTAGCTCGCCGCCCGGCTAGGACCAGGACCGCATCGACAGCGCGTTTTGTTCCACGCGCGCCTCAAAGAGAAGGAGTCAGCACAGGAAGGGGCCCAACAGGGCCAACGCCTGCCGGGGTTGCGGAATGTTTATAATAGTTACCGTGACCCTGGAACATAAAGGGCAATCGAAGGGACATGAGTGGGTTTTTAGTCAGTAAGAGTCTGACACGCCCTCCCGCCGCACCCAGGACGGGAGCAGTCATTGGATGATTTCCCACTCACCAAAAAAAAAAATATATTTTGTAATTTAATAATGACTAAAGTTCGTTGTATTAAACATTGTTCATGTAACTCGATTATTATTTGACTATTAATACTTGTCCAAGTTCCCTAAATCGCCCGTTTCGACATATATATACCTTATATGACTCTCACAACTTACACAAATTCAATAACACTTCATATTTTGAAATCCGTTAAACGGTTTAGACTGTAGAGCGTGCCATAGAATAAGACATACATATGCTCGAAAAGCATAACTTTCCTTTCGGCAGTCGGGTAAAAACTCCGGTGCCACAGACATTCAAATACATACACGTAGCGACTTATAACACCCCTCTTTTTTTGGGGGTTAAAGAAACAAAACTCTCCTTCGGCAGTCGAGTAAAAAGGATCAAAATCAGTGCACTTTATCAGTGACTTCATTAAATAATAAATAAATAAATATCCTGGGACAATTCACACACGGTCATTTCTGATCCCAAACTAAACAAAGCTTGTGCTATGGTAACCAGTCAACTGATAAACATACCTATATCTATAGTAATATTATAAAGAGGTCATATTTGTAAGTTTGTAAGTTTGTAAGTTTGTAGGTTTGTAAGTTTGTATGTAGGGGGAATCTCTGGAACTACTGGTCCGATTTGAAAAATTCTTTCTGTGTTAGATACCCCATTTATCGCGGAATGCTATAGTCTATATACCATCACGCTACGGCCCACGGGAGCGGAGCAGTAACGAAAAATGCGGGTGAAACCGCAGGGGACAGCTAGTACTTATAAATACACATACAAATTATAGATAAATTACACCCAGATACAGAACAAACAATCATGCTCACCACACAAAGTTTGTCCTGGGTGGGAACCGAACCCACGATCTCCGGATTAGCAGTCAGGGTCACTAACCACTAGACCAACAGACCCGTTACATCAAGAAAAGGCAATTTTTAAAGAACGTCCTAAATTTTTTTCCTGACGTTGAAAAAGGTCTCTTAAAGGTTGAAATAATCGAGCCCACTAATCTACAGACGTCGACACGTCGAAAAAATCCCCTCGAAAATCAAGGACTTTTTTTAAAAAGGTTCCCGATTTTCTTAACTTAACAAACTTGTAAAGTTAAGAGATATGTAACCCCCAAAGAATAATTGTGGTTTCTCGACACTTGGCCAAACTGAAAACTTGAAGAGATTAAAAGTTGTGACTTTGCTGAGACGCAGTTAGCTACGTGACAATAAATTGCTTGCAAAAGAAACAGGATTACACTGACTGAAAAGCTCCCTGAAAGAGGGTAAGCCTTTAGACCGTAAAAATATATGACTTTAGAACTCAGCAGCTTAATAGGAGTGTAAATACGAATGGTAACCAATAAATCTGAGGCACACATTCTGAAATAGCACTTTTTTCTGTTGTGTTTGGGTTGATTTCTAATCTAAATGGATCCAGTTGAAAGCCAGTTTTCTACATAGAGTGATTGCCTGTCAGACTTACCCAATCAAGTTATTGGTTAACACGATACCCACCGGTTTGAATAAATGTTAGCTTTTTTTGCTAAGAGAGCATGTTTTCCGAGGCACGAGATGTCAGTGATGTCCAAGAAAAACTTAGAAATCTAATTAAATGGTAAAATGACTGAATATTGATATATCTACACACAACTCAAACCGCTGGTCTAGAGACATGAAACTTGCAGGGTATGTTCTTTGTGACAAATAAGAACTACAAAAAACCGGGTTTTTAAAAATTCCGGTTCTAAAGGGGAAAAACAGAGGATTCTAGTTTTGACATCCATGTGAGCGAAGCTGTAGGTGACAGTTAGTTTGACATAAATTGAATAAGTCGCATTAGTACTTGCTTGTTTCCGAATCCGTAACTTCATATAAAAAAGGAGACGATCATTATTTTTTTGTAATTAACAGAATGAGTGTAGTTTTAGTTTCTTAAAACCAATAGATACTCAGTAAATTGTGCTGAAAATGACTGGCGTCACAGTTGACTATTTTCATGCTCAATGTATTTTGAAAACTTTTTAAAGGTATTACTATAGACACTATTGCCTATGAAACAACGAACGTCAATAAAAATAATTATTCTTGGACAACTAACACACGATCATCTGATCCCAAACTAAGCAGAGCTTGTACTATGGTAACCTGACAACTGGTTAACATACTAACAATCATACTAAATATATTTTGTAAATATGTACATACATATTTTAGATAAATTACACCCAGACACATAACAAACAATCATGCTTATCATACAAAGTTTGCCCTGGGTTGGAATCGAACATAAAAACTAAGCCGTAGCCATGCCTCCGGCTTAGCAGTCAGGATCACTAACCACTAGACCAACAGACCCGTCAATTGTTTAGCCATATTTTTTTGAAGTGAAAACTTCTTTAGCGGCGTTGAGCACTTTTTCTGTAATGGGTATAAAATCTTAAACTCGCGTCAGGACACGTGACCTGATCGAAAAAGCGTAGGACGGATGGATAGTAGACAGCTGTCACCATCCATGGATGCGCGTGGCACGCTGTTAATAATCAAGTTTTCACTTCTGCCGGCACTCCCGGAGTGCAACCCGTCTTTTTTTAATGTTCATTGCGTTATAATTACGATGTCGGGTGGTCGAGAGAGACATAATTATAAATCAAAGGATTATAAAATAACAAATCGGTTACAAAATTACTGGTACGAAATATTTTGATATTCACAATGATAATGGATAATGTGGCTAAGCTTATAGATGGCACATTGGCAGCTAATTATTATGCTTTCAATCTGAATGCATTATTTATAATAAGCGAAGTAAATTCGTTGATAATTGGAAATATTAAACAACCAGTGTGTAGTTACAATAATAAACGGTGGGCATTATCGTGGATTTGTTGATCGTTGAAATCTGTATATAAAATGGCAAACTGTCTGACCGAGATAGCTCAGCAATTCACAAAGCTGAAGTGTGGCAATGGGCTGGGCACATAGCTTAAAGAACCTCTGGCAGAAAGGGATAAAGGTCCTTGAATGCGGCTCCTTATTGGCAAGAACAACTTGGGATGGAAGCCCACCAGATGGATGGATGACATTGTTAAGGTCGCAGGGAGCCGTTGGATGCGGGTGGCACCGAACCCCGTGCGCCGGAGACAGTTGGGTGAGTCCTGTGGACTCTTATGGGCTAATGATGATGATGATGATGACGAAGAAGCTCACTGTCTAATTGATATATCAACGCACAGCCCAAACCGTTGGTACTAGAGACATGAAACAAAACATATTTGTAAGTAGATGTATGTTAGCTTCTAATTATATTTTCTGCACGCCAGTCATGGTCAAAACATGTTGAAACAAAATATCCATTCCACCTGTAATGATCAAAGCCATGTATTATTATCACCTACACATGTTTTTGCAAATATCTATCTTTATCTTTATCTTTATGAAACTTGGAGGGTGTGTTCTTTGTGAATAATAGATATCCACTTTTATTTTTAATTTTTATTAAAAAAGGAACAACAAACAGCTACACTATGTGATATTACAACATAATAACATATTAACTTAAATTATAATGTAGCCCACAGTGCTGTTCACAGATTACCATTATTGAATACATTTTAAAAAATGCTAGGGAATAGCTATTCGTGTATGACAGTTATTATAACAAGTAAAACAGAAAAAAAAGAATACAGTAATAATTTAAAATCACATATCTAAGAACGTGAAAGTGTTCTTCACTTAGAAAGATTCTTGGAAATTTGACCCTCAAGGAGTAATATAGTGGATTGAAGATCAACGTTGGCAAAGTCACGGGCGAAAGAAGGTAGATAATAAGTTCAAACACTATTCCTTATATCAACTTCGTATATTTGGAATTTAAAATGTAAAAGTATTATGGGGATGCATAGTTAGATGTTTTTTATTCTGTCAAAACTATTACCTTAATATAGCATACATATATTAATATAGTTATAAAGGTTATTTTCTCATAAAACTTTGACCCAGACAAAGCCACAAGCAAAACCTAATACCCTCACAAAATTAAGTTCCAAAAATACGGTTACTTATCTAGCCATTCAGAGGCCTTAGAAGCCAACCGTAAAGTTACGTTGAATAGGGCCAGTCTAGCATAAAGGTCCCTTGAGCGATTACTGCCATTGCAAACCCAAACACGTAGAGCCGAATAAAGAGCTAGATAGAAAGATTCTAGCTCTATTTATGGAATATATTCTTACGTATTATTTTTACACCTGTTTGAGGCTTTTTGAACTTTTGAATGATGACGCATTTAACCTTTCGACGAGCAAGTGACAGCCGGCTGTCGGGCTACTATTGTCTTACGATTGTGACCCGAATCACGTGTGAGGATTGAAGGATTTTTTTTATCTAAAATTCAAGGTATAATTTTAATTTTGCTTAGTTTTGTAAATGTTGAATTATTTTTATGGTTAGTAATTGGAAATAAAACTGGGAAAACTGAATAAATACAATTTGTACGTAACTACGATTTCGTAGCTATCCGTAGCCTACGTCGTAGCAATCAAGTTACGGCGTAGCATAAAAAGAAAAGCTTTGTACTTCTATTTATGGAAGGTTATTCGTATTCTTGTTTATTATTTATTCACCTGTAGATAGTCTCGGCATAGATGCCGACTGTGACCTTTATAAACTTTTGACAAATAACAGATTTGAAGGAAGGTTTTTCTTAAATAAATTATGTTTTCTTTATTTAAAAAAAGAAGTATACTCTTAGTTACACGTCATAAATGTTACGAAGGGAATTAGAAAGATTTATTTTAAGAAAACAAGACTTGTATAAACTGGTTTTATAATTAACTACGCTTTCGTAGCTATTCGTAGCCATAGGCTACGAAAACGCTATGACGTAGCGATAATGCTACGGCGTAGCATTTCGGTTACATTGTTGCTACACCATATTTCCGACAAAAATATTTACGGAAATTAATATTGTATGGAGGTTTTCTTTAAAAATATGTACTTCCATCAAGTTTATAATTAACGTGGTGTGTTCGTAACAGTCTATCATAACCATTTTCAGAATCAACTTTACTTTTAATACTTCAATATTAGCATAAAACTTATTTTTACTTTCCTCAATGGCAGCCATCTTGATACTTCAGTTTCAGAGTTAACAAGCAAGATAACATTAATGAAGTATTACAAAGTTTTCATTTAAAACTTTTTGATCTAGGATTTCATTTTATAGAGTCTCGAAGGGTACAGAAAGATGGTTAAAGTTAAACGTTTTGTCAGTTTTACTGATAGCCTAGTTAGTTTGTAGATAGCTCTTCTGGTTCATTAGTTTTTAGTTAGATTAGCTACGCTTTTCCTAACTTTTATGTTGAGGTTTGTTAAATTTTGCTTTCAGATTCTTAACTGCCATTCCGAGAGTTTTGCAGTGCTGTTAAGTAAGATCACAATCTATACTAATTTTCATAATTTTAAAGAAGTTGTTTTTACATTTGGTTTTATAACCCTTATCTATGGATCTTTTATTAGGATTAGAAAAATCGTATACCCCATGTCATCTCCACAACTAATTCGAATTCAATGACAGCTTTATGTTTAAATCTATTAAACTGTTTAACCTTTCGACGACCAAGCGACAGCAGACTGTCGGGCTGCTATTGTCTTTCTATTGTGTCACGAATCACGTGTGTTTGAAGGTTTAAGCTGTAAAGCGTGCCATAAAATGTTCGAAACATATAACTCTCCATTCGGCATTTAGGTAAAAAACTATCATGGCTAATGATTTATAATATAGGCTATATAAATTGAAGCTATGATCCACAAGAGTCAAGCTGTAACTAAATATATTGGTTCATTTTGGAGATCCAACCCTTTAGGGTATTTAAAAAGGTGTTATAAGTGTATACATAAAACCACAATCTGCAGTAATAAGCTAGTCTATAATATGTCGTTAACGCTTTGTATAAAGAACCCTTACGCCCACACAACCCAATTTCGGAAGTACTTCCTTCATAAGAACCCATTTATGAAGAACCCTTTAAGGCTTTCTCAGTGCTTTATAGCCTTGGGGTGGATATTAAGATAATTAGTGGGGAACAAAGAAAGGGTTGTAGAGCAGCGATAAATATGTGAGAGCCTCTTTTTCTACGCAAAAGAAACATTTTAACTAGTGACTGCTAAGCCAGAGTAGTGGGTTCGAATTCCACTTAGGACAAAAAATATGCGCATACCTTTCGACAACTAAGCAACAGCCAGCTGCCAGACTGCTGTTGTCATTTTATTTATTAATACTTTACTAGCGATCCGCCCCAGCTTCGCACGGGTGTTACAAATCTTTAAAAATCTCTGCTTTTCTCTCCTTAATTATGCATGTATTATACATATAAACCTTCCTTAAGAATCACTCTATCTATTATAAACCACATCAAAATCCGTTGCGCAGTTTTAAAGATCTAAGCACACATAGGGACAGACGGCGGATAGCGACTTTGTTGTATACTATGTAGTGAAGCACAAATATATAGAGACGGACATATAACCTAGTTATTCGCGATTACCGCGTTTATACAAACAAAACAATCTTTTTATACAAAACATCATATTTTGTTTACAAATCTAAACATAAACAATCATATTTACGTATCAACACAACTTAATATTTTTCTTTCAACCATTCAACACAAAACATTTCCGCGTTCAAAAATATTTACAATCCTTAAAACAATTAATTGCATTCACAAATGGGGATTCAGTAATTAAAACATTAAGGTACCTTGGGGTACAGTGCCCCAATTTTTCCTTAATTTACAAGTAAACTTACATTTTGGGTTAATCACCTTTTAGTATTCAATTGGAGTAGAAACTAGAGATGTGGCTTTTATGTTAATGATACTGGAGGTATGTTCTGCTGTGTGTTTGTCTTATTAATGTTTTGTAATTGTTTGAAGTTTGTTGAAATTGCCAGTTGTGTAGTTGGAAATGGGATTCAGGCTCGCTTACACAATTTATGTATTACTAGCTTTTGCCCGCGACTTTGTCCGCGTGGATTAATAGTTCCCGTTCCCGGGAGATTTCCGGGATGAAAACTATCCTGTGTCCCTTTTCGGGTCCCAGATTATGTCTGTACCAAATTTCATTCAAATCGGTTTAGGCGTGAAGAAGAGACAAACAAATTTGTAAATACATACATATTAGGTAAATAAATTACACCTAGACACAAACGATCATGTTCATCACACAATGTTTGTCCTGGGCTGGATTGAACCAACGACCTCTGGATTAGTAACCACCAGAACAGGCCCAACTTTACCTCCGTATTGTTAACCATTTTTTAAATTTAAAGAAAAACAACAGGTTTTAAATACTCAACACGCAATTTCACAAACGACTATCCATGCATTTCATTACAATCGCTTCACCAAAAACCCAGTTTCGCAAAAAACCTACTTTATACATCTCAATCAACGTTTTTTATTGATGCAAAGCGAGGTCGGCCATACATCAAGCCATTATTCAAATCTACTGTCCAATATATAACAACAATCAGCCTTTGTTTCATCCCGACAAGTAGGAAAATGTTTGAACGCTATTTTTTTATTTATTACATAGGCTTTCTGGTAGGTCGGTTTTGTTAGCGTTTGTGTAAGCAATTAGTACTTGTAGTTAGTGTTTTTAGTTTATGTTAAATTTTGGAAAAGAAAGATAAAAAAACTGCAATTTTGGAAGTCGATGGCTTGGCTTCTGTTTCATGTTATTGTCACTAACTTCCGAAATTGCAGTCGATTGGTAAATTGATTATTTACTTTTTGTCTTTTGAGTTCACTGATTATTTTTATGTAGTCAGGCTGATTATTTTTTTTTAATTTTTTTAATTTATTTTACGCTTACCACTGAGTAAAATATAATGACATCTCATAATGTCCAAATTTATATACTCAAAAGGAAGAAAAACAATATTTAACTTGCTGCAGTTATTGCCGCGTCTCTGAAGTTCACTGAACATATTGCCACGACTCTGAAGTTTACTGAACAAATGTTTGTATGTCATACAAATAATTGTATGTTGCAAAGTGTCAGGAGGTTTGTGTATGTAAATAAATAATTATGTATTAAAAACACTCACGATACTGCTAATAGTATTTTGTTATGTAAAGAATAAGAAAAGTAATGTTTTTGTTGTTTTTTTTGGTATTCTTCCTTATATTATCCATACTAATATTATAAATGGGAAAGTGTGTCTGTCTGTCTGTATGTTTGTCTTTCTTTCACGGCAAAACGGAGCGACGAATCGACGTGATTTTTAAGTGGAGATACTTGAAGGGATGGAGAGTAACATAGGCTACTTTTTGTCTCTTTTTAACGCGAGCGAAACCGCGGGCAAAAGCTAGTTCTAGATAAAAAGAATTGTAGTTAAAAATAAATTAAACCACCTCCAAAATTCAAATGTTTCAACATCTCTTAATCTCTTAGCACTGCTACGAAACCGCACTTACTACGAGCGCTACGCTCCCGTAGCGCGTAGCACCAATCCATATCCCATCTTTATTCGATACCCCAGGTAAATACAACATAAATATTATATCACAAAAATGGGTTCCGAACGTGACCAAAAAGCTAAGCTTTAATAAAAGTAAAGGTAAGGTTGTAAAGCCATGTTTTGACACGTTATTCAACCTTATAGTTTTATTGTCGGATGTTTAGCTAAAAACTCTTTCGTGGGACCCATTTGACCTTATTGAGTTACCTCTATGATTGTGTTGAATACGGTGACCTATTTTTGTGGGTAAGTTTGAAGTTTGATTATGTGGGATGTTTGGGCATACACTATGTTTGTTATATAGTGGTAAATAGTTTTTTGGCATTGCAAAAAATGGTTTGATAAAGTCAGTATAAAGTTTTTTTTACGCGTGAGCCTAACTCAATAAGGAATATTTAATACCACTCAGTTATAAAAGTATTAAGAACATCGTCGTATCTTTAGCCATTATTTAATTAATAAAACCAAGGATTTCTTTCATTTAACTTTTCGAAGAATTCAACCGCCTCACTAAAATATTCAGTTGTAATTACTAAAACTAAAACTTAACCCGAACATCAAAGCCTAGTCGTTTGTTTCAATTAGAACCCTACTGAAAGTCAAAAACTGTATTATGTAAGCCTTATCTTATATTTTAGGCCTATCATTTAAAATAATCCATACTAATATCATAAATGCAAAGGTATGACTGTCATGCTTTTACACCATAACTAATACCGCACCTAAATAAATCTATATAAATAAAAATGAATTGATGTTCGTTAGTCTGATTAAAACTCGAGAACGGCTGGGCCGATTGAGCTGATTTTGGGTTTAAAATGTTTGTCGTAATCCAGGGTAGGTCTAAACGGTGAGCAAATAAGAAAAAAATCTTTATAAATAAAAATGAATTGATGTTCGTTAGTCTGATTAAAACTCGAGAACGGCTGGGCCGATTGAGCTGATTTTGGGTTTAAAATGTTTGTCGTAGTCCAGGGTAGGTATAAACGGTAAGCAAATAAGAAAAAAATGTGAGAAAGATAGAGTAAAACAACAATTTCATTTTCCCATATAAAAGTTGTCTATGTTCTGTTGGATGTCGTTGTCATAGTAACCGGCAAATCAAGTGTCAAATTCAAGTGTTACATTTACACCCATAGAGGTTACAACCCGTCAACCTGACACAAATAAATCCTTATAACTTTTTAACCATAACTTTGACAAATCTATGGTTTTGGGAATAAACTTTGACATTTTTTTACAAAATCTTGGCATGGTTTTTTTTTAATATGACGCCGTGGCCGCGCAGTTGAAACGCACACAATGTTTCATTGTTTTCAAAATAAGAATGGAATCATTTTCATAAATCCAAATGATGCAAATAATTAGTTGGTTTTATTTTAAAGCCATTTAATACGGTTTGAAATAACAGAAAGGCGTGTAAGTAATATGCTATAAAAATAATACTGTAACAGCTTTTCTTATTTCCAACGTACAAAATAATATTACGATAAAAAATAATCTAGATTAAAAATATTTACTAGCTTTCGCCCGCGGCTTCGCCCGCGTGGATGTCGAACTTCTACCTACTATGACTTAACAAACACGTTGATATCAGTCAGTGAGTTTACTATTATATACATATATCAAATGACTTCTCTCGGCCTCAGTGTCACCTCAGTGTGACTTTTACTGACTTTTATGATCCGCAACTCAGGCAGGCATTGGCCCTAGAGGGCTCCGTTACGTGCTGACTGCTCTGTGAGGCGCGAGTGGAACAAACGCGCCGACAACACGGGCCTGCTTCTTATCCGCCGGTGAGCTACCTATCGCTCGCCGTCCGCAAGGACACGGTGGTAGCCCGCCCAAGCACAACATACCTTCACCGTATGCTCCACCGAGTCCTCCAGGCGACCGTTGTCGCAGTGGTGACACCTAGGCAGCGCTTCCGCCCGAAATCTGACACAGGAACCTCCTGAAATCTCCGTGTCCGGTGAGGACCTAGGCTGTGTCCGGCGATACGTGAGAGCGCCGTGGCGCCTCTCCAGCCACTTCTCAAACAACGATGAATGTATCTCTCCAATGACTCCACCCACATACAATAGAAGACTGAGACCGGGTATTTAATTTTGCTTCACGACGCACTCTCATAAGCATACGAAACGACACCCCACATACAAATCGAATCAGGGATAAAACCAAACAATTGTTAAAATTACTGAATTAATTGATTACTTTTTGTTTTTGACCAAACGACCCAATATTTATCACGAACGCATCGACAACCAAACACATTTTACAACAGGGATAGAACCTGCACGAAGGAAAGCTGCCTGGGATGATCATTATTTTCACTTTGAAACAAAACAAAGTACCCAGCAAACCGCAACGCATTAGTGAAACCGCATTCAATTAGGTTAAGCTGTTTTTGAGATTAGCCTGAACAAACGTTTAGACAAACAGACAAAAATTCTAAAAAACATTGTTTTGGGTTCTATTGCGTATATAAAGTTCCCCTAATTACAATGATATTATAAGTAAAAAAGTGTAGATAGGTTATATGCAGTCAAAAAGTGGCACATTAAAAGTTTGCCAATTGGCAAACATGATACTGAGTATCGCGTTGACATTTGACGTTTATCTCTTTTTCACTCGCACTACTTCAATCATGCCATCCTACTTTGACGTGTAATGTATGTGTGCGTTAGTGTGCCGTTTTTGTAGATAGAGTTTCGTTTGGGTAACCTATCTACACTTTTTTACTTATAACATCATTGCCTAATTAAGTTTTTCTTATTTATCTTCCATGTACAAACACCGACCTTTTACAATTTTGATTGCATTATATATAATGATGTATTGATTAAATAATGGTGCTTTTAATATATTTTTTTTGTTTTTGTATGGCCATCTTGGACTTTTTTTAAACTAAAAGCCCATTTCAAAACATATCCTTTCAACAATCTTTTCTTCAGAAGTTAGGGGACAGTGACAATGACAGTGTTGCCAGATTACTAAACAACTATTAGGCCACTCCTACACACGTGAATCTAGATTGTGATAATGTGGGGAAATCGATACAAATCTTTTATGAATAAAGGTGATACGCTTTAAATAAATTTTGTTTACATTAATAGGTAAGTGATACGAAGTTCACCGGGTCATCTAGTTGAAAATAAAAAAAAACCATAACTAATAAACCGATTTAAATAAAATTTGACACAAAAATAGTTCGCGTTGGCCCTGTTGGGCCCCTTTCTCTGATCTCCGAATCATGACTTATCAAGTGGAAGATATTACTACTTCAGTATTAAATTCAAGTGTTTTTAAAAGACCTAAATATCAAAAAATCTACACTAAAAGATCAATTTAGAACTGTCTAAATACTCTAAAATAACAATTATTGTTTTCAACAAAATCCTTGGAACCTAGACTTTACATTTACCTTCAAAGGGCTATAGAAACTAATTAATTTGGGTCTAATTCTAAGAATGATTGCCTAAAATTGAAGCCTGAAGAAACAGCTAAGACAGTATCTGTCTGTGGCTTTGTCTGTGAGAATCTTAAGTATTGGTACCATAAATAATCTTTACATAAGGTTTATATTTGTAAAAACCGTGCGTCTAGAAAATATTATATGTATTTTGTTATATGAAGTGCATTTTTGAAACTCTAAACCTTTTAAGGAGTTTTTTTTAAACTTGTAAATAATAATACGAAAATATGATACCTGGCTTACAACAATTATACTTCAGGCTTCGTCCTCGGGATTAGCAAATAACACTTGTAGTACCGCCTAGTGGTTCGCCAGTCTCACACTATAGTTGAGGGTAGAAAATAAAATTAAAAAATAAATTCACGTCAACAAGACAGTTGACCGACCCGCTTGCTTCATAGTTAATGCTCCTGTATTAAATGCCGAAATTAACGCGGCTATTTCCGACGTTAATGACAAACGCGACAAAAATGTTGAAATTAGACAGAGACAAATTTCTACTAATTTCTCGCTGATATGAAAAAAAAAAAATGACAATGATCCCGAGTTAATAAGCATTGTTTTCTTTTGCATTAAGGGATACAAAATCCCATTTAAATAACTTCATAATTTTATTATGTAATAGAGCTATGTCAAAATGTCAACCTACCGATGGTCAGTTTTTATCTAGTATATTTCTAGTGTCTAAAACAAATGGCAAATATAGTATCATCCTAAATTTTAAAAAGAACTTAAAAAAAAAAATTATTACAGCTGATCATTTTAAAAAATGACAGTATTAAAATTAATAACAAAAATAGATTTAAAAGATGCTTACTATTTTATAAGTATTCATTATAATTCAAGAAAATATTTAAAATTTAAAGTTCAACAACTGTACGAATTTAACGTTCTACTATTTTGCTTAAGCACTGCCCCATATATATTCACTAAAATAATGAAACCTATTGTCCGGTTACTACGTTTGGCAGGCCTAATATCTATTAATTACTTAGATGAGTCATACGACAAATGTTTGTACAATACTGTACAATCTAAGAAATTAATTACATCTCTCGGATTTTTAATTAATGAGGATAAAAGTTTAATGATACCTATTCAAGTATGTACATTTCTAGGTTTTGTTTTAGACTCTGAAAACTTCCAGATCACGTTACCTTCGGGAAAAATAGTTCGCGTCAAATCAGAAATTAAAAATATGCAAGATACGTGAATTTGAACAAATGGTCGGATTACCAGTTTCAGTTTTTCCAGCTGTAGAATACAGCTTGCTATGTACTAAACTATTTGAACACGTAAAACATTTAAACTCAAAACCTGATGATAACTATGATAAATTTATGAATATATCTAGTGTGTTACTACCTGATCTAAGATGGTGGTATGATGCAATACATATACCGTTTTGTAGCACGATACGCATGATCTGAAAATTTTCTCAGATGCCTCAAATACGGGGTGGGGGGCTGCCTGTGGCAAAGAGAGGGCTAGCGGGTTGTGGAGTAATCAAGAGAAGACACAACATATATAACTACTTGCGGCCTTCCTTGGTTTAAAAGTATTTGCTAAAGATTTAAATAACTGTCAAATTTTACTCCTCATCGACAACACTACAGCCGTCTCTTACATTAATAAGATGGATGGATTTCGTTCCCCCACCTCACTGACATCACTAGTCAGCTATGGCAGTGGTGTGAATGTCGCAAATTGTACGTCATAGCTCATTACATTAGCTCATTAGACAATAACACGGCAGATGCCGAGTCAAGGCGGACTGGGCATACCAGGAAATTGTCTCAACGTATGGGGTACCTCAAATAGACTTATTTGACAGTCGAATAAATACTAAATACTCTGCTTAGATCTCCTGGCACAGAGACCCCAATGCAATGGCAGTTAATGCATTTTCAATTTCCTGGGCCAATATTTATTTCTATGCTTTCCCACCTTTCTCTGTCGTTTTAAAGACACTGAGAAAGATAATTACAGATAAGGCTAGGGGCGTACTAGTCGTACCACATTGGCCAACAGCTACCCAATTTTTAAAAAAGCCTTTTATTGTCTGATCCAGTTGTGTTTAAGGCAAATGCAAATCCAATTTTATGTTCCAGTTCTAGCGATCGCGACATATACACCAAACTTAATTAAACCCTGGTGGCAGGGAACTAATGCGGACGGCGTGGGTAAGAACAAGCGTATCTCCGTCAGCAGTTAATGTGATGTTGGCGTCTATTTCTGAAAACTCCTATAAACAATATGATGTTTACTTACGGCTCTGGTATGGTGATTTGTATAACGCTTCGATTCCACAAATAATTAATTTCCTAAACATTCTCTATGAAGAGGGATATCAATACGGGACGCTTAATTCTTGTAGACCCGCGTTTGCCCTACTCATGGGAAATAATTTAGGAGAAGATGATAGGATCAAAAGGTATTTTAAAGGTATATTTCGGATACGTCCTCCTTTACCCAAGTATGAAATAACATGGGATACTACAATAGTAATAAATTATCTCAGCCAGTTTTATCCCAACGAAACGTTATCCCTTGAAAACCTTTCGAAAAAACTTATCACTCTCATTGCTCTTTTGACTGCGCACAGAGTACAGACCTTGTCAAAGATTAATTTTAAAAGCATAGAATTGTCCTCTTTTAAAGTAACTATCAAAATACCTGACCTCTTAAAAACAACACGCTAAGGATGTTTGCAGCCATTGTTAGTGTTACCGTTTTTTGAGGAACGACCCGAAATAATATGTGCTGTCTTGACTTTACTTACCTAACTCGAAAAATCAAGCCCGTTGCGAAAAAATATTGACTCCCTCTTCATAAGCTTTAGAAAGTTTTACAATGCTGTCGGTTCTCAAACCTTGAGTAGGTGGATAAAAGACACCCTGCGCAATAGCGGTATCGATGTGAACATGTCCACCGCGCACAGCACAAGGCACGCCGCTACATCCGCGGCTCTTCAGCTATGCGTCAGCCTAGATCGAATAAGAAAAACCGCTGGATGGAGCGGCTCGTCAAGCACATTTTGGTTCTATATTAGAACCATAGGTAATGTCAATAACAATGGAAATGATTGTTTTGCCAGAACAATAATATAGTGTGGGACTGGCGAACCACTAGGCGGTACTACAAGTGTTATTTGCTAATCCCTTCGGACGAAGCCTTCGCATAATTATGATAGAACTTCACTAGGTAAGTTCGTTTAATTTAATCATTAAATATATTTTTTTAAATTTTAACTGTTTCTCAGAATAACTCTCATTTATTAAACCTCCTATATTTTAAATCCATGAAATTATCGTTTGTGTTTGTTTGTATGTGTGACCGCGCTGTCATAAGATGGTTACAAACTGAGCCAGTAGTATCACATTTACCGATAATCGTAAATCAGAATTTAAAAAAATACCAACCTATTTATTGTGGATTCGAGTCGAGAACCACTAACATAATTGCCACCTGAAAAGTTTTTAGATAAAAATATCAACTTGTATAATACTTTTGCCTCCGAGATCTTCTTTATCTCAATTTCATACAGAGAAAGTTTCAGCATTGCACACAATGCCTGCTCAAGGTGTATTGACAAATTCTGTTTCATATTTGTTCAAAGCTCACGATGTCTTTTCTTCATCGTTGCCTCAGATGTCCAAGACAAACTTTACAAAGTACAAATAAATAGAAAAAGTCAAAGTTGTTTGGAGTTGAACCCACAATAACGGAAATGAACACTGGCAAATAAAGAAGTGTTCAAGACAAATAAAAACATCTCCTGAGCTTTATTAAACTAGTAGTACCTTATCTCCACTACTTCAATAAAGCTGAACAGCTTAATATAGAACACTGCTGTGTTTGTCTAAGAGACTAACATAGCAATGTCACAAAATTACTCTTTAAACCCTTGAACACTCGTGATTAAGAAAAATAATAGCAACCCGACAGCTGGCTGTCCCTTAGTAATGACCAAGGGACAGCCGGCTGTCGGGAAAGGTTAAAAGTAAGGACGACTGCATAAAAAATGTCATTCTGCTTTGTCCGTCCGTAGATAGTCCAAAAAGACTGGATTCATATTTTTCGATTGATCATAAAAATAATGATAATAAAAAATGCCTTTTAATCCATGTTTACAAGCATTGACCAGGCAGGGGCCATAGCCATTCAATAGTCTAGGATAAATAATCCATCTTAGCAACCCAAACCCATAGTCCAATAACTTTTTTACTCCATGACCTGCAATAGACCACCACCATCCGGGGGTTGACCTTAGGTGCACTTGAGTGGTGCATCTATGGATAATCGCCGGTTGGTGCCTCACTTCATATTATAAAGCTTTATTTAAGGGGCCTCTGCGAGTTGGCTTCGGCCCCTCGTACGCCTTTCAAAGGACCGGGACCGCAAGGTCCCGAGAAACTAAAGTTTAAACTAAAATGATAATAATGATGATAAAAATAAGATAATAAAAAAGATATAAAGAGCTTAAAAGTTCCGAAGTAGAGGCTTTTCAAACTCAAACTCAAATAATTTATTTCTAATAGACCATTTCAAAGGCACTTTAGAACGTCAAAAACAAAGAAAAATGAATCTAGATCTACTTGTGACGTCACAGTTCAGTTAAAATTGAATCAAGTCAGGTGAAACTTTTTTTTTTTTTTTTTTTTTTTTGGTGAGTGGGAAATCATCCAATGACTGCTCCCGTCCTGGGTGCGGCGGGAGGGTGTGTCAGACTCTTACTGACTAAAACCCACTCATGTTCCTTCGATTGCCTTTTATGTTCCAGGGTCACGGTAACAGTTATAAACATAACATTCCGCAACCCCGGCAGGCGTTGGCCCTGTTGGGCCCCTTCCTGTGCTGACTCCTTCTCTTTGAGGCGCGCGTGGAACAAAACGCGCCGTCTACGCGGTCCTGGTCCTAGCCGGGCGGCGAGCTACCCATCGCTCGCCATCCGCAGAACCGCGCCTACGGTGGCCGGTAGTCGTCTTGCGACTCTCGACGTCTTCGCCTGGGTCTTTGTCCGGGGCGAGAGGCTCGTCGTCCTTCACTAGCATAACTGCTTCGCAGAAGGAGGCGACGGCATCCCATTCCGTCTCGCCCCGCAGCATGGCCTGAACCAGCGCTGGGCGCGAGAGGTCACCGCCGCCGATCGCCTCTACGAGGACACGTCTATGGTCCGCCCATGCGCGGCACACCTCCACCGTGTGCTCGACCGTGTCCTCCAGGCGACCGTTGCTGCAGTGGTGACACCCAGGCGTCGCTTCCGCCTGAATCCGACACAGGAACCTCCCGAACTGACCATGTCCGGTGAGGACCTGTGTCAGGCGAAACGTGAGAGCGCCGTGGCGCCTCTCCAGCCACTCCTCAAAGAGGGGTCTTACCGCCGCTATCACGGCGTGCCCAGCACTAGGTTGCGACAGTCGCTGTCTCCACTCCGCCCTAAGTCAGGTGAAACTTCAGTGCACCATATCGTCGTCATTTTTCATTTACGAGAATAAAGAAAATAAAACATGTCCAACATTTTTTGATATTCTAACGGACTAATTTGTTTTTTTTTGTCGTCTCGCCTATAATACTTGACCAATCGTTCGTATTTGTTTTTTTTTAAGAGTAAATGAACGGGGTCAGGTACGCCTGCAGCTTTTGTTTTTTTGAATTGTCGAGTAGTACTTCGTCACTGGTCACAATGAGTAGTTTCAATCTCCGAAGAAGGAATGTAATCAATGCATCAAATGCCCTGAGTAGTCGTTCGTACACCCAAATACGGGCTAAAAACTAACTCTACCCCAAGCCTTGTTAAAACTCTTTGTTTTGCATAAATATTTTTTATAAAGAAATCTAACCGGTAGTGTCAGTCTTCAAACTGAATATCTTGTGGTAACATAAATATAATATATCTATTGCTGGAAATGTTTTTATTAAATCTTGTCAATCTTAATTTATTTTGGCATCGTCATAATTTTGGTGAGGCGCCTCAAATCCGTCAAACGGTTAAAGGAGAGCAATGTTCCAAGGAGATAACAATTGTGGTTGTTTATAGATCAAGTTATGAATATTATGGAACGTTGTTAACCATATTTCAATAACAAAGATTTGAAATTGTTTGTTTATAAGAGTATTAGTAGGTAAGTGTTAATCTCGTGTTGAAGGCGCTGGGTTTGATTCCAATGTCGGGAAAAAGATCTATTGAATTTTTTGTCAATAATTTTAGTGGGTTGGAATTTTGAAATCGGTGTTTTAATAGCCAAGTGCCTGTTAAGGCACGAAAACTGTTTGGTCATGCATTTGATCTCTTACCAGCCGAGGCAGATTGCTGTCTTAAAAATATTGCAATGGTGAGGAATGAAAGAGTACATAAAGCTGCAATTAATCACACAATAATATTGTCACACAATAATATTGTGTGAGTAATTGCTATTTATTTGCGTAGAAGGTATTATATAATACCTTCTACGCAAATAAATAGCCATTGAGATTTTTCATCATAACCGCATTTCGGTCCTGTAAATACCATTACCTGTTTTCTCTCTAGGCATGACACAAGCTCGTTATCCTCAAAAAAATAACAAAACACATGTGACAGTACCTTTTTGTAAACGATACAGCCAGCCCCATTTTAATGAAGATAAAAATCGAATTTACCTGGAACAAAACAAAAGAGTCTTATATAAAACCCGCACGTGGACAAAATTTATAAAACCTTTCTCGTACAAAAATATACTAGAAGTTTTCTGAGGTTTCGCTCGCCCATTTTATAAAAATACACATTTCATATAAAATGTTATGATTTATTTACCGTAATTGGAAAAAGTTGCTAAATATCTTTTGTATAAATATTTTAAAAATATAATAAATAATATGCAAAGGCACCCCACATCTTCCTAGCCTTTTTCTCTCTTAAAAAAGAAACTTGAGCAAATTTTTAGTGAACTTGAGAAATTTCTTTTTTGTATATAATTATATAGAAAGATGTAACATAACCTAGCTTCATAACCTTGAAAAAGACAGCTATATCACAAAAATTGATAGAATATATATATTTTTTACGAAAAATAATGAGATAGTTTACAACAAATTGGTACTTTTCTAGGCTTTTATGATGCGGGGAATATAGTAACCGTTGTGATAGATCGCTTAGTACGGTCAAGGGAGTTCTAAATAATAAATACGGTACAAGCGGGAAAACTAGACTCCTTCCCTGAATAATATCGACGTAAAGTGGTATCGAAATTGCATGTTCGATAAACGAACAGTAATATTCCATTATTCTAAAAACTAAAATTTGTGAGAATGTATGAATGATTTAATTAATATTGATTTGTGTTATTTCACACCGTCTGAAAATATTTTAATAGTTTTTTAGAAGAATACTAGCTCACCCGCGGCTTTGCTCTCTTGATTGTCAATCTTCCGTCCTCCATATTACCCATTTAGGGGCCGAAACGATCGGAAAATTATTTCTTAGTTACTCTTCACGAAAAATACATCCTTCGAGTTTTATGTCTTTAAGACCAACGATCACGGCGTTGATATATCACCCAATTATAAAATTAGACGAGCCAGTAGTAGTAGCAGCCCTGACTGCTAAGCTGGAGGTCGTGGGCTCGATTCCCACCCAGAACAAACTTTGTGTGATGAGCATGATAGTTTGTTCTGTGTCTGGGTGTAATTTATCTACAATATGTATGTATTTAGTAAGTATATTAGTATGAATATCAGTTGTCTGGTTACCATAACACAAGCTTTGCTTAGCTTAGGATCAGATGACCGTGTGTGAGTTGTCCTAAGATATTTATGTATTTTTAATCGGTAAGTCAGTTTACCATTTCATACAATGTTGACTCATTGTGTATCAAAGAAAATCACAGTGTTATTGGAAGTTGAAATTAGCTTATAGTACAAATATAAGAAACTGAGATGAGGTAACTTTGTATCTAAAGAATAATAACCAAAAACATCCGTAGAGAGCTATAGGGCTATAACGCATAAAGTTATTGAGTAAATTTTAGTGAGGGAATGTGGGGGGAGCAAGCTTCAGGCAAGAAAAGCCGCGCCACGCAGTTAGTGATTTAAAATTGTTAATTAATTTTAAATTGTACCTACAATTTAGTAATACATAATATCCAAATATACTAGTACCAAATAGAATCTGCTAAGTTTTTGTGTGAAACTAGGAGAAGTTTAATCTCATCATAACATCGGTGGTTTTATCGATAGAAAAAAAAACCGTTAAATTTTGTTTGTGATTCCTATTTGTGATAATCTCAAAAATTACTGAACGGATTATTATACCATTCTCACTTAAAGATAGTGTGGATTTATGAGGAAGGTATACGTGCATATTAAAGTAGAGAAAAGCCAAGAATTTCAGAGATTTACGACCCCCGTGCAAAGTTGGGGCGGTTCGCTTTTATTGCATATTTAGGCGACTCCCAATCCTAATGGTGCTTTGAGATGGCCACATTTTTTCATAACAAGTTGGGCTTGAAAACTTAGTATAACACTTAAGTAAAGTTGCATTATTTTCTAAACATTTGTGCCCTTACTAATAATCACTGTGTAAAGTTATGCAATGAATAAAGCCTGTGTAACCATACATTTTTTTACGTATAATCCTATCATAACTTTATGCAGCGTTTATTAGTAAGGCGGTTGATGTTTTTATATCAAAACGCTTTATAGCACATCAAACTATATATCTGATATAGTAAGCTATAGCTACAAAAATAGATTTTTATACTTTTTATCGGTCAAATGTCTTTATTTTTACATAAAACTGTATTTTCAGTCAATTATATTTTAAAAGTACTAAGTTTTGAAAGGTCCTTGTATTATAAAACAGAAATTTCTTTGTGACTAAGTTCAACCTCATGTTAATAAGGTAATCTCTAAAACTGGTATGGCAACAAGAAATTGTTGACTGATATGAAGCTTTTCTATTGCCAATTGCTATCGCGGTGGAAACGTGCACTCAACTGTGTAGTATACGGGCGTTAAGATTTCCTTGACAGAAGTAATATTTTATTATAGGCAGATGTAGATATATAGAATACTAACTGTTCCTCGCGGTTTCACCCACGTTACATTAGGTTTTTGGTTACTGTTTCGCTCCTGTGAGACATAGCGTGATATTATATAGCCATATGTTACTCGTAGATAGTGTAGCTTTCGAAAGGTGAAAGAATTTTTAAAATCGGTCCAGTAGTTTTTGAGCCTATTCATTACAAACAAACAAACATGCAAAGTTTTTCTCTTTATAATATTAGTATAGAAGTATAGACAAAGAATTATATTTGTGTAAGTATACAATTCAAGCCATTTATTTTACTTACATCATTTACAGGCACTTATGATTTGTCCGAGAGTCGTTCAGTTAGTCAAAAAGGTAGCGCTAGTAGCTTGTTTCAAAACGTAGGTTATTCTTCTTCTCTTTGGAGAAGAACAAGCAAGAAACTCCACGAGTACGCTTTTCAATAAAGTTTTCTAAAATCTTAGTTAAACTAATGTTAGCACTTCGTTAAGTGAAAGCAAAGTAGGTGAAGAGTAAAATAAACTATTCAAAGAAATAAAGACTAAGGGTTGGCAGTTAAGAGTCAATTAAGAACAGTACTTATCTACACTCCGTTTTTTCACTTATTTTTGCAGTTAACACTGTTACAACTTAATAATATAAAGCTGAAGAGTTTGTTCAGTTGAACACGTTAATCTAAAGAACTACTGGTCCGTATTTAAAATAAAAATAGTAAAAAATATTGAATAACTTTTTTACAAACTAAATTACTAATCTTAAAAAAAAATTTAATAAAATTTCATTGTCTGAATGCGTATTCCAAATCTAGTCCAGTTACATATAAAGCAAAGTCATCGACATAAAACAGACAAATGTACAAGACAAAATGTTCATAAAAGTACTGGGCCAACTTTTTTGTGGGACCAAATGGGAACTATTCTTCATCAAACTTAGTAAGAATTACTAAAATCGGATCATAAATCTCAAACCTGAATTGAGAACTTCTCCCTTTTTGAAGACGTTTAAAAAAATAGTGTTGGATAGCCCCAATCATCGAGAAAGGCTATATAGGTATATAACATCTCAAAAACCGGTGTGGATCCTTAGGAACAGCTAGTTAAATATTGTTTCAAGCGAATTGCCTTGCGTCCCAAGGCTTTACTTATCTAACAATGCGCGTCAACACGCGAATGCCTGCGCCGAGAGATAATTTCACGGAGCGTCGCGTTAACGCGCTAAGGTTACTCCGAGAGTAAACCATTTTAAATAGTTTAGAGGAATGAGGAACTGGGTGAAGTTCCTCATCCTCCAAGGAAAAAGGAGGATCTTGTAAAGGGAGGTACGAGAGGGCCAAACTTGTTTTGTGTATGGCAAGCAGGCTGTTGTCCGACGTTTGTTGTCGAGATGTTATACGAGTTTATCCTAACTGGTACATTTCTGCGGCTGTCTCTGTCCAATCAAGTACAAATTTTCATCACCTATTTTACACATAACTTCAGCAAATTTGATTGTGAGTTAGTCTATGGTTGCTACATACATGCCGGCGGCACATACTACCAGCTTTTTCCATATGTCACGTGGCCCTGGCATTTGCTAGGCGTTTGAGCTAATAAATATATTGTTTTTAGCTTGTGCGGTAACGCTGCTTGGTTTTATAAGTCGCCCGGTTTGTTTCACGGCACTTTATATAAATAGCACCATGTCTATCTAAAGAGCCTTTACCATGAAACACAGATCCGTCGTCAAATATTCATTGCACGATGTTCAATCTCAGTTGAAATTGGGTAGTTTACACCATTAACAAAATAAATGTTAGACACAATTTCTATAAAACCACTTTTAATTTCAGCCCAATAAATTCGGTTAATTTTCAATTTGCTATAAAATTTGATTTTTAGTTGTTTTGAAACCAATAAATAGATAGTCAACTAAATTGTTATTTTAGTGACGTCATAAGTTGCCATTGCTGCTCAGTATGAATAACCCAGACGCAAATAGTTTTCTAGAGTAATATGTCGTTAAAAAGATACGCAGGTATCCGTACCTTTTTAACGACATGTTTCTCTAGTTTTGGTAGTTTCAATGCGCAAAGAGCTTACTCTTGTTCAAGTATTGAATATCTGACTTACCGACTTCATCGGATTTTCACTTTTTCTATTTATATTATACCTACTTTGTAACTATATCTTAGACATCGCTACTATGAACACAAGCAACACCGTGAGATAATTTTACACAAGTATGCCATAAGCAAGGTTAGTGATTTGCCTTTTGCGGTTTGCCTTCACTACATAGAGTAGTCAAAATTTCCGATAATCCTTTCTTGACTCACAAACAACATATCCTCAAAGTTTCATATGTCTCAGACCAGCGGTTTAGGTAACGCGAATTAAGTCCGTTTACCCAGTGAGTCAGTTTACCATTATAAACATTAAAAGATAGATACCATTAACTTCATAGTCTGAATCTTAAAATGACAATATTACTCTATTTAAATTAAAATTTCATCTGAACTAAGGACATTAGAAACAAAAAATACAGCCTAAAAGCTAAAGAATTAGAGCTCTTTTTTGTAAGTAGCTAAAGGAAACCGTTTGTCAGTCTGTCCTATTGTCTGGTTTGATTTAACGGCTCACTGAATTATCCTGGATTTACCTCTTAAGCCAGCTCGTTACTATAAGAGAAGGTCATGTGTGCTCATTTATGTGGGGTTTACACGGGTGACAAAAGCCGCACGGTTTAGCCGCACGGCGAAACTCGACCGTCTAAATGGCAATTCAGTCGCGACCTAGCCGAATAGCGAATAGCTGTCACACGTGTAAACACATAAATGAGCACACACGACCTTGTGAATAAAGCCGCACGATTTTTGCCAGCAACGAATAAAAGAAAGTCGACCGTCTAAAAGGCTATCTAGTTGCGACCTAGCTGAATAGCAATACAGACTGTCTATTTTCGCCGCGCGGAAAAAGTTTTGCGATTTAATTCAATCGTGTATGCTCCATTTTAACTTTGTCGCGTGTTCTAATTTTTGTGGGGTTTACAAGGGAGACTAAAGCCACATCCACACGTTGGAAAAAACGAATGTCTAAATGGCAGTTCAGTCGCGGTTTATACTGTTTATTTTTGTCGCACGGAAAAAATTGCGCGGCTTTATTCACCCGTGTAAACTCCACATTAACTTTGCAACCTGCGGGGTTAAAGAAATAAATTGAAAATGGCGAACAAAGGGCTTGTCATCACTCGCACATTACCCTGCCTCGTGTGTGACAGAGAGGGCGATTAGCGTAGCCATTTTTAATGGTTTTCTTTTGTTTTTCGTTTTTGTCTTGCTTCTACCTGCAATCAGCTTTATGTCTGTAATTAAATGTGATGCTTATCATTAAAATAATATTATTTTATAAATTTTGCGACTGCTGTTTCAAGTTTACAGCTTTTTCTTTTTATGAAAAAATAGAAGCTGTTTGTGAAGTAATGGTGAGATGGTTTAGGAATTAAATTGTTCGCCTTTCGTTTATATTGTCTTAAGTTCATCTTAACACCAAGTGGACCGTCAGTTTTTTGTCATGCAATTAAAAGAAAAATAATCGTTTAGTTCTACTAAATCTTTTCTTTTGAAATGCACACAGACTTTTTGTTATATTACAACATCATGATTGCTACGTGGTCTGATTTAGTCATCCTAAAAACAATTGGAAAATCAAAACGTCTATAAAGAATATGTAATGAATATATAAAATGGCAAACTGATGGACTCAGTGATGTTACAACGCACTGCGAGCTGGTCTTAGAGACATGAAACTTGTAGAGTATATTGTTTGTAAAGAGTAAGCCACAGTCAACAGTAAATCCACAAAAAAAAAGGTTTTTGGATATTCTAACCCTATAATAGTTGATCGAAGTTTCGACAACCACGCGGAGAAAGCCGCAGGCGAAGGCTAGTATTATAAGTAGTACACTCGTTTAGGAGAAGGGAATGTAATTTATACAAATGAAAGCATAATGAAGTAAAGTATCTTGAAATATTACGCAAACACTACACAATAATACTGTAGAAGTTTTTGCCTGTTGAAAAACGCCCTGAACTATCCGTCTTCTCAAAAAATCTTTTTGTGTACGGTAGTTAGATTTATGAGGGTCAGTGTAGTCTATATACATATGGAAATGGAGCAATGAGCAAAGATGCGGGTGAAACCAGGTCAGCGATATACTAGGTGTATTCATACATTATGGTCTGGAGGGCATTGAACTTTTGTTAGAACAGCTGATATTGTTTTCGCGATTTCAGAGTTGGTTTCATAATAAAAGTGGTTTGTCTTTGTGGGTAGAATCATCTCCTAGCGGGTTGAGCAAGACCAAAAATACACCTAGTATACAGGCTTTACAATACTTGTAACATAGTGTGTACTGTGAGAGACGAGCTGTATGTTTTACTAGTCATCGCTCGAGGTTTCACCTGCGTTATGATTGGTCTCCGTGATGTTGTAGTGTTCGTTATTCTGATGTGTCTTTACTTATTATGTAAAAGTAAAACGTTCGTTTGTTTGGTTGAACACGCTAATAATACAAAATATTTTTAAGGAAGGCTATAAGCTTTGTAATTTCACACTATGACCTACGGGGGCGGAGGTAACTAAAAATACGCATAAAACCGCAGGCTATAAATTAACTATTTTTACCCGACTGCGCGACGCAAAGAAGGGTAATGTGTTTATCAGTCTATGAATGTATGTATGTTTGTTTCTATGTGGCGTTCTAGAGACCGAATGCGTAGGCCGATTTTGATAATTCTTACGTCAATCGATTCGTCTTAACCTTGCGAGTGTCACTAAAGACATGACAGTAATCAAAATTCACCACAGCGACAACCAGACGCCATATTGTCAAAATGTAAAAAAAAAATGTCGATGAACTAAGTCGAGTGGGGTGTCGTTGAATAGGTATTTTAAAATCATCTTTAGGTTCCTTTTATCATTTTTCTTTTTAAATAATAGTTCAGAATATATAACGACTTAAAGTTGTATAACAAAACAATCATTCTCGCTATTTTTTTTACTTATTGATTTAAGTTTTTATTTCAAGTGTAAATGGTATACAAACAAACAAAACATTTAAAAAAAAACATTGGCGGATTAACCCTAAGGCAAAAATAACACGTGCCTAGGGCGCCAGGATTCAGGGGGGTGCGCGCCCGAAAATATAAATGCCTTACATAAAGTGAACTATTTAAGAAGTATGCATCTACCTACACAATTTAAATGATTATTTAATAAATTAGCGATTCTAAAACTATTTTACAACTACTTTTCTAAAACTATTTATTTATTTATACAGGTGTTCAGGTTCAATTAAATTCTTGACTATTCCTGCATTTCTTTATATTATAATAGAAGTTGGTATGCAATTTCCTCGATAATATGTAATGATAATGACGATTGGACTTTGGAAACAACATAATATTATAAACCTCCAAATCTTTAGCCCTTTTCATCTCGTGGGGAAATCTTTATCTATACCTTATGCCTGGGGAAAGTAGAAGGTTATGTTGGGTTCTTTCCGACTTCTCAAACCCCGCTGTTATACGGTGGCTCTCGCGCCCGGCGCTGGTTCAAGCCATGCTCCGGGGCGAGACTGAATGGGAAGCCGTCACCTCCTTCTGCGAAGCAGTCATGCTGTAGAAGGAGGTGGCGGCGAGTGTGAAGCAGCATCAAGCCTCACGCCCCAGACAGGGACCCAGGCGTAGACGTCGAGAGTCGCAAGACGGCTACCGGCCACCGAAGGCGCGGGTCTGCGGACGGCGAGTGATGGGTAGGTCGCCGCCCGACTAGGACCAGGCCCGTGTCGTCGGCGCGTTTGTTCCACGTGCGCCTCAAATAGCAGTCAGCACGTGAAGGGGCTCTCCAGTGCCAATGCCTGCCGGGGTTGCGGAATAATAGTAATTGTTACCGTGGCCCCAGATTATAAAGGGCAACCGAAGGAACATGTGTGGCTTTTAGGCAATAAAAGTCTGACAGGCCCTCCCGTCCATCTTAGGACGGGAGAAGACATTTGATGATTTCCCTCTAACAAAAAAAAACCCACTGTTCCTCCCATCAAAAGTTGACATACGCTTGACGTACGATCTGAGCTCCCAACTGGTAGCTATATGTAGTCTGTCTATGCGACCGAAAACGATATACATACATATAAACTACACGGAGCTATTAGAATGACGATCATACACTCACGGGCAGTTTTGGTGCGACGTCAGTTCAACTGACGCGAAGAAACGATCGTCAATGCCCAACTTAAGGGCCACGTTTCATTAAGACTCCAGGTTACTCAACTCGGGTCACACCACCAACAAAATGTAGGTATACAGTTCAGTTCACTTATAGGAGCGCCAACCCCCGTACATTTTGTTGGTGGCGCCACCAAGTTGATGATGTTGAAATATGGCCTTAAGAGTAAGATCGGGAAGGATAGGTAGAAAATACGTATTAATGTACTATATTTTAACTACGTATGTATTTTTAGGGCCAGTCAGTTTCTTTCAGGTAAAGATAGGTGTAAGAAATCGATTGCTGAATCGAAAAAGACAGTCCACAGTTTAGGTGATCCGCCGATATCCTTGAAACGCAAATTCATCGACATGCCCGTACTAAGCTATGATGCTCAGACCTGGTGAATTTGCCAAAGAGAATTAGAGTCGTGGACAGAAGCCAGTGGTGCCAGGGCTAAGGGAATCCGGTAACAGAACATCTGAAAGGGCATGGACGGTGCGTTTCCACCTCTGCTACAAGGAACTACTTTGGACCGAGCTTTGGTTGATTTAAGTTCACGCGTTTTAGCTAAAGGTCAAGCATTATGTAGCTTTGAGCCGAGTTAGCTCTAGGTCTCTAGAGGGACTAATCATCAGTAGTTTAGACCACCGCAAGTTACTTAATAATCCTTACGATATTAACTCCCTCAATAAATTGACTAGATTGCAAATTTTCCATCTTATAACAAAGACAATGAACCGTAACTAAAAAGTATAAAATAAAATAAAAATTATTGAAAAACAAAAAACCCGACTGCCTGAAAACTGAAAATAAAGAAACAAGCCCAGCAGTTTAGAATTCTGTTAAGTAATACTAAATAAATACACAATCGAAATAGTTTTATAATCTATACACACATAAAACAAATCATAAATTCTAATGCAAAACAGAACGACTCACAGTCGGGGCCCGTTCAAATTTTACCAATCAATTCTTCCCAAGGGGCCCCGACTGTAAGTCTTTCTGTTCTGCATTAGAATTTATGATTTGTTTTATGTGTGTATAGATTATAAAACTATTTCGATTGTGTATTTATTTAGTATTACCTAACAGAATTCTAAACTGCTGGGCTTGTTTCTTTATTTTCAGTTTTCAGGCAGTCGGGTTTTTTGTTTTTCAATAATTTTTATTTTATTTATTACTGTAAAGTTTTATTAAAATTCAATTAGTAGCTTTGCGCTAAAGAGTGACAAATATCGATCATGCATTTTCACAAACTTTTACGTATAGGCACTATGTTTATTGAAAAAAAAACGGGTGTTTTGTTTGTCATGATTTCGTCATTGTGTTGGAAATTGAATAATTGACACGTTTTTTAAAGCATTCTTACGATTCCGTAAATAGGTAAATGTTTTGTTTAATCTTTTAATAGTTCTAATGCGGTAATCCTTTCGTCCTTTTAGAGTTACTGGCTTACATAACGAATCTACCTAATTAATTTTTCACCACTGTAGTTATTAACCTAGTAACAACTGTTCCTATTTATAAATTAAAAATACTAAGTACCTATTCAAATAACCACGAAATTCTAAAATACAGACACTAATTAACTGCACAAGTTTAGAAAGAAACTCTTCAACACTTTTTACAGCGCCTCCAACATAGTTTGAATTTTAGACAAAAATATTCGCGCGAATTTCGACGCCTTTGAAATACAGACTGTAGGAACACAGTGTCGAATTTCGCACAAAAAATTGTGACACAGAAACAAAGCGTTACCAAATTGGAGGCCTGTATTGAAGTTAAAAATAAACTTTATTTACAAGTCGTGTTTTTCAAACTCCGTCCTAAATACACTTTTTGTCACGAAGGTGTGAAATTGTTTACAAAGCAATGGGCCTCGTACAACAAAGGTTAAAGAATAATAGCAGTATTTCCTTGTAGATTTACTAATTAGATTAAACTTAATTAAGCTTGGACACTTCAGAGTTTTGTACGTATATTATTCTCCTGGTTATTTACATTTTACCGGACTAATTAGGTATTTGTGTTGGTAGTTTCTTCAGAGATTTAGGCACGGTTTTAGTTCTAACTAAAGCTTTGTTTCTAAAGCGCGTGTAATTATTTTTTTGAGTGTCGGGTCGTGTCTTCAAGATAAACGTACCCTTTCGAGATTTATTTAGGCACTTCATCTTATTTTAGTCCCTGAGACTTCTTAATTAACCGTACAAAGGTTTTGAAAACATTTTAAGCGTATTCTTAGATATTTTAAAACCCTCTTTTAAACTATAAGATTTATAGTAAACTTCTGAAAAATACGACATAATTTTACCACAACTTGTGTCCCTAAAATCTCTTGGACACTTTATATTATTTTTTTGTTGGCAACCCTGAATAGAATAGCCCAATTTTTCATTTTTCTTTCTCCTAAAAACGTCGTGAATAATTTAGTGGGTAATACTAATCTTTTTGGCTAATGAGTCTACTTTACTGAAGCCTGGCAACACCGGAACATCATTTAGCTTATCTCGGACTTTCCAACACTGCCTTGATCCAAAATCTAAATAAATAAAAGAATAACAAAAAAAAAATACAAAAAGACTTTTTTAGGAAACAAGGTTACTACAACAATTTACTGAAAATCCGTAAAATGGTGATTGTATTTATTATTATTAGCTATATTAAAGTAATATTATGAGAACAATTCTGAATAAAATGGAATAAATAGGTCCTTACTTGTAAAATAAGTATTATTAATGTATATTTTTTTACGTTTAGTCAAAGAAAGAATAAATAAGTATATTTTTATTTTAGTAAGTTAGAGATCCTCAGAAGTTAGAACTCAGTAAGTCTAACACCTAACATACATATTTACATTTCCATAATAATGCTAAGAGGTAAGGTCAACACATAGCTAGTTTATATCACACTATTATCGTCGTGGGTTGAACAATTAACTTTTACATCTATTTACCTAACCGTAATAACTTTCTATATCATTTATAAATGAATGATATCTACGCGGACGATAGACATCATGGGCAGCACCTAGTTTTTTAAATAATTTACCTCAATGCTACGGTACCAGGAATTTATTTATAATCATAGAAGCGTTACTGCAAAGCGTTTAAATATTTGAAAACGCTGATCAAACAGCTGCATTTTTACACAGAATAATTTCGAACAAGTTTCTTTCAATTTTATGCCAGTGGGAATGATGCCAAGTCGCTGCACCAAGTACTAGGCAAGCATGAGCTAAGGGAAGCTACGTTTGTCTGCAATGTTCTGAACTGATATTAATTTGAGGCGAAATTGCGACTAGTGAAAAATGTTGGCTTTCAAGTGTTTGCTTTAAAAGCACTCTAACGTTCTAAGATTGTAATTATTTACCTTAATCTTTGGTTAGAACTAGCTGTAGCTTTTGATTTCTTTCGCCTCATAGTTGGTTGTTATCATGAAATCACAAAAATCTTGTGTCAAACTAGTTAGATTGAGTCCCACAGCAACCAGGGTCACAATAGTTAGTGACCCTGATTATGTTATAGGTATATACGTGCTTAATAAGCGTTAAAGTGTAAAAAAAATCCTAACCAACCATCCTCGCCAACTTTCGCTTTCATGAGAACAGTTAACGATCCTCGTTAACTAGTTTTATTTCAGTTAACATCTTAAATGTTTGTTTAAGTTTCGTAGTGTTTTCAAGCTTCAAATATATTTTCTTAGTATTATGTATCTTGCATATTATTAACACCGTAAAGAAACTTACTTTTTAATAATTGTACCTTCTATTGTGATTGTTTTGAATTGAGACATTAAAAAAAAAACTAATATTACGTACTTCATTAACCATTTCACTACGTCAATATAATTTGACGGGCTGTATTGACGTGTTCATTTCAATAAGCATCACGCCAAAGCGTCAAATATTCAGCCATCTGTGCTCCATAAATTAATTTTGACGTAAAATTTTAAAGATGAGCCTGAGTCTGAATTTTAATGAGCGTGGTGGCATTCAAGATTCTTCGTGAGGTCGAATGAAAAGCAGTTTTATTTGTGTCATTCATTATTTTCGGGTTTTCACGTTACTGTTCACTTCTTTTCATGTATTTTATATTGTTCTAATTTTGTACTTTAATTAATAAATTATTCATCTGAGATCCACTTTTCATTATACAGGGTTATTGGTAAAACACCGACATCCTCTCAGGACTATGTTACTATCATCATAAACAACAACTTTTGTTCTATGTTTTTTTACAAAATGTTATACATTTACCAAAAACAAATCTTCAAGATTTCGTTGTCCTATCTAACACATTTCAACTCTGTATTGTGCCGTAACAACATAAGTACGCTTGCCGCGCACTGTCCTCGTATGCTACGCAGACTTCGTCACATTTAGAGTGTTCAATTAAAATATTTTTAATTTTGTATGAAAATGTCATGAACTAAAATATGATAATTTTTAAAATGTCGTAGAACAAAAGTTGTTGATTATGATGTTAGTAACATAGTCCTGAGAGGATGTCGGTGTTTTACCAATAACCCTGTACATATGGCATTAGCTTTCACACACAGCTTTGCCCGTGTGTAGTGGTAGAATTCTCAAAAAACCTAATAGACACTTGCTCTTCATAAAGATATTCAACAATCAGTCAGACAATCAGCCACTTTACCATTTTACATAACTTTCAACGACCAGGCGACAGCCGGCTGTCGTGCTGCTGATGATTGCTAAAGTGCAATTCAGAATATTGCAACAAGCCAAAACGTTTTGGAGTTCCAATGCTTATCTATTGGGTTCATCACCATATAGTATTGACGGTACTATTCAAATCTTATTGAATTGTCATTTTTTTTTTGGTGAGTGGGAAATCATCAAATGACTGCTCCCGTCCTGGGTGCGGCGGGAGGGCGTGTCAGACTTTTACTGACCAAAACCCACTCATGTTTCTTCGATTGCCCTTTATGTTCCAGGGTCAAGGTAACTATTATAAACATTCCGCAACCCCGGCAGGCTATTGAATTATCATGACATAACGACAAATCAGAAGTAGATTTTTGACTTGCAAGATGCTGTCGTAAAGTTTGTTACAAACCAAATAAATTGCAAGAAACTACGTGTTGAAAAGCTCAAAGTTTGCAACCATTACTCATTTTAATTGACTACTTTTCTATCTATAAGCCGTCCTTCGCAACTTTGTAATTAAAAATGACTAACTGTTATCATTTTTTTTTTGGTTAGTGGGAAATCATCCAATGACTGCTCCCGTCCTGGGTGCGGCGGGAGGGCGTGTCAGACTCTTACTGACTAAAATCCACTCATGTTCCTTCGATTGCCCTTTATGTTCCAGGGTCACGGTAACTATTATAAACATTCCGCAACACTAACTGTTATCATTAGAAAGAAAAAGTTTCCTCATTTTTTGTTCTACGTTAGAAGAGGATAGAGTCAAATAGGGATGTTGTCTCTTTTTGATTGTGTGAGCTGTTGTGTATTATGTTTTTTGTACGACAGTGTAATTTGCGTTCGCTTGTGTTTCAACTAAAATGGTCTCTTGGAGTAAATTTCTAATTTTGTGCTCTTTCATTTTAAGAATTCTATGAAAGTAATTAAGTATTTCTTTAGAACCGAATGTACAATGAAAACATACAATGTCAGTTTTAATGCTGCGATATTAAAATGTGTTATTTTTGTTTATTTTTTGCAGTGAAAGGGTATGACTTTTTACGTTTTCTTAGTGCATGCAATATGTACATTGTCTTTCATTTTTTATTTAGCTTTTCTTTTATTTTCCTCTTAATAAGAACAATAGTTCAGTTAAAATGTTAGGGAAAACTCAAAGAACTGACTTTTGAATTGTTTTATATTTTAACCCAAGAGAAAATTATTTTTAATCTTACTGTTATTTTGAAACTTGCGACTATTTTTCAGAGGGAAAGAATTCATGAAAATAAATAACTTTTATGGTGCATAAAAGAAAGAAACAAAATGCGTTTATTGGCATTACAGCAAAATGAATGAAATTCCAAACGAAAAACACAGAGAACGCTGATTTTCACCTGCAACCACCAAGAGCCATACTCTAGAATAATTAACACGTTTCTTGTAAAATCGCTATTTAAATTAATATTATTAGCATATTATTCCATAGGTATCGTGTCGCCCAGTTACTGGGTTTTGGAGGTCTGATAGGCAGTCGCTGTACGTAGAACACACGACTATCCAGCTGAATCTGGTTAGGCTGGAGTTCAACCCCAACATAGTTGGGAAAAGGCCACGGAAATGATGAAAATGATGATTATTTATTTATTTATTTTCAACATCTTTCATTACAGTTTAAATTACCAAAGCGATAGAGTAGTAACAAAATATAGTTAAATAAGCTAAAGTTTATAAATATGCATTTTATAAGGCCGTATACAGATGACGTATCGCTTGTCAGCGATTGTAATCCGCGCAGGAAAATATATGAACATCGACAAGCTTCAACACGCGCTGGTCAGCGCTGGGCGTTGCCATAACAACTGCAAGCAAATCATTCCGACATTTTTCTTAGTCTGCTTCAACCTGCTTCCTTTGTGTAGAACGGACCAGCGCTGACAAGCGCCGGCAAGCGCTTATAAGTTTCCAGCTTTCTTTCTGTATACGGCCTAAAACATAAAGTGTGACCTTTGATGACATCTTTATATATATAATTCTGCTGTACGTGTGTATGTCATTGAACTCCTCCTAAACGGCTTGACCGATTTAAATTATTTCTTCTGTATGCGTTCGAGTGGCGCCCTGGATGGTTTAGATTCACAAATCAGCCCGGCAGATGGCGCTGATTGCTTGAAAAAGCATGTGATCTCGGAAACGGCCCTAACGATTTCGCTGAAATTTGATATGTGGGGATTTTCGGGAACGAGAAATCGATCTAGCTCAGTCTTATGTCTGGGGAAGCGCCTGTTTTCAAGTTTTCTCTTTCGCAATATTTCACGCATAATATGGGCGCTAATTAGGCTATATTTATTGTAATCTTATATCTACCCGTGCGAAGCTGGGACGGGCCGCTAGTATTTAAGTAAAATGAAAATACAAATTCAAATTTTACAGCACGTGCGCTTGTGATAACGACGTAAAAGCATTACCCTAACCAACTAACTAACACTCGCAACCAAATACATTTACAAAAGTCCCAAAAACGATAAGAAACAGATTCTTACACTCGATAATATACCAACATAAATTAATAGGGATTAAATCAAGCGAGAAGAATAAAGTATCTCAGATGGGCCCCGAATGGGGGCCCGCGGCCCAGGGACCCACGCTTCTTATTTAATTAGCTGCCGACATCATCCTTACTGTACTCATTTGGGGACAGTTTGTTAAATTTACGAGTTCTCTTATATTTTGTGAGGAAAGAAAATTGTATTTAAAAAAGATGAAGTTTAATTTCATGTCATCATCGCAACGACCAAAATTGTTTGGTATTTGATATAATGATGAACCCCTATATTCCGTATTATAGTAAAAAAATCAACATAGCAACCATTTGACAAACATATTGGACAATTAGTGACCCTAACTGGTAAGCCGGAGGTCGTGGGTTCTGTTACCACCGAGGACAAACTTTGTATAATCAGCATGATTGTTTGTTCTGTGTATGGGAGTAATTCCGTGGCCGTTGGGGCAGAAAGGTTCTCCAGTGGCAGCCGCGTACCGGTAAACGCAGATTCCGTAAGATGGACCGATGATCTCATCAAGATCGCCGGGTCCCGCTGGATGCGGGTGGCGCAGGACCGATGCATGTGGAAATCTTTGGGGGAGGCCTTTGTCCAGCAGTGGACGTCTATCAGCCTATGATAATGATAGGAGTAATGTTGTCGCTACACATTTTAACGAATATTAGAGTTTGACATTTAATTGTTTAGAGATAGATAATGTGATTATTCTGATGTCCGTGGAATTGATGATTTTTGTGTTAGTCGATTTATTTGCTTATAAGATTTGTGTCAGAGTTAAAGTACGCTAATTTTTAGGCTGTCAATACTGGTGGGACGACACTTAGACTGAATCGTCCACTTTTTTGGCGGATACAGCGTGAGGAACATCTCTTCGGTTATTAATGACAGTTGTTATTATGTTTTGAGGTTATAATACCATTAAACGTGTTTACTCAATTGTATGTAAAATATTTGATTAAATATTATATTGGCAGTTATTAAGTGTTTCTTTGCCAAGTTCTTACGGTAATTTATCTATAATTTGTATGTATTTATAAATTATATTAGTACGTTTATCAATTGTCTGATTTGGGATCAGATAGTGTGTGAGACATTTATATATTACATTATCCATTGTTTTTCTCGTCTACTAAGAGCTCTTAGCTACTAAGTCTAAGTAACTTACGCAGTCAGTCAGAAGGGTAGGTATAAATCAAGTTAAAGCGCAAATTACAAGAGGATTACCAAAGGACTAAACAAAGCTTGGAATACGTCAAGAAAATGGAACGGGAGCCATGTTTTTAGCTCTGTTGTAACAAAGAATTTTGGACATTTTGTTGTTTAAGTTTTCAAGTTCTCGTCAAGAGTATTATTTATATTTATAAGTCGTTTGTTTGTTGTTTTTTAACTGTTTTTTCTCTTTCTCTCCGATAGCGTGTTGTTCCCGTAGGCGTGGGTAGCCTGATGTTATGTAGTCTATCTCCTTCTTTGATGTATAAGCGATATTTCTGTAAAGTGTCAACAACATCCGCTCAGTAGTTTTTGCGTGAAAGAGTAACAAACATCCACACACACACACACATACACGCATACAAAGTTTCACATTTATAATATTGTAAGTAGAATTAATATCAAATTATTAACGACTACTATAATGTTGCATATCTTTAAATAATTGTATGCCTAAAGCGGGGTCATAAATGAACTTCACTATTTAAACTGTAACACCATATTTTTACTACTATGTTTGTATTAGATCTATACATATTATGAAAAGGAGTGTACCCTTTTTAATTTTGAAGAACACCGTCTGTTTTAAATGACAAAGGTATCGCGCACTTCCAAAAAACACAGACGAATTAAAAACAGGCCCGACAAAATGCTGTCAGATTCACAAAAAAAACACGCATACTACTGACATGGTGTTTTAAAATTCACGAATACCAGACATTTGAAATGCATTCACGAACTCTTGTTCAATAAAAATTCCTGACATATCAAACCACATAGAGGTTGGAATCAAAAACCAGTGAAGTGCGAGTCGATCTCGGGCACGAAGGGTTCCGTGCCATTATAGGCAAAAAAATACTTTGTTTTATTTGCCTATTGGAACTTCTTTTCCTTAATAAATATTTCATTTTGTTTTTAGTATTTGTTGTAATAGCGGCATAAGAAATTTATATGTACTAACATTATAAAGAGGAAAATTTGTATGTATTTATGTATGTTACTCTTTCACGCAAAAACTACTGAACGGATTTAGATGTAACTTTACAGTAATATTGCTTACACATCAGAATAAGACATAGGCTACATAACATCACGCTATGACCAGTAACCAAAACCGGGAGCAGAGCAGTAACCAAAAACCTTACATAACGCGGGTGAAACCGCGGGGAGTCATGTATAAAAGTTTCAACTGTCTAGCTATCGCAAGTCTTAAGATAAAGCCTGGCAACAGAGAAAAGGACTTTTTTTTTTTTTGGGACAATCCCACCACACTATTCCCAACCACTGCAACTCCTGAAAGCCAGAATCAACAGTGGAGTCCGCCAGAAAAGCGCCGAAACAATGAAGCTCGACGAGTCCCGGAGAAACGATTCAACTGTCTTGGATCCCGCAACGAAATTAATCAGAAAGAACTGCGGAGGAGTAAGAAAAATAAATATTTCCACTTCCCTCCATAACAAGCAGGAGACAGAACAGAACTAGGCCAATAGGCACAAAGGGGCAATCACAACTGGGAGAAGCCCAGATTGTCTAGCACCACGGATACAGTTTGTAGTAAAATTACTGGGTCCTAAAACTGTGAGCTGTTACAATTGATTCCAATAATAGGTATGGCAAAAGCGCTTGAACGCACGGAAATTGGTTTTAGTTTCCACAAGGTCCGCATAGTAAACGACACCAGATGTAACCTGTATACTATCCAACATTATATTGCGCTCATTCTCCCAAAGAACACACTCCCATAAGATGTGATGTGCAGATTGTTCGTATTCACAGCCCAATGCAGAACATTGACACAAAGGCGAAGCAACTAGTTTAAAGGAATATAATTTACTCTTAAAATTGCCATGACCTGTGAGAAATTGGGCAACACAGTGATCCACCTCCAGCCAAGTCCTAGCCAGCCGCTCACGAACGGATGGAAAGAACAGATGGAGGTGTCGGCCCTTAGTGGAATTATCCCACCTACTCTGCCATTCGGATAAAAGTTCCTCCCAGACTTCAGTCTGCGGTTTAAGTAATCTAGAAATTCTATTAAGGTCACGCTGTGTTACAAAGTTAGTGTCTATGGCCTCCCGCGCGGAGTAGTACATTGCAGCACGTCGCTGCACCTCAAGATCTACTGGAAGCACACCTGCAAGTACCGGTAGGGCCTCAGTACTAACCGTCCTATACGCTTTGCATAAAAATATCAAAGCCAAACGTTGACTTTGAAGCAATTTCCGACGTGCCGCCCCTATGGTAGCTCTATCGGCCCAAACAGGTGCACCGTAACACAAACAACCCAAGTAGGTAGCCCCATAAATAGTTTTGAGGGTTAAGAATGAAAGACCCCAAGTAGATTTAGATATCCTCGTCAAGGCATAAAAGTTTCTTTTAGCTTTCTCGCCTACTGTTTTAATATGCTCAATAAATGAAAAGTTCTTTTCTAACACCAGACCAAGGTAGCATACTGATTGTTGTTTTTTAACCGGGACGTTATTAAATTTTATACTGGGCCACGATTTGAGATTACCTTTTAATATAAGTTGATAGGTTTTTTGTGGTGCGAAGGTGAGACGATTGCGAGTACCCCACTGAGATATTAAACGTAGGCTAGCGTCAGCCAAGTTCTCAAGACCAGCTCGAGTACTAGACTGAATGAGCAGCAGGCCATCGTCCGCATAACCCGTTAGTGAACAGCCGCTTGGAAGCGGAACAGAGAAAAGGACTGACAGGCAGCAAAGCCTTAGAGAGAAATAGAGGTCTCGTTTTTACCTTTTGAGTACAGAATCCTAACAATGAATGGGCTGCCATCCCCAGATATACTGATTTACCTCTTCCCCTCCCATCTCTATTGACAAACAACAAAAATAAATCGAAAAGGCTTTAGAATGGAACCGCCTACTATCCGCGAGGCTTTTGTTTTGTCACCCTATTTTTATTTTGTTGGAATCCTATTAGGTCGCGGTTCAACGACAGTAAGGCAGACCGATAAACTATGTAAAAGCGGTGATAGACGGTTCACGGTTTATAAGATCGCGAACTTTCTCGACTTGTCGTCGGTGACACGGTGGTCGGTGGTTGGTGAAAGCTTGCTCGCACTGTATTACGATGTCGTAAACAGAATTTGATATATGGAGGCACACACACAAGATTTCAAGCTTGTTGGATCGCCGACGAACTTGCGCGGTTGTTTTAAAGTACGCGTAGTTACTGTGACATACGGCCGAGTAAAGCCGTCGAGCCATAAGTGCGCGTACTTGCTCGTCTTTTTATCACCCCTTTAAATGAACATACACACAAAACGGAGCGTACTAAGCAACCGCTTTGTTGACAGAGAATCATTCTTTTCCGTGGATAGTGGGCCTAAAATAATATTTTGCAATCTCAAGCAAGCTGCATATTTTTTTTTGGGCAGTGGGAAATCATCAAATGGCTTCTCCCGTCCTGGGCGGGGCGGGAGCGCGTGTGAGACTTTTACTGACTAAAACCCACTCATGTTTCTTCGGTTGCCCTTTATGTTTCGGGGTCACGGTAACTATTATAACCATTCCGCAACCCCGGCAGGCGTTGGCCCTGTTGGGCCCCTTCTCGTGCTGACTTCTTCTCTTTGAGGTGCGCGTGGAACACTAACGCGCCGTCGACGCGGGACTGGTCCTAGCCGAGCGGCGAGCTACCCATCACTCGCCGTCTGCAGACCCGCGCCTACGGTGGCCAGTACAGTGTAGAAAACAAAAAAAAAACAATTTGGACTAGTGCGTATAGTTGAACCAAAGAAACAAACCAACTCTTCAGCTTTATAACATTAGTATAAATAAAAGCATATAATTTTTTTTTTAATTTTTGTTTTATAAAATATGTTTATTGCAAAATTTTGTTGGCTTTTCTTAATCATAATAGTCGTTAACATTGAGATTTTCGCCAGTATCAGTACGTTTACAAACATTAAGTCACATACACAAACAATCAATCAGACTCTATACAAAATCATAACCATACAAATACTAGAGCCGTAATTGAACCCACGACACCGGGAACAGCAGCCAATCACTCAACACATTGACAAGTTTTGATATGAGAATAATCAGAAAACGAGATTGTGGCTTGAATGTGAACATGTAAGTATTATGTTGGACATCAATGAATGACGTCCAATATGCACGATCGATCTATTCATCGTGCAAAGTTTTTCAAAGTGTTTAACAGGTAGTTTTTGGAATTCACATTTAGAATTCTTTTTTGTGTTTAAATGATAAAAAAATCGTTTGTCATATTTTTGCACGTCAGTCTTCTTGTGATTTTTGCTTAATATACGCCTTATATACACATCGTGTATCAGTTTTCCAACCTTTCATTTCTTAGTAAATTAAAAATATCAATAAAAAAATTAAAAATTCATTGAAAAGATAATATTACGCTAGTTTGTTGGGAAAATCCAATATAATACATTTGTAGTCATTTACTTTATGTAAAATACTTCGATATTCCGTGATACACTCATCTAAAATCAATCTACCGACTTCGATCTATATTAGTAACCATTTCAAATTTAGGTTCATTTGAGTTTTGAGAGGCCAAAATCAAACTTAAGGCTTCAAAATAAAAACAAATTACTTGAATTTAATTAAGTTCTTAAGAAAAAACAGTTCATAGAAACATAGATTTCTTGCACTCAGTCTTTAGCTCTTCTTGATATTTATTATGAACTAGCTTCTGCCCGCGACTTCGTCCGCGTGGAATAGTTCCCGTTCCCGCGGGATTTCCGGGATGAAAACTATCCTATGTTCTTTCTCGGGTCCCAGACTATATCTGTACCAAATTTCATCCAAATCGGTTTAGTAGTTTAAGCGGGAAAGCGTAATATTGTTCTATTTTTGTTTTGTTTTAATATATTTTTTATTTTTCTTAATATTTTTTTCCGTAAGAGTATAAGAAAACTACAAAAAAAAACAGCCAAATCGGTCAAGCCGTTTTCATGCTATGTCGTGACAACGGAAAACGGGTTTCATTTTGATATATATCGACGGTTAAAAGGCAATAGGGGATAAGCGACATTTTGGTCAAAAATGAGTTAAATATGCCATCCTACGTATTTTTTTTTTCTCTTTCGAATGCGCCTACTCCCATAGCTCTACGATGACATTTTTGGCGTTTATGCCCTAGCAAAAAATTGTAATTTACTAGTATTACTTTTCGCAAACGACAAAAAATCAGATCATTTTTGCATCAAAGGTGCTTGTACCCCTACAAAAATGATTTATTTTGGGATTATTGTCGGTAATGCTTTTTTACTTCATAAGGGTGTCAAGCTTTTGGTTGGTTAAGCCTTTTAAGCTTTTCCCTCAAATAGTACAAATGTTGTTTATTGCCTACTTCCATTTCGTAATTTAACATAGCTATGGCGCTTGTACCCTATATACAAAATTCATTTTCTTATTAGTCTGTCGGTTAAATCCTATTACCATTCAGTACTTTTTGACAGCTATGTAGGCTATGCCCTATTACCTACATTTATTTTAATATCACACTGTTGGTTATACCTTACTACCGTTTACAATATAAAATGAATTAGGTATCATGGTGTCGATTATAACCTATATCAGTATACTCACTGAAACGGAACCCTAAGAGTAAGGACCCAGTATTTTTCTATGTAAATCTACTCCCTAATACTTATAAGGTAATTTACCCTATTTTACGAGTTAATAATACCCATTTTATCCTTTATTCTGATGTAGGATCTTGTTGGTTGCGGTAATTCATTATTTTTAGGGTGTCATTTCATCCATATTTCTTTAGACTCACGCAATGCTAAATGTTGATTATCCTTCTTTGCCGTTGAATTCAAGTGACATTGAGTGTCACTAATGTCTTATATCCTAGTATTGTTTTGAAATCCGAGTGTAACTTGTACTCTATTATCTTTTATACATCCACTGTTTAAAGTACCTTATCCTTCTTTTCCTATAACACTTATTGTACTGTCTAGTCTCATATACGTTTTTACTTTGCGATGTGAGAAATTGGCATGTCGCTTATGCCATACTTCCTCATTGAAAAATTAAGAGCTATGGTTATAAGCGACAAAAACCACCTTAAATAATGTTAAATCATTAAAACTAAAAATACCAGTAACTGCTCCAATTTTTTCTGATTTTATAACTGTTTTAATTTTCACGATATCTAAATAAATGACAAAAAAACATCAGTTTTTCTAAAAATTAAAACTTTGAATGGCTTTCCTGAACATTTTACTTTTTGTCGCTTATCCCCTATTGCCTTTTAACCGTCGATATATTTATTGACAAAATGTTACAATGCACCTGAGAATAAAATTACTGTAAGTACAAACAACCACTCTATATTAAAACACATGAGAACAAAACACCATTCTCCGGAGATTTCTCACCAATAAAGCTGATATCTATTTATTGCTTCAAACCTTCGGCATCCGAAGAATTCACGCCATTTTGATACGAGCCATAAAATAGCGTTTAAAATGGTCGTAAGGAGACGTAGGATAATAAAATCGAACGTGTTTATTGCTTTCAAAATGTCGATAGCCCCAACTGTTACAATACATGTTAGTTTTAGATTGAGATAAGGTGATAATGTTGTTTAGAGCCATATCGGTTGAGTGTCTTATCTTTAAGTATATGGTCAGGTGTAAAGTTGGGCCGTCTAGCTTTGTCTGGATATATTTATGGCCATAGTTTTTTTATATCATGAATGAGTGGCGGAACTTTTAGTCTAGTGATTAGTGATTTGGGGGAGTAGGAAATCATCTAATGATCTTCTCCCTGGGCAGGGCGGGAGGGAGGACTTTTACTGACTAAAACCCACTCATATTCCTTTGGTTGCCCTTTATGTTCCGGGGTCGCGGTAACTATTATAGACATTCCGCAACCCCGGTAGTGATTTATGACTCTGACGGCTAAGCCGAAAGTCGTAGGTACTTTCGATATTGTATAATACTCTTTTATTTAGGTTTCCTGTTTTTTTTTCAATTTTCGGTAAAATCTTCTACAAATATTAGAAAACAATTTAAAAATGTAATAATTAATCATACTCAAGTTATGGTACGGGCAAGGGAAATTAAAATTTATTTTTATATAGATATTATTAATACACATCACAATTTTCAGAGAATGGGTGGGTAGTCAAATCTTCGAAGAAAATAAAATTACACTATTAATTAACAAATAACCCATTAAAAAAACACTTAAACCTTCCACTAAAGCTTAATCTACCAAAAACATAATTCCTAGAACCCTTTTAAAACAAGCAAATTACTTAACGGTCCGACCAGGCCTTAATCACAAATAAATTAACCACACGGGTAAGACGTGAACGACATAAAAGTGAAATTTCCTCAGAAATCCGTCATTTTGATACTATATGCCTACCCACGCTTTCATTATGAAGGACTACATTTATTACCTGCAGACCCGCGTAGGATTATTAATTTTCTCACGTAGGAGACGTGGAACTATGGGGTGGGGGGGGGGGTCTTTCAATGAAGGCTTGAAATAATTTTCTTGCGGATGGAGATGATAAGATTATGTTTGTATGAGGTGGTTGAGAAATTATTAACTATTATTGGTTTGAATTTGTAGTCAGCTGTGTTAAGCTTCCAATGGATTCTCATAATCTGATAAAAAAATGAGAACTTTTGAAGAACACTGCAATTTCAATATACGTCTGGTATTTTTTGTTAACATAGCCACAGCTTATGGCAAGTATTAATTATCTAAATCAAGAAAGAGATAATTAATACTTGCCATCAAGAAAAAAAGATTTGTAAAGATAAAAACAAACTTAATTTTTTCTGTTTATTCCGTAATTCTGTATAGCATGCACTTATGAAATGATCTTTTCATCATTTCATAAATTTTCTTTGACATATCATCCTGTAAATGGTCTATATTAAATAAATGTTGTTATTGATTGATTGAAATTAATATTTACTAAAGAGAAAGAAAAAATCCATCACATTGTTCCTAGCGTTTGATCTACAAAACAGTAACTACTTTAAACTTTTACGCCGGCGACGCGACGTATATTTTGCTCGGAAAGCCCAAACTAGGTCAAAAACATTCATTAAGGTGTAAATGTATAAAACTAGACGATAAATTGTAAAACTTCTCAGACGGATCTCGAAAAATATTAATTTTAATGGAAACAAACGAAAGTTTGTAGTTGTTGAAATTAATTTTGATATTTGGTGTAAGGTTGATCCTGATGTAATGAAAACTGATAGTAACAATCATAGTTTCAGGGTTATGTGTTGGAAAGTAATAGTTATTTAAGTTAATAATTGTTTAGATTTAACTAAATAAACTAACTTAGATCAATGTTTCTATTATTTTCATCGATTTCGAAAAGAGGAGGTATCAATTCGTCTATGTGTTTTAATTTTGTAATCGTTGTAGATTTACGTGCTTTCCAAAATATTACACTACCAACTTCTCCGGGCTGCTACTGAAAAATTCTTAGTTATAAACCCAACAATAATTTTACCTGACCCAAGAATCGAATCCACGCGTTCAACATTCACCCACTACATTAGCACAATGGCTCCCCTAAAACAATATTCGGTACCGTCCCTTTTAAATTCAATTTTAACTCTTCAACCGTACTGACAACCGCAATTTTACGTAAAATACACATATGTATAAATTTCTATACCAACTTACAACAAGTGTACCTCCTATGGGCTTATGTTTAACTTACCACCAGTTGAAGTAGTAGTAGTTAAAGTAAGTTAAGACTTACAAAAATAGTAACTGATCGCCGAATGATGTTTCATAAAGTATTCTAGAAATTAACCTTAATTTGTATAAGAATTAGACCCATGTGATTTTGACCAAGGTAAATAAAAAACAAATCGCTAGTAGATCTTGCGATCGCTGTGTTGTCACAGTTGTAACATAACCTAATATGATCATTAACCCATTTTGGTAGCCAAAACGATTCATTAGGTGATTATTTAATTTGTTTCCCTTTGTATGCCAAATTACAACGTGTATTTTCTAGTTTCAAAATTCAAATTCCGAACACATTCAAGTTTCTATACAAAGTTAAACATAATATCCAGCCAGTTATGTCCACTATACAGAACATTACATCGGAATTCAAACGGTAACCGGTCACTTACGGTCGCCGGCAAATTATATTACTTATGTTCTGTTAGTTAGTAACTTAGTTTTCACTAGAACTATTGTGGTTACAGTTCGTGTAAGTGAGATTTTAACAAGGAATTGTGTAAATGGAATTGTGTTTATTATGAGTTAGATTCTATTTGCGTATGTTTGTAATGTTATAAATTTTTTTCATCTACTTTTTTCCGGCGAAGAAAAAAGGGAAAGTTATAACATTGATTGAAACATCGTAATTGAAACGTTAGCCGGCCACTTACGGTCGACGGTAAATTATATTAGTTATGTCCTGTTTGTTACCAACTTAGTTTTCACTAGAATTTATGTGGTTAGGAGATTCATATTAGCGAGATTTTGTTGAGAAATAATATTAATACTTGTAATGAGTTGGATGTTTCTATATTCAGTTATGTGTGTAACGGATCACAATAACATTGTGAGAGAAATAAATAAACTTTATTATTATTTATTATTATTTTTATATACTTTTTCGTATCTCGGGACCCTGGGGTCCCGGACCTTTGGAAAACATACGACGGGCCGAAGCCAACTCGCAGAGGCCCCTTAAATAAAGTTTTATAATATAAACTGGGACACCAACCGGCGATTATCCCTATATGCATCACTCAAGTGCACCTAAGGTCAACCCCGGTTGGTGGTGGTCTATTGCAGGTCATGGAATAAGGAAAATATTGGACTATGGGTTTGGGTTGCTAAGATGGACTACTTATCTGAGACTATTGAATGGCTATGGCCCCAGCCTAACCAATGCTTGTATACACGGATAAAAAGGCAGGGGGTGACTTGCACACTCAGTAAATGGGTCCCCGAAAACGGCCGCTAGCACATAGTGACTTAGCGACAAGGGGGCAACATATATCGAGGTGCTGGAGGAGTGGAAAGGTATTCCACGGCTATCAGGACAATCCCGGAAGTACGGCCAAGATCCCTACCAGCATCTTACTGGGATACTTCCTTCCCCCGAGCACGTTTGCTCTTGCAAATCTCCACTCAAACCAGCCAGTGAAGGCAAGCCAGAGGTGAAGAACAAAGGGTCTCCCAGGAGGTCAGGTCCGTGGGGGTCGCTACTGCCCAACAACTCGCCACAAACTGCCCTGCGGGTTTATTTTTATTATAATTATTGTTTTTTTTTTTATAAATACTTGTTTAATTAATATTTTTTACCTACTTTTTGCCTGACTACGACGAAGAAAAAAAGAGGGCAGTTATATATACTGAATATAACATCGTATTTAAAACAGTTACTATTTGAAATGGTCACTTATGGCCGATGGCAAATTATATTAGCTATGTCGTGTTAGTTTACTAACTTAATTAATTTCCACTAGAAATTAAGTTAGTAACTAACACGACTATGTAATGTAATGTAACTATTGTGGCTAGAGATTTATGTAAGTTACATTTTCCAGAGTTATTTAAATACTTATAGTGCCATTGCTTTCTGTATTTCTTTACGTACGTTAGTTACATTCATATTAAAGTTAAATAACTTTTACAGCTATTTTTTTCTACTACGGTACAGTGAAATGGAGAGATATAATACCGCAACACAAACAGTAGCCGGTTAGTTACGGTCTAGCAGCAAATTATATTAGTTATGTCCTGTGACTTACTAACTTAGTTTCTACTAGACATCTTGTGGATAAAGATTTATGTTAGTAAGGTTTTAACAAGAAATACGTCACGTCAGGGTCACCAGTTTGGAGGTATGAGAGACAAACCGTAAAGTCCCTCATCCTCCGTTGAAAAATAGGATCCTCCGACCAGACGGGTGTTGTGTCTGGTGGGCTACTGCCCGACGGTTCTAGTCGGGTTTGTTGTACTCGTTCTAATGTCGCCGATAACTCAGGTATCGCGATGCAGGATCGTCAGTTGTAGTTTTGTATGTTCGGCGATAGATGTCGCCACAATGTGAACTTATAACGAGTTTGTTTCTGTATTCACATAAAAGCTTTTAGGTACTTTATACTTTTTACTATGACGAAACAAAGGGTTATTTTACCGAATGTGTGTTCCAAGTCTAATAGTATCTCATTACCATTTTTCGGAATCCAAAAAAGATCTACATTACGTGTTCTTTATTTCCAATCCAACGTTGAATACAAAACGCTAGGAAAAATATGAAAGAAATCACTAATGTATTTAAATGGTACTTCCACACTGCTGTAACAAACATTAGTAAACATTTTCTAACATAATAATTGTTAAGAAATTGTTTTCATGTTAATAAACAATTTCTTTCGATTAAACTATTGTTAGTTAAGAAATTAACCGTTCAAAATTTGAAGTCAGTCAGTCATTTCAGAAATTGAAGTTTCTTGCTCTTTCTCCTCCTTAACGAGCAACAAGCGTCGAATTTTTAACTGATTCCTTGACAATTCAAAGTACCTTTAAGTGGTTAATTTATATACTTGTATAAATATGTTAGTGTCAGATATAAGTATGCTTGCCTGGGAAAACAAGCAAGCAACCAGACTAACTGGTGTACATACTTATATAATTAAAATATATATACATATTACAGATAAAATACACCCAGACTCCAGATAATACTAGCAAACAATTTCAGCAGGAGTGTGGCAGCACCATAATACTCGTATAGTGACATACACATTCCGAAACGATTACCATAATCAAATGCTAATCCCAAATAATATAATACGAAGAGATGGGAAGCCATATCCGAACTTTATCCGAATTCACGTTATTATAATTCCAAAACCTTTGTAACGTTATCCGTAATCATAATTTGGGAATACAGGCGGCTTACTGTTGATATTTTCAAAGCATTATATTACTTACTATTGATATCTTCAAAGCAAATAATATTATATCGGGTATCAATGGTGAGTGAAGTTGGCATTTTTTGTAACTTGATATTGTATATCCGAATTTCCGTTGAAAGGTTTTTATTTTATCTCGTTTATTTTTTTCCTCGTTGGTATGCCTTTACCTTTTATGTAGGTAAAGGATAGTGGGCAATAATGTATCGGCGGCTCACCCACATCCGCCACAGCTTTGACTACTTTAATTTAAAAGGTATCACATCCATGTTTCTCGGTGCCAATGGACATCAGATTCTGTCCTGGGGTTCTCTATTTATTCATATTTGAATGCTAGGTATGAATGTAACAAACGAAACTTACAAAATATTTTTTATTGTTATATAAAACAAAATAACGAGTCCTAACTCCCCCCACCTCCACCTGTACATAATTATTAATTAATGCGATCTATTATTACAGAGTCCAAAAATACAGCCGGCCTGTGGATATTTTCTTCATGCCTTAGGATGAAACATGATTCCAGTTCACAAAAAACATAGAGGGTTTTTGCGTTGAATGAAATTGAATTTTGACATATCTGACAATGACATGACATGACATTGACAGATATGTCAAAATTCACCAATCATGTTGCAGTTGGAACTCACGCCTACGTATTGCTATCTAGCGAATTTCTTATACGCTAAAACCCTCATTCACATAGCACATAAACAAAATCAAAATCCGAAGAGAGTATTCAGTGGGCGCCCAATCTAGCCACGGCTTCGGCCCGGCTTCTGAGGGCGTCCCAGAGGGTTATGGCCATTTGCATGGTGCGAGGATACCGCACGGTCTCCTGTGAGGCGGTATGCCTCCTTGCTGGCGTCCCGCCGTTGGATCTGGAGGCAACAGCCCTTGCACACACGTACCAGTGGCGCTTGGAAGTGCAACGCCGGGGTCCCGCTGCCGCGGGTTATCGCGGCACGGCTCACGGAGCTCCGGCGAGATCTCATGGCGGAGTGGAGACAGCGACTGTCGCAACCGAGTGCTGGGCACGCCGTAATAGCTAGATAGTAAAAGTTTGAGGAGTGGCTGGAGAGGCGCCACGGCGCTCTCACGTTTCACTTGACACGTGTCCTCACCGCACATGGTCAGTTCGAGAGGTTCCTGTGTCGGATTCGGGCGGAAGCGACGCCTGGGTGTCACCACTGCAGTAACGGTCGCCTGGAGGACACGGTCGTGCACACAGTGGAGGTGTGCCGCGCATGGGCATCGACGTGTCCTCGTAGAGGCGATCGGCGGCGGTCACCTCTCGCGCCCGGCGCTGGTTCAGGCCATGCTTCGGAGCGAGACGGAATGGGATGCCGTCGCCGCCTTCTGCGAAGCAGTTATGCTAGTGAAGGAAGCGGTGGCGCGCGAGAGGCAACGACGAGCCTCTCGCCTCGGACTAAGACCCAGGCGAAGACGTCGAGAGTCGCAAGACGACTACCGGCCACCGTAGGCGCGGTTCTGCGGATGGCGAGCGATGGGTAGCTTTCCGCCCGGCTAGGACCAGGACCGCGTCGACGGCGCGTTAGTGTTCCACGCGCGCCTCAAAGAGAAGGAGTCAGCACAGGAAGGGGCCCAACAGGGCCAACGCCTGCCGGGGTTGCGGAATGTTTATAATAGTTACCGTGGCCCTGGAACATAAAAAGCAATCGAAGGAACATGAGTGGGTTTTAGTCAGTAAAAGTCTGACACGTCCTCCCGCCGCACCGTCGTCGCCTTTGCACCCAGGACGGGAGCAGTCATTTGATATTTGATGATTTCCCACTCACCAAAAAAAAAAAAGAGTGTATTCAGTAATTATTTAGTATCGTAAAGTAACAAAAGAGCGCACAATCACCACGATGTAACCCAAAGGACTGCGGCGATAACAACTCGACTACCCGCGTCCAGCAAGCAGAAATAATAATAAAGTATTTTTTTAGTTTAGGTACACCTTTATATCTCTGGGATATTTTTTTATACCGTCATAATAAAAAATAAATGTTTTTAATAGATGTTTTAAGTCACACTTAGTATACAGCTGGCGGAGCTGGGTGTATTTTGCCCACCATCCTTTATAAATTGATTTTGTCTTAAAATATGTACAAGCTGTTTCGTGCGACTGTGTTCGGAGTGAAAAAAAATACATTTTGCAACCATGACACGTGAAGGAAAAGTGATATATATTTAAATTATGTTTATCAACATTCTTGCTGAATCGAAACTATAACATTATTTAACTAGAGAATAAATTATTGTCCCTTGTAGCCGAATTTCTGTAAGCAACATTTTTTTTGGTATTTTTTTAATAACTATTAGCGATTATTTCACATACAAACGATGCTACCTTTTTAAATAATATATCATATAACCTGTGTGACAAAAATAATGGTGGTTTGAAAAGTACCATAATATAATTAACCTGGAAATAATTATGATTATTATAATAATAAGTCAAGTTATAAAAAACTATTACTGCCGGCTACGCTTTTATACTTTTAAAATGATTTGTAAGAAAATAACGTTGCCTCGCTAATCAATCACTTTGTAAATGAAACATGAGCCACAATTAAGGTTAAAGCAATCATAATTTTCATTGGGTAGTTTTACATATTTTACACATTATTTGTTTCATATTTTATGATGTTTGTCGTGTGCAAGCATAGTATTTACAGGTCATATAATTAATGTTGTGTTTATTTGTTAAGGTTAAACACTAATTGCAGTAATTATTTAGTGTTGTTAGTAGACTGCTATAATTGTTCATTTTTGCTGTTACTATTTATAAAGGTTAAACACTCAATGTAGTAATTATTTAGTGTTGTTTGTAAACTGCTATATTTGTTCATTTTTGTATTTTCCTAGCTGTTAGTTTTTACACACATACAACAAAGTATATAAAAGCTTTCTACACCCATACATATAAACTTTTAAATACCTATATAATATTAGCAGGATAAATAATTATCATTTTATAAAATTTTAAGACTCTACTAAAAATATCCGAAAAAGGGATGAACCATCACTATCATTATGGAGATATCGATAGGCGTTGAAAGAAAATCCGAATTATCATAGAAATGGGTCGCGATTGGAGGGGTGTATTCGGCCGTCATCGGTGAGAGTCGGAAGAATATACAATATGGCGGCCAAGAAAGAATTATATTGTCGTACTATTAGGAAACATTGGGAAAATCGAGTTTGTTTGTCAAAACTTCCATGTGATACAAAAAGTTATTCGATTGATACGATTTCGGAGTTCTGATTTCCCAAAGGGTTTGCTTTGATTTGTAAAAAAATGTTTGCGGAGCTCGGAAGTCTATTTATAAAGTTGCAGCAAAGTTTTAGACGTGCCCTAAGATGTTCTTACAATATTTTGGCAATATTGTCGCTAGTAATAATAATATAATTTTGAAACCTAACTACAGTTTTTTTATCCACGTCAATTAAATTGTTAAATTGATTATGCATACAAGAAACAAAAATAATGGCTATTTATACATTATCTATACAGGGATACGAGTATATAAAATGAAACTAACTGACCGATTTACTGACTGACTGTTCATCATATCAACGCATGACGCACAGCCTAAACAGCTGGTTCTAAAGATATGAAACTTGCAGGGAGTGTTTTTTGTAAAGAGTGAATATCCAGTATCCACTAAGAAAAGATTTTTGGGAATTCCAACCCTGACAAAGTAAAATATTGGATGAACTACACACCGAAAATGCATCTGCATCATCACACGTAGATGCGATTTCCGTGTGTTGGGCAAAGTGTGTTTTTTATACAAACGGCAAGATACAAGCAACGTTAAGACACGCAGTCACGCAACATATGTATAGCGAGATGCGTGACAGTGTGATAATCGAATTACTAGTTACAAGAATAGTTAGAATATATGTCATTAGAGAAAAATTCTATATTATATAATATACACACATCAAAAGTGTCTAGGGATATTTTATTTAAACCTAAATAACTAAAATTCTATTAACTTTTTGTTAAGACACCTACACTTTAAAATAAACCTTGTTTAATTGCCTATCTAATCTGATAATAAACTTTTAGATAAAGTTAAATTAAAAAAAAACTTAGAAGAAGAGGAAAAACTCAACAAAATTTCAATTTAACTTTATTTTTGAAATTTCAAAACCTAAACAACAAAACAATTTTTTTTTTATAAAAATTGTTGAAATCTTAAAATTAATAATTCGTGGATCCACCTAAGACTCTCCTGACACATCTGGAGCGGTTCTGCATACTCAAAACAAGGGTGTCAATATCCTGTTGTGGAGTACTGTCCCAAATCCTGCTAAGATGCAAGAAAAGCTGGTTTTGATGCACAATATCAACAGGGAAATTCCTACGATCTCTTCTCTGAAGCATATTCCTGGCATGCTCAATAGGATTTATGTCAGGGGATTGTGCAGGCCGGTCTAAAGCTTGGATAACATGCTGTTGTAACCAACTTGTAACGATACGCGCCGTATGTGGACGGGCATTGTCGTGCATTAGCTGGAAATTTTGTCCCATTTGCTGTCTGTGGGGCAAGATTACAGGCTCTAGCACCTCATCTCGGTATTTTCGAGCAGTCATATTTCCTTGTATCCAAACGAGGTCCGTTCTACCGCTGAGACGAATTCCTGCCCAAACCATAATCGTGCCACCTTAATATGCATGAACTTGTTGTGGGTGCTGCAGTCGATTCCAACATCCAGGTTTTCTCCAAACGCGTACTCTTCGCGAATCAGGATGAAATCCAAACCTAGATTCATCAGTGAAAAGCACAAGTGACCATTGAGAATGGTTCCAGTTTTCGTGTGCAATAGCCCATTGTAATCTTCTTCCTCGATTACCTCTCCTTAGTGCTGATACCCAAAATGGCCTACGAGCACGTAGATTGACTTCATGCAGTCGCCTTCTCAAAGTTTGACCGCTTACCAGCAAACCATACTCTCTCTGTAGCCTTTGAACCAATTGCATCGCCGCTGCATTTAGTTGACTTTGTGCAGCATTTACTATGAATCGGTCCTGTACATGTGTTGTAATGCGTTGAGGTCCTTGGTGCCGTTTCACCACTTCCTCCGTGACACGATAACATGACCAAAGCCTGGATATAACGCTCTGACTAGTCTTCATGGCTTCAGAAACGGCAATTATGGGACAGTATTCCACAACAGGATATTGACACCCTTGTTTTGAGTATGCAGAACCGCTGCAGATGTGTCAGGAGAGTCTTAGGTGGATCCACGGAATATTAATTTTAAGTTTTCAAGAATTTTTATAATAAAAATTGTTGTTTTGTTTGAGTTTTGATGTTTCAAAAATAAAGTTAAGATTGAAATTTTGTTTGAGTTTTTCCTCTTCTTCTAAGTTTTTTTTAAATTTAACTTTATCTAAAAGTTTATTATCAGATTAAATAGTCTATTAAACAAGGTTTATTTTAATGTGTACATGTTTTAACAAAAAGTTAATAGAATTTTAGTAATTTAGGTTTAATTGAAATATCCCTAGACACTTTTGATGTGTGTATATCCAAAATTTTTCGTGTTTTATTTTCGACTACCTGTTCCTCGCCGTTTACCCGCATTACGTTAGGTTTTTGGTTACCGTTTCGCTCCCGTGTAACATAGCGTGATATTAAAAAAAAAAGCGTTTATTCAAGGTACCAAACACAGTTAACTTCTGCCAAACTGTAAAACAGTTTGTTGGCATTATACAGGGTGTCCCACGGCTATGCCACATGGAGGGAAAGTACCTTAAATATTGTAGATAGAACATTTTACTGAAAGAAAACATTATATGAATTTTGAAAACATTTTAAACTGCATTCATAGATATTTAAATAATTACATAGTTGAACCGGGAATCGAACCTGTTACTCGAGAAAATTAATCATCCTGTAGTTTTATCCTACCGATCGAAAGGCTTAATTGCAAGGATTATTTTTTGCTAAATAACATAGTGTCAAAAATAAAAGAAAGACCATGAATTTTAACATTTTTAATACAAAATTAGTAAATTTTTCAAGTGCTCAAAATGAGTCCCTCCTTCTTGAATACAAAGTGATAACTTTTGATTATTTCGCTCCCTGACGATTTTTTGGGCTTGTTGTGGTGGATATTTATTTATTTAAATGATCCGTATACCTCAAGTGGGTAGATTAATTAGTAATAAGTAGTTATGATTGTCAATTGTATGTCCTTACGGCGATGTAAGCTTTTAACATTTCAGAACAAAATTTTACATCAAATGTTAAAATTCACGGTCTTACTTTTATTTGTGACACTATGTTATATAGCAAAAAATAATCCTTACAATGAAACCTTCCGATCGGTATGATAAAACTACAGTATGATAATTTTTTTTCGTGGAACAAGTTCGATTCCCGGCCTAACCATTTAATTATTTAAAAAACTATGAATGCAGTTTAAAATGTTTTCAAAATTCATATAATGTCTTGTTTTAGTAAAATGTTCTATCTACAATATTTAAGGTACTTTCCCTCCATGTGGCATAGCCGTGGGACACCCTGTATAGTCTAAGTTACTCGTTGACAATGTAGCTTCCGAATGGTGAAAGAATTTTAAAATCGGTCCAGTAGTTTTTGAGCCTATTCATTACAATCAAACAAACAAACATAAAAGTTTTCCTCTTTATAATATTAGTATAGATAACCTATACTGCCCCCACTGCTGGACAAAGGTCTCCCTCATAGCCTTCTATTGCTCCCTACGTAATGGCTTATCTTGCCAATCATCCATGAAATACTGCAAGTTTTCCCGCCAGCTTTTCTTAGGCGTCCCTCGGTGACAACGACCGGCTTTCGGCACCCACTGCGTGACGACTCAAGCCCACATTTTTCGTGTATTCATATAAAAAAATTGTTGCGTCAAATAATAACAATATTGTTGCTGCGCTAAATACATTTCTGAAGGTGCTTACACAAGCAAGGCAATTCTGAAAATATAATATTTTGGCTTCTAAGATTCTCAGTGTAATAATCTTTGATAATTTTCCTGTCATTTTTCTTCAGACAGCAAAAAGAAAAAAATTGAAAAGAAATCGTTTGTGTGAAATGGTTTGTTTCCTTATTAAAGGGAAAATTGCTGAATTCACAAAATAAGTATGTATTTATTTTATATTGGACAACCATTTGGTTTTTAAAAGGCTTTTAATTTTTAATACTCAAGAAAATGGGCAAGTGTGAGTCGAACTTGTTCACGAAGGGTTCAGTTCCTCTGTTTCAGTACTTAATATTTCATGCAATTATGGGATTGATTCCTAGGCGAAGCAAATTATTTGGAAATTCGCAGTAGAAGTCCGGGTTTGAAATGCTAAGTGTGACCAAGCTTTGCAAAATTGCTTAAAACGGTTGATTGCTGTTGCGCTGGATATCGAAAGATTGTTTCTGTTTTTAGTGCCGTGACTAACGATATTATATAATTATTGGTCTTTGTTTCAGATACTTGTGGGCCACTGTTTTGTTTTAAAGTTTTTGTTTTTCTAAGAGTTTAAAAAATATTTATAATTTACGCGCCTTACTAATAATCGCTGCATAAAGTTATGACAGGTATATACGTCACAAAAATAATGTATGGTTACACAGGCTTTATTTATTGCATAACTTTACACAGTGATTATTAGTAAGGGCATACATATATAATAGAATAACTACTAAACGGAATAATAATAAATTAATCTGCCAAAGTAACACTCACTCTGAAAACAAGTCCTTACCTGTACAAAAGGTGGCCTTGTGGCAGATAACAGAAAACAGAAAGTAAATAAATAAACAGACCTGGGACCAATAGACAGAGCGTCAAATGAGACCCTGTTACTAAGGTCGATAAAATAAACGTTACTTAACACCTACCTTTGTTAAACATTAATTTTATCACTGTCACATAACTGTCGAACTACTAAGTATAGTAAAATGGAGACAAAACATTGCTTCGAAAAATTATGTCTAATTTCACGTTTACTTACTTCGATCTAGAACTCCGACAGTACTGTATTCCTGTTGTCCTCATTGCCGATTTCCCCATATAAAAGGGACAACGAAATAAAAAAAAATATATTGAAATCTTACACTTGTTGTCTCCATTACGATGTGTTGTTAATAAGGACAGTGGAATTCAACAAAAAATATTAAAATATATTCCTGTTGTCCCCATCGACGGTATAATATTTATTTATTTTAACTTTATGCACATATGTACAGTGGGCAAAGCAGATAAGTATCCAAGGCCGTCATATACAATTGAGGTTTTCTTGAATACCAATGAATGTATTCAAATGAAATTGAACCTAATCGAAGAACCAGTCATTTCCTACTATAGTTTAAATTTTTATTAGAAAATATTCGTGGGTTTTTGAGAAAACTTAAACTGTATCTGACGGCCCTGGATACTTATCTGCTTTGCCCACCGTACAATGGCAATATTATGAAAATCCTGTTAAGCATACTTTGAGCTTTGTATACAGAACTCTAAAAAACCATGGATTATAACCAAAATGGTGGTCTTTAAGTCACTTGTCGTTAAAAGACCTTAACAAAGGACATTGGCTGTCGTCAGACATAAATGCGTACCCATCAGTTTGACATTAACGTCTAATGATCCCAGAATGCGCTGTAATCTTGTTTCTGTTTCACTCGTAAACCGATTGGTTCGTTTTATTTACCTATTCGTACTTATTTTGTTTTGTGGATGGGTTTCCTTTTTTACAGAAGACAATAAAGTACGGTAGAGGCTGGGTCTTGTATTAAAACTTTATTTTGATGGATCATGTATAATTTTGATTGATCATTCGTATACATTTTTGTGATTTAGAAAAAGACTTGGCATCGTACGAAATGTGAAAAAGCTATAATTATTAATATAAAACAAAACTACTTTACTTTTTTAAGAAAATTTGGTTAATATTATAGTATTACTAGCTTCTGCCCGCGGCTTCGCCCGCGTTAGAAAGAGACAAAAAGTAGCCTATGTTACTCTCCATCCCTTCAACTATCTCCACTTAAAAAATCACGTCAATCCGTCGCTCCGTTTTGCCGTGAGAGAAAGACAAACAGACAGACAGACAGACACACTTTCCCATTTATAATATTAGTATGGATGTTCTTTTTATTTTCATGAATACACACGATAATAAAAATAAAATTAATAAATAAATCCCTAAAAAAGCTTAAACGGAACATCCAAAGGCAGTGTAACTCGCAACGTGAAACGTGTACCGTGTATCCCTGTACCCTAACGCGGCATTTATTACACAGCTATAAATTATAAATTACAACCCTCGTTACCTCACCATTCGACTACCTTGCGAAATAACACATCGATTTCCCCTAAAATACACACTGTGTATTTACGTTCAGCACATGTACTCGTATCGACACATCGTCAGTTTTCCCCATCTGACCCAATTTCACTTCCATCCCACTTCTGATATCTTACTAAAAAAAGTATCCAATTTGTACCGAAATACTTCCCCGGAACTTTTCGGACCAGGTACCTAATATAATCGACTTTTGGTTGGCTTGTGAGAAAATAATTGGACCTCTGAACGATGAGGAAATGGTCTTTATCAAGTTTCGTGTGGTTTGACTTGTGAAATACGGTGATTAGTTTGCAGTTTCAAGTTGGTTTGAGGAAATAATGTGAATCTTTAGTCTGTACTCATACGTAGCAACGGACTGTTACGTACTTATACAATGTGTAACTGAATTAATGCACATTATGAAAATAGTTTGTTCAGAATCGTTTACTGAATCGATTTTTGTAATTTTTAATATAGGTAATATTTTATAACTGCGGTCACACTTCCGCTGTACAGTCAAAACAAACTAAAATGGATGAAATACCTACTACGCTAGACCCTTATGCAAGTGCGACTGTATGCATGCGTAGATTTGTAATGTGACTATAATTTTCTCCCAATTCTGTACGATTAATTTATAAAAAAACAGTGTTTTAAACATAATAATAAAAATTCAGTGTATGTATTATGATTATAACATAATATTCTAATTGGGGTGTCTGGTGGTGTGCGTTTATTCCGGGACATGTTGTCTAAATAAAACTAACTTAACTACTTACTAATGAACACAATGTACTTCAATTGTTTTTTTTTTGTAATCTATAAGTTATATAACAGTGGAGGCCTGGCATTAGCTACTTGATTTTCGATTATTATTTGACATAAGTCTGTAAGCCTCCTTTAAACTAATAAAATAGATAAAAATAGTTAATAATTATTTGATTGACACCATTAACAATGGTTTTTTTTTATGAAATTCCATGGTTCCTGCTCATATCCTGAAACAATAAACATACAAAAGAAAGTGTCTTTCCTGTTTTATTAAGTAACATGTTATCTAAAGATTAAAGAGCGTTATAGACGCCATTTATGTAAACAATTAATTCACGGGATTGTGGGTTGTGGAGGCTAATTTAATTGTAGCTAAATACCTACTTATGTATTTATACACAAGTGATTTAATGAAAGAAGATTGACACCCGTAACAACAATGTAAGATTTACGAATGACAACCGGGACCAGTGACTTTTATGAGCTTTCCAAGTCACGGCATGATATTCAAATCTAGCCTAACCTAAGCCGGACGTCGTGGGTTCAATTCCCACCCAGGACAAACTTTGTGTGATGAGCATGATTGTTTGCGAGTTGTCCTAAGATATTTACTTTTTATTTATTTACCTGTGACAGTACATTATGAATTGAAAACTCACACTCGTACTTGCCGGGTTTGTGTGGCGGGCCCTGCACTAGGCTATCACTAGGCTAGGTATTTTATACAATTAATTACTTTAAGTTATCAGTTGACTGGTTACTTGAGTACAAGCTCTGCTCATTTAGGATCAAATGGACGCGTGTGCATCGTCCTAAGATATGTACTTATTTAAAACTAGCATTTGCCCGCAACTTCGTCCGCGTCGATTAATAGTTCCCGTTCCCGGGGGATTTCCAGGATGAAAACTATCCATTCTCGGGTCCCAGACTATATCTGTACCAAATTTCGTTCAAATCGGTTCAGTGGCTTAGGCGTGAAAAAGAGACAGACAGGCAGACAGACAGAGTTACTTTCGCATTTATATATTTAGTACGGATTGTAATTACTTAGAGGTCGTGCTAATTATTATATTAGTATGACTGCAAATTTCCATCAAGATATTATTACGTTCACCGACAGATTTCATTGATTTGTGAGTGCTACTCCTCTAGCCAAAATTCTAAGACGTTTGATTTGGAAACCACTCACCGCAACATACACAAGTCTAAGAAATTAATCTCATTGCCCATGTTTTCAATTAGATTATGTTCTAGATATGTCGTGAATCAAACTCAAAATTATCTATTCCCTTAAACCATTTACAGATACTTATGAATTGTCAAGAAGTAAATCTGCCAAAAAGTATAAGCTATATATTCAGTTCAAAACAGTAGGTTTCTATTGAGAATAACGAGCAAGACACTCCATGAACACTCTCTTTAATCAGTAAAATAATACAATATATTTTAGTTACATTATTCAATATGAATCTAGGCACAATGTGAGAACAATGTAACGAGTTGTTTACATTAAAAGAGTTATAAAAAAATACTTTATCGTAAAATAATTTAAAAGAAATTTTAAACTCCTTAATGGCTTTTTTAATTAATTCGAAAAAAGGGATAAATGGCCAAAACAAAAAAAAAACGTTCAAAATAAAATAAATGCACATTCATTTTGTAAACTCAGAAATTTTTCCTTTATTAAGGAAACAAACCATTTCACACAAACGATTTCTATTCACAATTTTTCTCTGCGCTATTTAAAGACAAAATGACAGGAAAATTATAAAAGATTATGTCCAGCAAAATTCTCAGAAGCCCAAATATCATATTTTGGCGTTCATAAATACATTAAAGTGAGACTCATTTTGACATATTAAGCTCAATAAATAATACGCTTATAATACTTAAAAATACCTGTCACTTTTGACGAGTTGTCTAAATAATTAGATATAATACAGATAATTTATTAATCCCAACACTTGCCTTAAATATATTATTTGAGCCCATTTATACTAGTTTCCTTCTCGACATAGTCTGCTTGAAAGTGAAGAGCCCTTAATTTAACCCTATCGTAAAATCCGTTCTCCGCTGACGTCTACCTATAAACTACTTAAGTACCTACTTCCAAAATTTGAGCATAGGTCAAGTGCTTTCAAGATATCTTGTTGCGTCAGTGAGTACAAGACCTTTCGTTTGTATAAACAGACTTTATTTATAGCCTTTTGGGTACAGGTCAAAGAAAAAACGCACAACAAGGCAACGATTCAGAATGGCCATCTCCGTTATCGAAGAGCCCAGGAAGCTTACAGGAATTTGGGGAAAACGAGGTTTTGCAGGAAAAAATCCAAATAGCCATATAAAGCCAAATTCTACGTCCCTCAAGAGTAAGAAGCGATTGCTGAACAAAATATAATAATCTTTTCTTATCTTGCGTGTTTTCCAGAAGACTGGGGCCCTTATAAAGGACGGCAGGATATTGGCGCCTGGTGGGAAACAAGGAAGTCTTAAAGAAGTATAAGCTAAGATAAAAATTAAAAGAATGGAGGAGTTTTGAAAAGATTAAGTTAATAATTCCTTTAGCAGAACTTTTGTGTATTTGTGGATGGTTCTGATGATAACATTTTGTCTTTGTAATACATTTTTGTGTACTATTGTTCTATTTAGTAAAACTGCCGCTCGACAAATGTTTCTAGTGGGGACAAGGCTTTAGTAGTAACTTTTTCAAACATATCAAATCCGAATATCTAAGGAATTTGTCCGCCTTGTTCATTAAATTTAGTGAATGAAATCTAAATAAAAAAATCAAATATTTTCAATCACAACATTAGCACAGATGTAAAAAATAAACTTCTTCATTAGTTGACAGCTGACAGAAGTCTTGGTTATGAAATAGTGATCACGGATTTGGGCCGCCGGTCTAGAGGTCTCGCTTGAGGCTCTCTATTTACCCACTTTATTTGTTGATTTACGTAACATAATTCAACTAACCCTATCGTCGTGTCGTTTCGTTTACAGTCTGCGAAAGGGACGCGGTAGTATCGTAACAACAATCCATATTTTTTTTAAGATCTTGGGACAACTTATACTCCTCTATCCTCTTGTTTGCCGTAATTAATAAAACAATAAAAAAGTTATTGTGTCTCGCGTATATATGCGCTTCCAGCAGTCAAAGGGCTATCTGATTACAAAGTAACCAGAACATACAGTAGATATACAATAAATATAATTATACAAAAAAATAAAAAGGTGTTTACTTAATATAACAAATGTAAAGATGAATTAATGGATGACACCTAAGAAACAGGACAATCCACCGAATTTTCGGTGTTTTCGGCCAATGTCCAGTTTGAAAATAATATTTCAGTTTAAATGACGGTTATTAATTATAGTATCGAGCGAGACCATTATAGTGTTTTTATATCCAAAAACACGAGATGACTCCTGACAATTCAAAAATACTTATAACTGGTATTCGAATAAAATATTTATTATGACTTTGACTTGTCTTCAACACCGCCCCGCTACCGCCTATGTCCAAGCCCATACTCCAAACTCGATTTTCGCCCTCGTCCAATCTGATCGCTGGATTGATGAACGAAAGGATTAGCGCGCGATCGGTAAAATATATTTAAAACGAGCTCGGTCCTTGTAAACAGGATTTTCTTGGCTTACGACTGGCTACTCGTTATGCGTAAAATTGTTGTTTTTGTAAAGTTTTTTATGGATGAAAATCTTGAATATTGTATTCAAGTCACGAAAAGCAATATTATGTTCGAAAATGGTACTCGAGTTTAAGTGTTATCAATAGCCTACAGTGTCTGAAAGGTTTTAGTAACTTTACCGTTGGCTTTTGAATTTTTATATAATGTCTATTTTGGTGTTTTCTAGGAAAGGCTATACTTAGGACAAGTGTAAAGAAGAAACATTACGTAAATTCGTATTTTTTTTTGTTCATTTATTTTGTTTGAAGATTTTCTTTAAATAGTGCTGCCATCGATACAATTATTCCCAATTGCTAGGACACATACCGTAACCTAACCGTAACTTTTATGTCATTTCTTGATAGTAAAATATAAGACACATGTATTTTTTAAGAAAACTTAGTTACGGGGTTAATAGAAGTAGTTTAAACAAACGTTTTAAGAACAAAATGCCTGTTGTCCTTTATTGTAGTGGGCTGTATATATTCATAGCACGAATACCTTTTAAAACCATTAAAACAAACTTAAAGTAAAACTATTTTGTTTCGGTATCATTCGGTTTTTTTAAGGATCCTTACTTAAAGAACTTTCTAGGATTCAGAGCAATAAAAAGTAGCGTTAAGTTTTAATTCAGGGGTAGGAATATTTTCTGTTTTGGGTCGGACCGCACAATTAAGTTAATAGAGGTCTAAAAACGTTCACATTCTCTAGAAAAATCTCAGCAAAATACTGCAATAAACTCGCTTTAATTGATAGTTTTTTGTCGAGATTACGGGTTTAAAACCAAGTAAGTACCAATGTCATTCATTATTATGTTTATCATTAATATCGATAAGAGAAATCATCGTACGAAAACCTACACTTATAAATATAATTATTAATGTCAGTCTTAACTCAGACATGCGTCTTGAGCAAGCGTAGTAATCAAAGCTCACGCATTCTCTTTTGGGATTGTTATTTTCAAAAATTTAAATACATAATTTATTATTATTTTAATCGGTAATTTATTAACCGGTTACAAGGGCTTAAATTTATTAATTTTCAGTAAGTTTAAACCGGCTCTGCCACTCAAAATATGCACGTGCAAATTTCTTGCAAAATACACGAAATATTGTATGTGTTAGTCATCAACTGTCATAAAACATAATACTTTTAACATAATGTTCTGTGCACTGGCATAAAAACAAAATCATCAACTTAGTCGGGATTTCCCAAAGGACTCCTCGACAAACAAAACTAGTGCTATTTACTGTTACATTGGAAAATAGACTGAAATCTGAGGGGTTTAAGTATGACTTTCAAATGACACGTCGTAATTAGGGCTTAGTGTCATATGGTTCAGTTCTTTGAGTAGGTTTGTGTGTATTTCATTACCTATATTTACACGTTTATAAAATAAAGAGAGGTTAAATTTACACAACTATAAATAATGCGAACTAATTTCAGTGTTATATTGAATTTTGGGTGTATTTTTGGGGTATTCCTCGGAGCGCTCCTGTTTTGAAGCGCTCCTAACCAAGCGCTCCTAAAATATTCCGCGAAGCGCTCCTGTTGGGAGCGCTAAGAAAATCAAAATAAAAATATTATTATTTTATTCCTCGAAGCGCTCCTATGACGAAACATAGAGAAGAGCATTAAGTGTTCGTAACAAATTATATCGATAAACATTTCGACAACTACTAGTTGTTTAAGTATATTAAAACAAGAAATAGCTAGAATAACTGAATTATAAAAATAAAAGCTTTGATGAAAAGTACCAGGGTGGCAGAAATTGCCAGGAGGCACCTAAATGATCTCATATAAAGTCTAAAATTATTTTGTTATTATTCATTATAACGATCTTATTATTTTTAGTGATTGTTTATTTTATAACTAAAATGTAGTTATGAGATATATAACAGTACATAACCTATAGCCATCAGGAAAACAGAAATGAACTAGAAGTAATTCCTTATGCAATACTACTCAGCTCTTCAATGGTTGTTGTACACGCATGAAAATGTTACCATTGAATTCGATTATAAAAGTACTATAGTGTATTCACGGAGACAGGGAAGCGGGGTTGGCAACAGCGCCTAGTGTCTTGTGTGTGAAGTCACTAAAGTACGTAGTTCCAGTTCATTTATGCTTCCCTAGTAGTTTTAAAAAAATTGACAATCATGATAGTTGAATTTTAAAACGTCTATCGATATCGGTTCTTACAAATCCTTCATGCTCTGCCCTATGGTATCGTCACGTCATAGGAGCGCTTCGAGGAATGAAATAATAATATTTTTAGTTTGATTTTCTTAGCGCTCCCAACAGGAGCGCTTCGCGGAATATTTTAGGAGCGCTTGGTTAGGAGCGCTTCAAAACAGGAGCGCTCCGAGGAATACCCCGTATTTTTGATACAGTGTAGGCGGCACGAAATTACTTTGTGTAATATTTGGATAATTTAATGTGAAAGAAAGTTAATGCGCAAAATGTGGAAAGTTGAAAATATAACGAGCAATTTTTTTTTACGAAATGTTGCTTCGTTAAATAAAAATATAACCATAGTGGTGCCGATTCTCTTGTGCACAAACTAACGTAAATTAAGTTAAGAGCATCTTTCTCTTTCCGTTTAATTAAGAAAAGGACAGAAGATCAAATATTAGTTAAGTCCTGTCAAATTTAGACACTCCATAGATAATTTAGACGCATTTTAGAAACATGGCGTCTAAATATACGTCAACATCAGGCGCTGTCTAGTTTGACAGGATTAAACTAAAATGTATCTTCTGTCCTTTTCTTTAAGAAACGGAAAGAGAAAGATGCACTTAACTTAAATTTACGTTAGTTTCTGCACTAGAGAATCGGCACCACTAACTCTTAAACACAAAATAATTAGAGAAATAACAGTCTGCTAACATTCTGTAGTATGCACAAACATTTCAGATGCCTGTTGATCTATTGGATAGTAATCCTGACTGATTAGGCGGAGGTTGTAGGTTCGATAACCACCTAAGACAAATTCTAGTGTGATTATCAGGGTGTAATTTGTGTACAATATTATGTACGTATTTATAATCTAAAATTATGTATCTGGTTACCATATAGGCATTGGTATAGGGTCTGTCTAGTCTACGATCAGATGGCCTTGTATGAGTTGTTCCAAAATATTTATTATTCGTACAGTTCCAGAATAAACCTTTTTTTGGGGAGTGGGAAATCATCAAATAACTTCTCCCGTCTTGGGCAGGGCGGGAGGGCGTCTCAGACTTTTACTGACTAAAACCCCCTCATGTTCCTTCGATTGCCGATTAAAACATTCCGCAACATAAACATTCCGCAACTTCAGAATCAAACTGGTGACACGCATTCAACAGCCTATCATCCAGACTCTGCCCCACTGACCTTAAAACCATTTCACCCCAGACAAATTTTATTTCTTCAAATCCGGCTTATTCAGTTTCAACTTATAAGTCCTCTCGCTCGCAGCATCATTAAACTTATTTAACAAATCCTTCGATTCCAAAGATCTCGCTCCGAGATCTCCAGTTTCTTCAATGATGACAATTTAACTTTACTTAAGACCCAGTTAGCTATAGAAAGGATTTTGTAACTCCTTTAATGGTAGCGCCCGTTATTAGATATTCGTCCTAGGTTCCACAACGATTCTTAGAAAAGGATGACTTTGCAAATTGAGGGTTTTTTCGAGGTATAAGAGGTTTTTAATCAATTTTGGAGTAGAGTAGTCTTTTTTTATGGGAAGGTTGACCCAAAAAAGGTTTGGTAGTTTTGAAAAAATTAGGGATTCACCTGTAATCTTATTGTTTTTGCTCTTTGAAGGAGTACAGCGGTCAAAAAAGGGAAAGTATTAAATTAAAAAGCTTATTAAATTAATTATTTTTTTGATGTGAAACCTCTATAGCCGCACGTAAAACAAATTTCTGGCGTGGCGACGCATGCCGTGGCGCGTCGCCATGCTTTTTCTTTTCAATCATATTACTTTTACAAAATCATGTCGATGTTTCACATCTGCCAGGCGTCCCGTGACGGCTCACTTTTTTTATTCGTATTTCGTACAGTCCATTTATTCTAATGTATAATATATTTTATATGGAATATTGAGTGGTGGCATGGATTCAGAGGTCTTCTACTTTATCGTTAACTTAAAATTTTAGTAATGGCCTTGGTTATGCTGGCAATGAAGACATTAGTGTTGTGGTTCGAACACAGATTTCCGACCTTATGAAACCTTTTCAAGAAAAGTCTTATTTTTGGATGTGCAGTTTCATCATGAGCTATTTAATCAATTTAAATGTGGCATCAGTCTCTGAATAATATAAACCAGGTTTAACAGATGCCGCCAAAACAACATGGCTACCACAGTCTGTCGATATCGACCTTTCCCGGCCTCTGTTGTCCGATAAATGTAATTTATGGACCAATCCATCATCATTGCTATAGATCGCAGCTTTTTGAACAATTTTAAATGTATTGAAAATAAGTACTGAATGTTATGTGAGTTTTAAGTTTAATTAACAAATTACCAATTAATTTATTTACCCTTATTGTATTTACTCAATAAGTGATTAATGTAATCTTTTAAGAAAAACAGTAATCGTATCGAATCATAAATACATATCGTATTTTTATATGATTATATATTTACAAGTATTATAGTAGTACAACCTACTAAAATGTTTTGCAGATTAAAAAATGCATCAAAATGAACAAAATTTAGATTGTAAAATGACATTTTATATCAGAGTCAATTCAGATTTATCACAAAACTACAAAAAAAAAGTTTTTAAGTTATACAACTTATTACAGTTTTGTACCGTTATATCCTTGATTCTAAATTTTTGAATTCTGTTCGTTTTCTTAAGAATACTTACCAAAAGGAGCCTGCGAGGAGTGGGCGACCACTTAAATTGGTTAGAGGGAAGCCAGGTGTTAACATTCAACTTGACCTTAAGGTTCATTATCATAATGCCCACAGAATTATGGTAAGCAGGAAAAGTCCTCTCGCAGGAAGAAAAATTATTTTGGGAGTCAAGCACTCTCGGCTAACGAGGCATTCATTACGTATGCCATTAGTTACATGTATAAGGTTAGAATCCTGTTGATTTGCAAGTTCAGTTTCAACGAGAGGTTAAGCAGTGTCAAGTTGGTGCTATTATAAGTGTCCAGATGCTCTTGGCAAAAGAATGACGGCCAGAGAAGTGTTCTGCCCCCTTGCCATGACGTTTAAAGTAAGATTGTTTTATTCCTGTTCAGAGTGTGCAAGTGACAGCGTTTAGACACGTTGTCTAGCGCCGTCTCTTTCCAACTGAAAGTAATATCAAAGTAATACTGCTATAAGGGCTTGTGGTACGCCCCCAAGACATCATCACAGTGGTGAAGAGAACCGACACTTTTGCGGAAAAGCTACATAAGCTGCCAGTCTTCCTTCCTCCCTTTTTGCCATACTTAAAACCTTAAATATCTTCGAGAATATATGAAGGTTACTAGGACAAGAACGGTGTACTGGACGTCATCTCATACTTTACAAGATAGAAAATAGACCACCTATAATCAAGTAAATGGGTATTATATCGAGGATATAACGGGAATAATATGCGGACTATACGGTTACTAAAACTGGTATTAGTGTATATGATACTTTTTACGTTCTAGTGGATGAGAATGGTATGTAATTTGGAGTTCATAATAGCGCAAGCTGCTGAATCCAGGAAAAAGATATAGGTATTTAAAAAAAATGATTGTCATGTTTTGTTTATTCTGTTTTTGGCGATGCAATTAAATATATATTTACCTAAGAGTTCTAACATACAAAAAATCAGACTTTACAGAATGCTCGGAGTAGTGGTAAGAGCTCTAGTATCCTTCTGTGAATCGGACGGTCACATGACCATAATAAAATATGGTACAGTGTAGTGATTACACTCCTTTATTTTCTGGGGGTTAAAAGGGCTATTAAAAAGTATTTCAAAATTTTATTGGACATAGCAATTAAAAATTCAAAGATAACAAAATGTTAGTACTCCAATTAAAAATTCTGGCTTTTATTATAGCCCTAGAATTTAATTTAGGTCGCAAACATGACACAATGTTACAATTTCGTTTTATGAAAGAACCAAAAAATACGATGTTTTTAACACTAGATTCGTATTACAAGTAAAAGTTTATATTTCGTTGATCCTGGGTTATACCCCATATAACTTCAATATTTTACAACTCTAACATTTAATTTTATTAGCAATTTGATATTTAATAAAGTTGGTTTAATACTATGTCAATAAAAAATATTATTTCGTGTATGAAGAGCTCTGTTGATTTAGGTTATGTCCGTATAGGTAATGTCATTTTTTTTGCTGCAGGCAATGACAATAAAGCCTCTTGACTGCTCATACGGGCGACTCAGGCTCACGACACATAAATGCAATTGCACTTATGCTAGATGAAACTATGAGTGACCGTTTTAGTTTTGACCAGTTATTGGAACTCTCCGCACGCGATTATTTTGATAACTTTTTTAAACAATACTGCTTTTATCAAATTAATTATGAGTTCTTGTCCAATTAAATGGTGTGGGAAGTCGTCTAGAACATCCAGCTATAAAAACGGATGGCATAACTTGTCATCGGTAAGTAAATAATTATTATAATTTAATATATTATGAATAATTAGCGGTAGATTCACTTTTGTTTTATAAGTATGACGTTTCAAAGTGCCTTTTTTTTGGTCTAATGAAAATAAATGATTTGACTTTGACTTTGAATTGCAGGGCTCAAGCTAAACTGGTTGTTTACGTTTAAGGCACACAAAACGTACACCGCGTTGATGTCTTTTTGAAAAGTCCCTTTCTCTCACTAGGTATTGTCAATAAGTATGTTCCTTTCCATCTATAGGTATAGATACAAAGGGACATACGCATTGCTGTAGTGTTGTGACAACTTAGAAACAAAGTCTTTATATTCTTGACGATAAAAATTACGATGTTCCCTAACTGTAAAAAAGTAACATTACTTAATGTTTACTTTTGTATTGTACACCTGCATTGACGAATAAAAAGATTTGTATTTGTATTTGCAATAAATAGAGTTAGAATATAGCGATCATAATAATGATTTCAATTAAAGAAAACGTACCTACCATCCAACAGAATTGAAACAAGAGTTATTTGAAAGATCTAGCTACTAGAATAGAGAACTTTTTATAATAAGTATATTGTTTCGTTATCGGATCATATGAGAAACATATACATCCTGCTAAATAATGTTTGGCTAGTTAGAGTGCGGATTCAGTCAACTTGTCCGTTCCCGTATTTATTACAATTATATTTTAGACCGCGATTTGGCTGATGGACATGCTATTGCTTGTCGGTAGATACTGCACCTGCCTTACAGACAATTGCACTATTGGAAGTTGTGCGCACATTATTTCTAATGTATGGTATATGGAGTTAGGGAGACATAATGATTTCATGGCACTAGCACAAATGCATGATAGTATTTAACCTTTCATCGACCAACCGACAGCCGGCTGTCGGGCTGCTATAATTGTCTTGCTTTTGTGTCTCGATTTACGTGTATTCGAAGGTATAATAGATGAATACGCAATATAAAAATCAGAGCTTAACTTCAGCCCGCTCATTTTTTACAAAAAAATAACAAAGACCCCGAATCTTATATCCGGAAAACCTATACTAAATTGATTCATTTTAAAAATCAATAACTGTCTCGTCGAGGAGGATCGTCCAACCTAGGCGCAAAATATTTTTTTATGTTTTTTTTTTTACGATTATTTAACCTTGATTTAATTTTAGCATTGATTTGAATAAAGTAAAATTTACTGTGTTACGTAAGTATTTTATTTGCACCCAGTTAACTCCCAACCAGTATAGTTAAAAATATAGAATTAACAGACATCGTTATGTTCGATTTTATCGATATTAGGTACCTATTGTTGCAAAACTGACTTGTGCATCACTATGTTTGGAACATTCGTCCTTACGACCCTGTCCAGGAGGGCGAATTCGCCGCGATTCTCTCGCGCGTATCACGCGCGAGTGTTGCGTCCAGAGCCAACGCGTATAGAGCGTACCTACGCGCGAGTCGTATTTCCTTCTCTTTCTCTTTTATACGTGCACTCGCTCTGAAATTCGCGCGAACTCTGGAGGCAACAAGGCGGCCCTAGTATCTCGACTCGCGCGCATTACGCGCGAATCACGCGCGAGTCGAGAGTCCGGCGAATTGCACGCGTATTACGCGCGAGTTTATTATTCGCGCGATGCTTGTGGACGCGATGTATTGGTGCCTAGTATCTCGCCAACGCGAGTCGAATCGCGGCGAATTCGCCCTTTCTGGACAGGGTCTACATTGTTGCATCGGCCAATCACAACCGCTGATTTTTCTTCGTCCCCCGACCCGCAGTGGTGAGTCGTGTGTCTAGGCGAAATGGGTTTATCAGCTCTCAAGTGGTTTAATTCTCTTTGGCTGCAGGCCTTGAAAAATGGCGGGATGAGCTGAATATATTATTTCTGGTTTGGAAAGAAAAACTATATAAAATTGCAAAATATATGGAAAAGGTCAGTTGTTGCTTAACTCAATTTAATTAATTAGTACAATTGCCTTGTACTATTAAATGATAAAATCCGTACTAATCCCTACTTCCCTAGTCCCTACTAATATTATAAATGCGAAAGTAACTCTGTCTGTCTGTCTGTCTGTCTCTTCTTCACGCCTAAACCACTGAACCGATTTGAATGAAATTTGGTACAGATATAGTCTGGGACCCGAGAAAGGACATAGAATAGTTTTCATCCCGGAAATCCCCCGGAAACGGAACTATTATTCCACGCGGACGAAGTCGCGGGCAAAAGCTAGTGTCTGTCTGTCTGTCTGTCTCTTCTTCACGCCTAAACCACTGAACCGATTTGAATAAAATTTGGTACAGATATAGTCTGGGACCCGAGAAAGGACATAGGATAGTTTTCATCCCAGAAATCCCCCGGGTACGGGAAGTATTATTCCACGAGGGATTTTGTCCGCGTGGAATAATTCGCGGGCAGAAGCTTGTGTTAAATAAATAAATAAGCGGTTACAACAAAAGATATAATATCGAATAGTAGCCTATCTATGGGCTTCCCGGTGTACTTATCTATATATATAAAACAAAGTCGGGTTTGTTACAACACTTATAACTCGAGATCGGCTAGACCAATTTTCATGGTTTTTGGTTCGTTGGATTTGTCCCCGCCCCGAATAGCAGAATACATCTTAAAAATAATGAAAAATCGACGAGAACATAATTATAAAAGATGAATCATTTTCCCCTATAGTTAATTCTAAATTCAATTAAAGATTGAAAACTTGAGAGAACAATAGTACTAGGAGCGCAGTAATGTGAAGTGATAATGTGAGAAAATTTAAAGTACTGAGATACTTAGTACTTAAATCAATCAGAAGTACTAGGCGCGCAGTTGTGTGAAGTGGTTAATAGAAAATGTGAGCGCAATTTTAAGAAAATATATGTTTATGAACTTAAATAATATCCATCCATACTAATATTATAAATGGGAAAGTGTGTCTGTCTGTCTGTCTGTCTGTTTGTCTTTCTTTCATGGCAAAACGGAGCGACGAATTGACGTGATTTTTTAAGTGAAGATAGTTGAAGGGAAGGAGAGTAACATAGGCTACTTTTTGTCTCTTTTTAACGCGAGCGAAGCCGCGGGCAAAAGCTAGTTATCTATAAATACTGCATCAGAAAGTTTGATTAGTAATACTAGCCTTTTGCCCCAACGAAGGACAAAAGCCTTTTTTCATACATGATAGGCGAACAATGATCTTAGATTTTTATGACGTAGAGTCGCTCTAACAAGCAATTATAGAAAATGTAACCCTATGGAGATAAAAAAGAAGTTTCGTCACCCACTCGGGCAAAATCTAGTTTAAAAAAAATGAATCATAATATTTGTTTCTTATTTATGTAATGTACTTACTTGATATTTTTTAAACTTAGCTTACGTAGCACTATAATGATTTACCTGTAACATAAAAAGAAAACATTTTAGTATATTTATTGTTATTCTTAGAAACAAAGTAAGAAGAGACATTTATACTTCAATACTAATTCAAAATACAAACTTGCAAGTAACTATGTTTTTTTTTTGATTGATAGAGTGATTCAACAGACAGGTTATTATGTATATAACATGCATAATAATATATAAAAGGAACACTGATAATTTTTGAGGTTTCTAACACATGTCGCAAAATAAACCCATTTTTTTGAGCTTACATTGCAAACGCTGGCTAAGCCCTATGAGATAGATCGAAATAATGTACTACAGTATATACATTTCTGTATATACATACATTTCTTTCAAAATTCCACTACCTATAAGACACACACTGCGACCTCGCCAACGTCCTCTATTTGCGATACCTGAATCTGGTACCGTAGCCCTCAAGACCAGCAGTCCTTTGTACCTAGCCCTTAGCCTTGTTAATGACATTTTGCTTGATAACGAGTCCGTAGATCTCTTTGCGAGTACTGAACTGAGACTCCTGAGTAGCGCTACTCGGTACCTGGAATCAACTGCCACCCCCAGCACCATCTCTTAGGTACTATTAATTTGCTGTGTTACATTTTATAATTAATTTGCTGTGTACAACTTTCTTTTTTACCCGACTGCGCGACGCAAAGGGTTATTATCTTTTTATTTAACTTGTATCTTGTAATTAATAATATTTTTTTTAATATTGTAAGTATACTGTTTACTGTTAAGTTTTTATTGCTGTTTGTATGTCTTTCTATATTAGTCTATAACTTACATGTGTGGTCTAAACTGTAAATGTAAGTTGGTGAATAAATAAATAAAATAAAAGAAAATAAAAAAGTATTGTAGACCTTAAAAATCCCTACAAACTACTACTATAGTTTCTTCATTATGACAACTTTTTATGTTTGACAAGTTAATTAAAATGCCAGTCGAAACCAAAGCCCACTATTTGTTCCTTATTACTAATCCTTATCCAAATAAATTACGTCATATCAAAGGTAATTCCAGTAGCAGCTGATCTCTTTTTGAATTATTGGAAATGGTTGTTTCATTCAGGAGATATCACGATTTATTAAACCTAAACACCAGAAAAAATCTACGTGCCTTGATTGTTTCTCTGCCTAAACTGCGGAGGGAGCCGGGCCGTAGCGGAGGACCATTCTTTTGAACAAACTTGCTACCCCGGTAGGCTTTCATACTGTTTGAAGGTGGTGGAACTATCCATGGACAATAAAGTCGATGTATCTTGGAGATATTGGCTGATGGGCGGCACAGTAGACATTATTTTTATTGAAGGGCCACCGTTTCTAGAGGAAGGCTTAGGTACCTATATCATTTGTCCACGTGCGAAGCCGGGACGGGTCGCTAGTTGATTCATATAACACTAGACTCCCACGCGGACAAATTCACAACCAAAGACTAATTAACTACACATAATAATACCTTCTGATCTCCTTACTAATACGCGGCGATCTTCACCTATTAACAGGCCTTTGTTTCCTGAAACTATGACGTCACATCAGGCTAGCTAATGAGGTTATACGCCAATTTGCTCAGCTAAACTGATTGTGTGGCTTATTCACTGCCGTAAGTGTGTGGTAATATTATTAATGATAAGACGTAGTGTTGAGGTGCGCTTATATAGGTGAAATAAATAAGAACACGCACAACAACGGATTTTCAAAAAAACAGTGTAAACTCTTTTGTTGAACTAACTTTTGACATGTTTTCAGGAAATCTACCTTCATTGAAGAGTACTGTAGGCAAATAACTTTTACTAAAAATACAAATAACTTCTTAGTGCTCTATAAACTTAGGCATCGACAAGTATCTAGTTAACATTCGTATACAAAATCCCGACATTAAAAATAAACAATGGCTCACCAGACACAACACGACATCTGTTCATAAGAAAGATTATTCGATTCCATTTCACACTTTAAAATGAAAATTATCTTCATACCTCTGCATTATCAATTATTTCACACAAATTTAGGATAACAGCCTTCTAAAAAGAAAAAAAAGTGAGCCCTCACGGGACGCCTGGCAGATGTGAAACATCGACATTCACACATCGAAACCACGGAAACGATACCCATGACCGAAATTTTGAAAAATGTTAGCCGCCATCTTGGATTCTGAAATGGACCTCATTTTCGGCATCAGTGTCCCCGAAAACCACGAAAACGATACCCATGACCGAAATTTTGAAAAATGTTAGCCGCCATCTTGGATTCTGACATGGACCTCATTTTCGGCATCAGTGTCCCCGAAAACCACAAAACGTGAGGCCAAGGCGCATATCAAAAAAAGTAATATGATTGAAAAGAAACAAAACAAAAGCGTGGCGAGCGTCGCCACGGCATGCATCGCCACGCCAGAAATTTGTTTTACGTGCGGCTATAGATGTTTCACATCAAAAATAAAATAAACCCCACCAACCCACCAAGATTCGGTTACGTAACATCTCGCCTGACATTCTGACAGTCGTAACCGAATAATACAGCTTACCTATCGCTACTGACGCTCCAATAAATAGCAAACACAATAATCCTTACAAAGCAATCTGCCTCACCCACCTTTTCCACTCGGAACAAATTGTCACGGTTCGGTTATAAAATCAGTATTTTACGTAAGATTCCTGCCACGATCCAGCCCAACTTAGATTGTAACCGTTTAGTACCGCTTATAAGAAGAAATGGCTACCAATATCTTGTGTAACATCACAACCTAGTCTTGACGCAATGTGGTAACAAATAAATCGAGTTATTGTTACCTAGGGACAAGTATATTTATCAGACAAGACGAGGTAGCTGTATAATTCAAAATGAATTATGTTAGTACCAGAGTAAGGGCCAATTTTATCAAATTTTTATTCCTAGTCCTAAGTTAGATTTAAGAGATATAAGATTAATGTTAAGGTCAGGTAAATCTTAACCGAATTCAGCTAAATTTCATGTTGACTTATGGCGACTGCCTATTTTTCAGACGTCCCCAACTCAGTAACTATGTAAAATGGCCCCTTACTTAGACTATTTGTTAGACTTTCTAAATTTTACCGGTACCTATCAACTGTCAAAGATTGACATATGTCAACCGGGACCAACGGCTTTACATAATGGCAGTGAGACGAACTTGGAAAAAAACTTTGAATATAGAAAACTTTTTCCAAAAAAAAGATAACCGACTTCAAAAACTAAAAACTCAAAAATAACTTTTTCGGAAGTCGGTGGCTTCTCTTCTGCCGGTCGAATTGTGTTGCTTTGCCACCGACTTCCGAAAAAGTTATTTTTGAGTTTTTAGTTTTTGAAGTCGGTTATCTTTTTTTTGGAAAAAGTTTTTTATTTTTTACTTTTTAGTTAGAGTCCCAAATACGTTTTAGAGTAACTTTCAAAAAAAATGTACGTTTTTCTATAAAAAATGAGGAGTTCCCTCGATTTCAGCATGATACCATCATCAGATCCTGGACCCGATGACAATGGGACCATTTGGGAAGTCTACCCTTTCAAACAAAAAAAGAATTGTTCAAATCGGTTGGCAAACGACGGAGATATGCGCGAACAAACATAAAAAAACATACAAACATTCGAATTGAGAACCTCCTCCTTTTTTTAGAAGTCGGTTAAAAAAGGCCAGCGCTCTATTGCCTGATGTAGATCAGTGTGATAAACATTACAGACAAAACATGAAAGCTTTTCGACCGAAAACATCAACTGTAGCAAAATTAGGAATATTGAATTTTTATTTGATTGCAAAACTAGGTACGTTTTCTATGTGAAACGGATCAACACCAACGTGATTGAATTTTGCAATTTCTATGCGCGATGGATGAATTGACAAGATATTTATGAAATGTGTGATAGTGACAGGCCATTCAGTCAAAATATTATTTTAAAAAAGATATTCGCTTACCAAACGACATAATATATGAATGTGTAGACTACACATGGTATAAATACTTTTGGGACACTATTTTTTACGGCCGGAAATTAGGTTTAGTAACCTAAAGGTACTGTGTCTGACTGTCTCTCTGTCTATTATGGTTTTCTGTTACTAGACCGTATATTTTAAAGCCATTAAACAAAACACTACATAAATATGGTATAATAATTTAAAAAATGAATTATAATGACTACTACATAGCTCACTCGGTCACGCGTTGCTGTACTAGTATAATAATAATTATTCTTTTTTGATCTTTCAAGTTGGATTAAACTGCACACGGAACTCTAATAAGTTCTGTAGTTTAAGAGTCCATCGCTGACAAATATCGTGACACACAATTTATATATGTTAAGATGAATTACTTAATTATAAATATAAAAAAAAAGTTTATTTTGAAGTCTACCTTGACGTGAGGGTTGGTTCGAGGCGGCGAGGGATAAGGAAATATGGAAGGACTTGGGGGAGGCCTTTGCCCAGCAGTAGGACAGCACAGGCAAGAAAAAAAAAGAGAAGTCTATCAGTAAAACGTGATTTTTTACTTGATCTTAATTAGTACGGATCCCTTGTTTGTCTCTCACTTACGCAGTTTTCCGTAACTTACAAAACACTTAAATAATTAACAACAGAATAACTCCTCTAACGTCTGCTTACTCCATAAATCCGCAGCTTGAAGATAACACAACATAATAAAATCGCAGTAATAAACGTCTACTGGATAAAGTGAGACAACTGTAATATTTATACGCTCTGTAGTCGGTTTTACGATTGTATAGTAAAAGATATTATACTGCACGTGTGTGTAATGGCACCTGAAATTATGAGCTATATTATATTACTCGTATGTAAGACTGTATAAAAAATTGATGTCTTACGCATTGTATTTTAACGTCATTTTTAAGATCAAGCAATAACATGAACATACCTATATTTTGCCTACTACAGAATGATTACCTCTTTCAGAAAAGGCATATTTCCACATGATGTTTTCCTTCACCAATGCGAGTTCAAGGACACAACTTGAATTCATATAGCTTCTTATTTGCTTACGAATCCATCAGATACATGAGATGCTGAATTAGCAATAGCTAGAATTCCGATCAAGTGATGTCCACTTTAACCTTTCGACGACCAAGCGACAGCCGGCTGTCGCGCTGCTATTTGTCTTTCTATTGTGTCTCGAATCACGTGTGTTCGAGGGTTTAAGAAAAGGTGAAGGTCACAAGGTTTACTTTAAGAAGGTCCTACGTGGTACCGGTGACGCGCGCCCTTCTACTGTTAAGGTGATTAAAAATCTAAATGTGTTGTAGAAATGTTCAAATGACTATCACAGTGTAGCGTTCGGCCGTATACAGGAAGAAAGCTGGAAACTTATAAGCGCTTACCGGCGCTTGTCAGCGCTGGTCCGTTCTACACAAAGGAAGCAGGTGGAAGCAGACTAATCAAAATGTCGGAATGATTTGCTTCCAGTTGTTATGGCAACGCCCAGCGCTGACCAGCGCGTGTTGAAGCTTGTCGATGTTCATATATTTTCCTGCGCGGATTACCCGCGTAGACAAGCGCCGGCAAGCGCTTATAAGTTTCCAGCTTTCTTTCTGTACACGGCCTTAGAGTGACACGCCTGTGATTACGCAATCGTGACGATCTGCAGCTGTGTCACATTAACGTTACATCTTGAGGGTCGGTTTCCAGTTTAAACCTTCTATA